>CAKNYM010053225.1:950609-971863 GCA_932195095.1 Andricus curvator
TGATCTTACGAGAACTGGTGTTTTCAGCGTGGTATCGCCGTTGGCATGAAGTGTACTCTCTAAATTTGAATTAGTAGAAAACTACTAATTGGTAGTATTTATCTACTAATTCAAATAGTGCCGATTCGTTTACTGGTAATTAGTAAAAATCTAATAATTCAATGAGTAAGAATAATTTACTAAATGAATTAGTAACTGTATCTACTAAAGAAATTGGTAACGTTACTACTAAATGAATTGGTAAACAGTTTTAACATAAAATGTGTTTTTTCACTGTATACGATGGAAATTGCACAAATGCACATGTAACACTTACTTTTCGATAAAACGTAAATGTTTTCATACACTAATCGTTTTAAACTATGCAAGGCAATAATAAAATTCAAGGAGCAGAAAAGTAAATTCTTAACGTTACAATCTTTCAGATCTAAATTTCTCAACCACACACTGTGTTTATCTACAACTTCAATTTTTCCAAATAAGTTTCTCCTTTTCATTTTAACACTTCCAATCTGTGACACTCTATGAAAACTTGAATTGAGGTTTTTATTCTCTTTGGAGTCACAACCACTGACACAACAACCTCCGAAACTTGTTGATTTTCGATACTGATGTGCAAATTCCATTATTGGAGCAAATAATTATCAGCTCGGAAGTATTTTGCTCATCAGAGCTACTTATTGCAGCACTTATTTATTCAGTTGGACGATCATTACACTTAAACGCTATGTTTTTGCTGTGTTTCGTGATGTTTTACGTGTATTTAGTATGTCATCCACGGCTGTCCATGGGCATATTGGTTAGTTCGCGTAGAGGCCGACAGTGTCGCATAGCATGTTTAAATCCCCAATAGCAATTCATTGCTACTCATTGAATTAGTAAGTTGGTACTACTAAGCAGATTAGTAGAATACCCTTACTAATTCATTTAGTAACCTAAATCTTACCATTTCATTTAGTAGAAAGTGATAAAATTACTAATTTAACAGTCAGATACAATGCTACTAATTCAATTAGTAAAATTTCTACTAATTCCGATTTAGAGAGTATACACTAACTTTAAAGTATTAAAAGTTAAGGTTTTATGCTGGAGATATCAACATTATTAGTTTGCAGTTTCACATTCCTGCCCGCTTCTTCTGCATCTATTTCTGAAATTTGGTAATCATTAAAAAATTCGTGTACTGAATATCCCACTCTTCAATTTCATTTTTAAATCGGGTTTCATAATTTAAACAAAAAATTCGGTAAGGCAGTCAACTTTTTTTCGTGTATAGCTTTTGTATTGTGATAAACGCAATATAACGGCACGTGCTTCACACTTTTTACTGTTAATTGCATTAGTGAAGATATTGCAGCAATTTCTCCGCCTCCGTGTCTCCCATAAAATACGTTTATCGCCCTCTAAAGTCGTTTTCGTAAGTACACTAGTAGTAGACATTGTACAGAGTATAGGAATTGTACAGTGTAGGACATCTATATACTACACCTATATATTTTGGTGTCTATGTGTACGTGTAATTGTGTATCGCACTTGTCGTGCGTAGAAAAGTCTATATTGGTGCCTATGCTGTTATATCTATGTTACCCGTAACGTTGCACATAAATTGCATTAGGAACCTTTCGGCGTGAAGCTTTTTTATTGGTCAGTGCGGTTTTGTCAATACCACCCGAATTTCAAAGAATCGCTTTTTACCAAAAAACGAGGACTGACTCGTTCTAACAAAATCATTGACAAAAAAACAAAGAAAAAAAGAGAGGGAGAGAAAGAATGTGGAATCCCATGGGGAATTTCTCGTTGTTTTCACGTTATCTCTGCGTTCGGCTTGCACTATTTGCAGGTTTCCACGTTTTACTGTATTTTTTTAATTGGAAAAAAGAGAGATTCGGTTCCGACCAGAAAATAAAATAGACGAGTTTTCCAAAATTACAAAAATATCGAATAATCTAAGCGAAGAAATATTTTATGATCAAATTTCAAATCACACCTTTACTTTCGTTTCTATTTCCTCCCTTTCTTTTATTTCCTATATAAACAGGGTTGCTAGTGTTGCTACAAGTCAGGGCATTCTGGAAAGTCAAGGAATTTGAAACTGGTAAGAGAAAGTCAGGGAATGTCAAGGAAAACCAGAAAAGTTGAGTTAAAAATTCATTTAACTTATTTAAAAATCATGATTTTAAGCATCTTTTCGTCTAGAGAATTCATCTTTTTGTTTAAAAATTCAACTATTTGGTTCAAAATTAATTTTTGGGTTGAAAATTCGTTTTCTTTTGTGTCGAAAATTAATTTTTTAAACTAAAAATGTAACTATTCCATTTTTGCATGAAAATGTATCTTTTTAATTGAGAATGCATTTATTTTGTTTAAAACTTATCTTTTTGGGTTAGAAATTCATCTTTTTGGTTGAAAATTGAACTGTTTGTTTAAAAATCCTTTTCTTTCTTTGAAAATTTAACTATTTTATTAAAAATTCTTCTTTTTTTGTTGAAAATTAATTTTTTAACTGAAAATGTAACTATTCAATTTTTGCTCAAAAATGTACCTTTTTGTTGAAAATTCATATTTTCGGGTTGAAAACTTAACTGTTTTGTAAAAAGTTGGTCTTTTTAGCTTGAAAATTCACTATTTTTGATGAAATGTTTTTTCTTTATTGACTGAAAAATCTTGCTTGATAGAAATTTTATCTTTTTTTGTTAACAATTCAACTGTTCGGTTGAACATAAATTTGTCTGGTTGAGAGTTCAACTATTTTCTTGAAAAATCGTATTTTTCAAGCGAATTCATTTTTTTGTTATTCAAAATAAAAATATTTTTCGGTGGAAGTATCAACTATTCCATTTTTGGTTCAAAATTTATCTTTTTGAGGTGAAAACTCAACTATTTGGTTGAAAGTTCATGTATTTTGATGAAGTTTCTTCTTTTTTCGTAGAAAATTAATCGTCTTGGTTGAAAATTCATCTGTTTGGTTCAACATTCGCTTTTTTGGTTCAAAATCATTTTTTTAACTTAAAATTGAATTTTTCTAGCTGAATCTTCATTATTTTATTAAAAATTCTTTTTTCTTTGCAGAAAATTAATCTTCTTGGTTAAAGTTTCATTTTTTATTGAAAAATAAACTATTTGGTTAAAACTGTATCTATTTTATTGAAAATGAAATTGAAAAAAATTGTAATGAAAGACTACCTCTAAGTTGTACTATATGTGGATTCACTATTTTTTGTAGTGAAAATTTTTCTTACGTAAGGTCCTTCCCCTCCCCCTTGATCTAATGAAAAACAGTAAGATCCCCCCTCCCCCTACATTATCTAACGAAATTTGTGGATTCCTTATAAAATTCTGTATGAGTGTTATCACTCTCGTGTTTAAAATAAATTTAAAAACAAACCATTTTTTGCATCAACATAATTGATTTCTTACGTGTAAAGTTGTTTTCATAACTGAAAGAAAAATTGATAACATTGGGGAAAATACAAAATTGGTCGATGTAGAGTGAAGGAAAAGTCAGGGAATTTCGAAATTGGGATTTTTTAGAAATCCTGCCAGGGTTGCTACAGGTCGGGGAATTCCAGAACATCATGGCTGTTAGGGAATGTCAAGGAATTTAAAACTGGTCAGGGAAAATCAGCCACGTAAAACACCTTAAGATTTGTTCTGAACCCCCCGCAGAATCTTACTAAGATTTTATAAACTTCAAAAATGAACATACATTTAAATTCTGGTAATTAAATAATTAATTAATAATTAATTAAATAACCTTAATAAAATTGGATTTAGAAAAGAAAATGTGTTAATAACAAACCTTATAAACGTATAATCTTATAGTTTTTTTTTTATTGAGAATTCATCATGTGGTTAAAGATTTTATTATTTTGTTGAAATTCAAAAATGTTGTTAAAAAATCTTTCTTTTTTGTTCAAAATTTAACTATTCTTGATGAAAATTCGTCTTTTTGGGTTGAAAATTCCTCTGTTGGGATTCAAAATTTCACTATTTGTTCTAAAATTCGTCTTTTTGGAAAAAATGTAATCGTCTAGGTTGAAAATTGAACTATTTTGTTAAAAATACATTTTATTTAGTTGAAAATTAATTGTTTAACTCAAAATCGAACTATTCTATGTATTTCAACTTCAAAATTTAGCCTTTTTATTCGAAAATTCAACTATTCGTTCGAAAATTCATGTATTTGATTCAAAATTCGTCTTTTTGATAGAAACTTAATCTCATCTCTCTCAAACTGAACCCGTGTTTTTCCCACTTTGACTGGATGAATCAGTAAGTGACTCAACTAAAAATGCGTTACTGAATATACCAGTGAAGCCAAATAATAGATTCAACCAGTGATATAGCGCTTCACGCGGGCAAGACATGAACCTCCAGTTGTCTGGTACACGCGTGTCGCCGGTCAGGTCTTGGCATTCCTCGAGTGAAAAAGAACCTTATTGTGTACTAGTGTTTGTGTTATAAATATTTGGCGCCTGGCTGCAATGAGCAGGGGATATAATATCTTTCGTGGGAAGGCCCCTGGCCTCTTGGGTTTGACTTTGAGAGACATTTATTGTTATGAGATTAAAGTTCGGTTTTTAAAACATAATTTTGCAACTGTTACCACAAAAGTGATGAATGATAAGTGTCATACCTAACCAGCTGACAGGCGACAAGGCCTACGACCAGATGAATACTGGTACTGAGAAACCAGTGAACCTGACTGAATAAACCATTGCCGGAATTTCACTGAGTGAACCAGTGAATTCTCACTGGTTGCCAGTGACACACTTCTGGCTGTTTCAACCAGTGAGATTTCACTGGAAATCAGTGAGATTTCACTGGTTCATTTTAAGAGAGATTAGAATATGAAACTTCATCTTTTTGGTTGAAAATTTAACTATATTCTATTTGTTGTTGAAAATTGATCTTTTTTAGTAAAAAATTCATGTATTTGAAAATACAATATTTGAATTACGCGGAAAATTCTCTGAAATTAGTAAGAATACCCATTATTGAATAATAATTAAAGCAATTATAGCACATAAATGAATTATTTATGAATAAATAAGGTACCAACAACATTAAAAAATATTTAGTACTTTTTAAATAAGTATTAGAAGGTGAACACTATATATACCTACCGAATTAAAAAATCGAATATTCCATATTCATCAACTGCAATGTTAAATGTTTTAACTTGAGCAATTTTTAATTTGAGTTTAAGAGCACTTAAGAGTAGGGCGGAACGAAAATCCTAAATCAAATCGCTGGAGCTGAGGGGAAAAACACTTGTGGGTTGGCATTCGACAAAAGTAAAAAAAATTGTAATCATTAAAATTTAACGATTTCAAATTCAATATATTTCCTATTGGTTCAAAACTTATAATAAAAACATAAACTAAGTATATCCAATTTTTAAAAATAAATTCTTTAATGGCAGAAATCATTGAAAAATCATTGAAAATGAATTAAAAATATAACATTTCTTATAAAAAGATTGTTTATTCTTTTCGAAATATAAAAAAAATGTTTAATCTTTCCCCTTTTTCGTGAGAAAATCACCTTATTTCCCCTTTTTTGAGCTCCATTTGCGCTGTGATCCTTGTATTTGTCTTTTTGTGTAGAACATTGATCTGTTTTGTTACAAATTCCACTATTTGGTTAAAAATTCATTTCTTTGGTTGAAAGTTGAACTATCTTGTTGAAAATTAATTTTGTTGTTGTTGTTGGAAATTCATTTTTCAACTGAAAATGCAACCATTCTATTTTTGCTTGACAATTTATCTTTTTTATTTGAAAAGTTATTTATTTTGTTTAAAATTCGTCTGTTATGGGTAAAAAATTAAAGTTCGTTGGTACAAAACTCTTTTTTTGGCTTTAAAACGGGATAAAAATTTTTTCTTCATTGGCTGAAATATCTTTCCTGGTTGAAAATTCAACTCATTTGTTGAAAATTCTTCTTTTTTGTTCGAAAATTAATCTGTTTTGGTTCAGGATTCAACTAGTTTGTTTATGTTTTTAATTTAAAATTATAATATTGTTTGGTGGAAATATCAACTATTAATAACACTATTCGTAGAAATTTTTTTTTTTTTTTTGGTTGAACATTCATCTTATTGGTTGAAAATTCCTTTTTTATTTGCTTAGAACTTAATTGTTCTAACTCAAAATTTAATTA
Organism: Andricus curvator; assembly: GCA_932195095.1. Taxonomy (NCBI): domain Eukaryota; kingdom Metazoa; phylum Arthropoda; class Insecta; order Hymenoptera; family Cynipidae; genus Andricus; species Andricus curvator. The sequence goes on from CAKNYM010053225.1 coordinate 956,773, forward strand.
TTCCATTTTTTGTTGAAAATGTATCTTTTTCAGTCAAACTCAACTGTTTGGTTAAAAGTTCATGTATTTTGTTGAAAATTCGTCCTTTTTTTGTAGAAAATTAATCTTCTTGGTTGAAAATTCCAATCATTGCTTGAAAATTTGACTTTTTTGCTAAAAATGCGTTTTTTTTTGTTCAAAATAATTTTTTGAACTGAAATTCTGTCTTTTTTAATTGAAACTTTATATATTTTATTGAAAATTCGTCTTTCTTGGTAGAAAATTAACCTCCTTGGTTAATAATTCATCTTTTTGGTTGAACAATCAACTAATTGGATCAAAATTAATCTATTTTGTTGAAAATGCAATATCTCTAAATGGTAATATATGTAGATTTACAGGTTTTTATTATCAATCTTCTTGCGTAAGATCTTCCTCCCCCCCCCTCTTCCTCATAAGAAACAGTAAGATTTTACCAAACCCCTCCCTCGCATATCTTCTTACATAATTTCTGGATGGCCCCTTTTAAAATTCTGTATAGTTGTTGTTGCTCAAAGTCTTTAGGATAAATTTAGAAACAATCATTTTTCTTGCATTAACATTTTTGATCACCGTGATGAGGTTGTTTATATACCTGAAATAAAAATGTGTAACATTCAGGAAAAATGAAAAGTCGTTCAGGGCAAGTCAGGGAATTTCGAAATTGGGATTTTGTAGCTACCCTGAGTAATGAGTATTAATTTTTTTTGTTTGAAAAAGTAAAAATAAAAAAGGGGAAAAGCTCTTCAATCAAGATTTAAAATTGAAATCTCTTGCAAACTAAAGTTGAGTCCTAAGAGAAGCAAAACATAAAGTTGGTCTCGTCGAAGGCCCAGAATAGCCACAATATTTCTGTTTCACTGACGAAGAAGGAAAGCTAATCTTTTGTGTACCAAAGAAACTCGGTTTTTAGACGTTCCAGCGAACTACTAGAGCAAGATGGAAAAAGCATTGAATGCGTGGGCAGAAAGAGACAAAGAGAGGAGAGAAACCAGAGAGAGCCAGAGAGAGAGAAACGATATCCAAGAGAGCTAGCTCGTCGTGTGAAGTTAGTTAGCAGTCGATGCGCGCACACCACGCGTACCGGACGTTCGTTCTCAAGTTCCTTGTGCTGTCGTATTCAAAAATTTTAATTCGGACTCAGTGAATTTTAGTCAGTCAAAATCAGTACTTAAATATATTTCGATTTTTAAATTTGATCAAAAGATTACAAGCATGGATTTAAATCTTCAAATGGGCGCATCTCGATATCAGTAGGTCAACACTTGTCACGTGTACTTCTTGACACATTTGACAGCTCTAAAGTGTCACCATGCTGGACTACAATTATTTGCATTTTTAGAGCATTTCAACTGTCAGTGAAAATCTGAGTATTCGTTTGGAACAAAAGTTTGAAATAGAAGTGGTCAGATTTTTGTTAGTGATTTGAAATCAGCGAGGAAAAGAAAACTATTTGATTCTAAGGTGAATTTTCAAATATTAATATATATAATATAATATATTAATAATATTGAAGAATGTGGACAATTTTATGATTTTTTGACTTACTGAGGAAAAAATGTGACTGACATCAGTGAATTTTCGCTAGAAAAAAATCGCTTCGTGTTCAAATGAAATATTTTTGAGTTTGATAAATAAATTTTACTTAAATAATAGATTTTTTTAAGTTACGTAATTTCAATTATTGAACATGTTAAAAATAAAATCACAAAATACAATGAATGGAAGTAATAAGTAAGAAGGTAATTATGAAAAAGTGTGAAATTCCGGTGCTAATTTAAAGGTCGACAGATAAAAATTATATATGTATTTTAAACGAAAATCAATCAAAAATGATCTTCATTTGAAATTGAGATTGTAAATTTCTGAAGATTTTGCAGTTAACATGGGTCTTTTTTACTTAATTTAATTGAAGGATTTTACATTTTATTTGAAAAACATGTCTACATTATGAAATTTTGTAATGAGTCCGATTTGAAATTCTTGAAGATTGCTAATATTTTAATTTGAAATTGTACAGTTCATGCTTCAGATTTTAAAGGTTATTTAAGTATTTCCTAATTTTTATTGGTTCATCTTCAAACTAAAAATTGCTTAAACGCTCCACTCGTGAATAGTGGCGTTCTCGGTTCAAATCGGGACCGAGGCAGATTTTTTCTCGTTTCTCCAAAAATTATTTGACCAATAATCGGCATAATTTAAAATCAGAAATTAATTAAGTAATTATGAACAATTTTTAATTGAAGATTTAAAAAATGGAAATACTTAAACTTTTTAACTTTAACCTTTTCCAGCTTGTTCAGGGTTAACATTACAGAAAATTCCGTAATACTATTAAGTTTTTATCACGAAACTTTAATTTTTCAGATAAAATTAAAATGAGTAGAATTTTAAAATGTATAAGCCATAATGAGATAGTTATTAATGTTAAACTATTTAATTTCACAGTCCTAATTTAAGAAATTTTCAGTTTTAAAGCTTTGGAATTTTTAACTTATCAGAGTTTGAATTGTTAGTTTTTTAATGTTTTTAATTAAAAATTATTTAATTTCTAACCTGTTTAGAACAATTCAACTTTTATGCTTTATAATTTTGAATGCCTTAATTTGGAAATATTAGTTTAAGTACTTCTTCTAAACTTATTCCAAAAGAACTAAAATTTTTTAATTCAATTTTTTTTTTAATTTGGAATGCTTTAGTGTAATTTGTTTAGGTCAAAGTCTTCAAAATAAAAATTGTTCAATTTTAATGGCTTCCAGTTTGAAACAAAAGACCATTTCCAGTGCTTCTCATGTAAAAATTGTCTGATTGTTAGACTTTAGATCCCAATTTATTTAATTTTCAAATAAATTTTTTTTTTTTTTGAGAATGTTCATTTTCGTTGTTGGCCTTAGGGTCAGGTGAATTCAAACCAATTAAAAATTTGATTAAATGTGTAAAAAATACATAATATCTTGTATATAGGGACGCCAGAAATGTCCAATTTCCATGATGCAAATTAATTTTTTAAAAGATTTTTAGTGTTAAGAATGTATCATTCCATTTTTAATATGTATATCAATTTTTGATGTTTTAAATTTTAAACCTTTTTTACTATAGGAAAATGGCAAAAAAATTCAAATTTTTAAATTCAAATTTCAAGCCTTCCAAATGTACCCCTTTGATTTCGAGCCTTGAAGAACTTTTTAAGAAGATAATTGATAACAGTTAAAAATAGTTTTAAAAAATCTCTGATATTTATGTTCCTTTATACCCGTTAAAACATATGTGAGAATATTTTATTTTCCAGCCAATATGAATAAGTGTAGATAGATTGCAGCAGCCTCTTTCATGCATAATGAGTTAATGACTCACTTTAATTAATCTCAGCTGCATTCTTTTTATTATTTTTCGCTGGTTCGCGACGGATTGACAATGTTTGGCTATCAAAGACGCTTTGCATACACATATATGCATATAAAAGTATAAATATGTGTGATGACTTAACGTGTGACGTTCGTCCTCCTCCACCCTGAATTACTCGACCGCCCACTTCAGCCACTTGTCATGATATCATCCCACAATTTCTTTACCAGAATCACCCATATTATATATGGGGTTAAGAAATTTTTTTGGTAGACAAGGGCCGGCTATAAATTGCTTTATCAAAAATTAGGCTTCTTAAATTAAGAGAACTCGTGCTTTATGATAGAGCTTTTTCTACGAGTGAGAAATATGAGGCAAAAAATAAGCATGACCTCACATTGAGGTTTACGAGAATTTTTTCCCAGAGAATTTATTAAAAGAGAAGTAGGATTGCGACTGAAAAGCTTTTCGGGTAATTGAGATGAATTGGGAATGGAAATCAAGACTTAAAAAAATAATAATTAGTTTTTCATTTTTAAATCACTTGGAATATCACTTTCTTATTACATGATATAATGCAATTTAAAAAACGTTTTGATTTTATCAACGGTAAATATAAATTATTTATCTTTAAAATTGAGCTGTAGTTCCAGTATTAAAAATTGAACAATAATTGATTTTACAAGATGGTTCTCAATCTGTTCAAAATTAAGCATTTTAAAAGTTTTAACGTTAAAAATTAAGTAGTATAATTTTCAACCCAACGGATGAATTTTCAACTAAAATTATTATTCTTCAAACAAAAAAATGAATTATTTAACAGAGTAGTTTAACTTTCAACCAAGTAGTTGAGTGTTCAACTAAAAAAAAATTTAATTTAAAATAAAAAAACAGTTGAATTCTACCAAAAACGACGAATTTTCAACAAAATGTTTGAATCCTCAACCTAAACAAATTAGTTTTTAACCAAACAGTTACATTTTCAACAAAAATTATGAATGTCTGCAACAACAAAAAATGCATTTTTAACAAAGTAGAGTAACTGTCAGCCAATTACACTGTTAGAAAAATCTCTACTAAATTTAGTATACATGTAATGGAAGCAAGAATGCATAACATGAAATTAAATTTAGTATACCAGCGTACAGTAAATTGAGTATATTCATGTTGAATTTAGTATAGAAGTATATGAAATTTAGTATACGCGTGTACTAAATTCAGTATAAAGATACTAAATTTACTGTGCGCTGGTATACTTAATTTAATTTCATGTTGTGCATTTTTGCTTCCATTACATGTATACTAAATTTGGTATAGATTTTTCGAACAGTGTAGTTGAATCCTTAATCAAAGCAGATTATTTTCCAACCAGTTTGCATTTTTAAATAAAAAAGATTAAATTTCTACCACATAAGAGATGAATTTTCTGGACGTCCTAAAAACTCCGAAAAATAAAATTGTTGAAAAAGAAAATCCTCGAAATGTAATATTCCCGAAATTAGAAGTAGCCGACAATATTTAAAACTCCAGAATAATAAAATTCTCAACAGTTCACGATATTATCGAATTGGAAATTTCCGATAATAGAAAATTCCTTAAATTAAATGGCACTGACTAGTATTACACTGTTAGAAAAATCTCTACTAAATTTAGTATACATGTAATAGAAGTAAGAATGCATAACATGAAATTAAATTTAGTATACCAGCGTACAGTAAATTTAGTATATTCATACTGAATTTAGTATACACGTATATGAAATTTAGTATACGCGTGTACTAAATTCAGTATAAATATACTAAATTTACTGTACGCTGGTATACTAAATTCAATTTCATGTTGTGCATTTTTGCGTCCATTACATTATACTAAATTTAGTAGAGATTTTTCTAACAGTGTACGTAATTTTCCGTAACTTTATTCCAGAAGGAGCTGGAAAAGGGGTTAATCTTTTTTAGGGTAATTTTTGTAACAGTAGGCAGTTCGAAATAAAATTCCTGATATTGTAAAATTGCCGACCCTATAGGGACATTAACGAATTATCAAATTTCCAAAACTAAATAATTAAGAGTCGTTCCGCTAAATTTAGACTTTGAACGTTACAATTTTAATTGTTCCATTTAAAAAAGGTTTGATTTGTAAGTGATAGTGTTGAATTTTGATGTATAAATGAAGGGTGGCAGTACCCCAGGCGGAAATATTATATATAGTTTATATATAGTGTGAAGTATTATATATAATATTCATTTGTTTTATATATTTTTCATATAAAACAAATGAATATTATATATAATACTTCACACTATATATAAACTATATATAATATTTCCGCCTAGGACAGAACTAGATAACCAACCAAATCGGAATTTTTCAAGAGTAAAATCGCAATCACCATTTACAGAGATGACTTCCGAGATTTATTAGAAACAGTTATCAATTTGCGTGGAAATAGATGTGTCAGCTGACAATCTCAAAGTGACACTGATCACAAATTGGAATTGGCAAGAATTTGGAAGGTTACAGTTTCGCAGTTTTTGTAAATCGATCTTCCGTAGCGACTGAAAATTGAATTTTCAATTTATCATGAAAATAAAAATTTGCTCCCGAGATATGGGGAAGCTGAATGAGAATAACAGGTGTTTGATACAAACAAATTATCCTTTTGCGAGAAAATCAAAATTTAATATTACGGTATCGTACTGAGACGATTAGTCGATGAAAGAACTATATAAAAAGAAGAAATTTTGTTTTCAATAAACGCTATAATTGCAAAAAATATCGTGAAAGGAAGAAGAGAATTATTACCACGCTAAAATACTACGCTAAAATTTTAACTAAAATTTGAATTACATTTTTTATTACTGTATGTATTAAAACATGAGAATTCGAACAAATCTTTTTATCAAAACGTGTATTTGATTAAAATAAAAATAATTTAATTTCTAGTTTAAAAAGTGTTCAGTGTAAAAAAAAACGTTTAAGTGTTCAATTTTTAATGTTTCTAACTTAAAATTGCCTAATATGATATAATTTTGAACATTTACAAATTTATTGATTCATTCTTCTGTTTAGAGCATTGGAAATGATAGCGTGGAGATATGTTTAAACTGTTCAATTTATAGAAGTTTAAAATTTAAAATTTTTCAGCTGAACGGCATTTAAGTAAAAGTTGTTCACTTGAAATGTGTTAAAAGCTTCTATTTTATACGTGTAAATTATTGATCGTTTGCTTTCTATTTTGAGTACTTTAATTTGCAATTCAGTTTTTGGTTATTTCAAATGAAGAAATTTTCAGCTCTAGAGCTTCAATTTTTTAATTTCAAAGACCGTGAACATTTTTTACAATCCGGGATATAAATTCAAAACATATGGTTTTCAAATTTTTTGATTCGACTCTTCAAATATTATATGATCAATATTGATCATTGTCAATACAATTTGCAATCGAATTCCAATTACGAGAGAGATAAAAAGTGAATTAAACCTCGTTGTGCGCGATCTAATCAATCGATTAAGAACCCCATGTGATAAAATTTAGTAACATCAACTTTCTTGGAAATAGTCTATAAATTCCCATTTTATTTAAGTCGATTCACGTGTAGCTAGTCTAGCAAAGATATTAATACCCAGCTGTCAGTGACACACTATGCAAGCATGATTGATTTGCAGCTCGTGCCTTTCTTGGTCTAAAAAGTCAAGGCTGACGATAGTCTTCTCCAAGGAGAAAGTTCACTCAAATATCTTACAAAAAGCTAATAAAAACTTGATAAAGTATATCCACCAACCTAAATTCCTAAAAAGATAATACTTTTATTGAGTTCAAACTGTACTGAAAAAAGTATACACTAATACTGATTATGTCATAAATAATCGGATGACTCATATAATAGGGGTTATCAAATTTGATAAAATTGGTCCCACAAAGGAAACAACATCTCGCAAACAATTTTTAGAATTGAAAAATTTCCATAAGGTCTATTTACACGCGATATGTATTTACTTCGTCAAATATTTTATTTTGCGAAAGCCTTTCTAGAATAAGAAATGTTGAATGCATAACGAAATACCTAAATTTACATATTCTTTGTATGATAAATTATTCAGGGTCGTGAATATCCTAGAAGTATATATCCGGAGATTAGGTTACTAAAATGATATTTCATCCTTCCACTTTTTTGGAGAGTATACGTTCTTAAGGGGTCTTAAATGTACTTTGAGGGATTATATTACTAAAATTCTCGGGATGTGCTTAGTCATGGGGTTATAAAAAATTGAAGCATTGTTGACGGTATATAACTATATATATATAATTTAAAACAAAAGTTAAACAACCACCGCAGGGTCCCACTAATATGTGTGTGTGTGTGTATCTGTGTGTGTGTGTCGTGTATTATAGAGTGAACCCTTCATTAGGCTATCAAGTTAATGAAGTGAGTTTTATAAAACCTAAGGTATGGAAATGATGATTGTGAAACGTGTTTGTGTAAATGAAACGAGTTTCTGGAATTTAAATTATACAGGAAAAGATTTATTATACAAAATTGTATAATTTCAGAGTTATAGACGTTGAAGGCTGTAATATTTATGATTGGAAGCGTTCAAAATGTTACAATATTTAAAATCGTGAAAATTTAAAAATATCCGAATGGAAAAACAAACTTTGGAATATGAAATTAGGAGCATTCAAATGAAATAATCTATTGTACATTTTTGACTGCCTAATTTTAGAACTGATTTATTTTTACGTGTAGTAGCGGTACAATAATAATTATCCATCATTCGCTTAAATTTTTTCAAAATTAAAAAAAGGGCACAATAAGATAATAAACTTTTTCTTTTTGATCCTGATGATGGGCTTCCCATTGTTTCACTGTAAAAACTATAGTTTTGTTTTTTGCGGTATCATTTTTTGCGTATCCTGTTTTTGAATAGGATAACTTCATGCTGTTATTTTCAATGTTTTCAGTGGTCTCATTTTAGTACCACTTTTTAGTAACACAATTTAATGCGAGATGCAGAAAAAGGTCCAAAAGGAAAATTATTGTTCCATTCGAAGAGATTTACAAAAAGTTACTGTTTTACTTTTCAATATTTTGCACTAACAAATAAAGTAAGATTTTATAGACTTAAGGAACGAACATACATAAAATATACACTATATTAATTGAGTAAACGTGGATCCTAAATGAAATTAGTTTTAGAAAATAAAGTGCGCCAATAACAATAAGTATTTAATTTTTCAAACGTACAATTTTGTAATGTCTTCCGGGACTAAAATGTCTTTTTGATTTGAAAATTAATCTATTTTTGTAGGAATTTTACCTTTCTTGGTTAAAAATGCAACTTTCTAATTAAAAATTATTCTGTTTCGGTTCTTTTTTGTTAAAAATTAACTGTTTGGTGGAAAATTAACTTTTTTGAAAATACACATTTTTGGGGTGAGCATTCAACTGTTTAGTAAAAAATTGTACTTTTTGATCCAAAAATGAACTATTTTGTTAAAAATTCAATTTTTTAGTTAAAAATCAACATTTTAGTTACAAATTAATTTCATTGATTCAAAATTTCACTATTTTGCTGAAAATCCCTTTTTTCAATTAATTTTTTAAACTGAAAAGTTAACTATTCCATTTTTGGTTAAAAATGTATCTTTTTTATGAAAAATTAAATTATTTAGTTTTAAATTTCATCTATTTTGTAAAAAATTCGTCTTTTTTGGTAGAAAATAAATTTTTTGGTTAAAAATGCAACTGTTTGGTTGAAAATAATTCTATTTCAGTTGATGATTTAAGTGTTTTGTTAAACTATTATATTTGTTTTTCAAAATTCATCTTTTTATGAAGAAAATTCAACTCCCTGGTTGAAAGTTTAACTGCTTTCTTGAAAATTCATTTTTTTTTGTTGGTTGAAAATTTATAATTTGAGTAGAAAATCCATCCCTTTGGTTGCAAATTTCTTTTTTGCGTTAAAATTCATTTTTTAACTGAAAATTTGACTAATTGGTTGAAAATGAACTTTTTGTATGAAACTTCATATTTTTGGGTTAAAAATTCAACTGTTTTGTATATAAAATTCGTTTTTTTTGCTTGAAAACTCAGCAATTGGTTGAAAATGCAACTGTTTTATAGAAAAAAGTTTTTTTATTGAAAATTAATCATTATAAATGAAAATTTAACTATTCCAGTTTTGACTAAAAATAAAAATTTAACTATTTGGTTAGAAATGTATGTATTTTATTGAAAATTGTTCTTTTTTTGTAAAAAAATAATCTTCTTAGTTGAAAATTGAATCAATTGGTTAAAAATTTATGTATTTTGTTGAAAATTCGTCTTTTTGGTAAAAATGTATTCATGTTGGTTGAAAATTGAACCATTTGGTTAAAAATTCCTCTTTTTTTAATTTATGTATTTTCTTAAAAATTCGTGTTTTTTAGTAGAAAAGTTTTTTTCTTGGTCGAAGATTGATGTTTTTGGTTTAAAATTTTGGTTGAAAATTCGTATTTTTTTTAGAAAATTAACCTTCTTGGTTGAAAATTAAACTTTTTGGTTGTAAATTAAATTATTTGGTTGAAAATTCAACTGGTTCGTAGAAGGCTCGTCCTTTTTGCTCTTGGAAAGTCGTCTTTTTTGATTTAAGTAAACTATTTTTAGTTTAAAATGAAAATTTTTTCTTGGTTAAAATATCAACTATTACATTTTTTGTTGAGAATTCATCTTTTATATATATATATATATATATATATATATATATATATATATATACTTATATATATATACTTATATATGTATACTTACAGGTTGAAGATTCAAGTATATGGTTCAATGTTGATCCCTGAACAAATACACAAAATCAGTTTAGTCGAAAACAAAATTTTCGGACCCTAAGAAATAGGGGTACGTGGTTCCAAATTTCAGAAAAAAAAACTTTACGCCATTTATGCACGGCCCCTTGCTGCCTTTTTTTAATTGCCCAAATGTTCAACTCAGTATCTCATTTCGTATGGACATGCAATTGCCGAAAAAATGTCGGTAAGGTAGGAATCGGATATGTGGTACATGGCCTTAAATCGATAAATATTACAGTTACGATTTTTATGACTAACGCTACCTTGAAAGAACTCTCCCCATTTTTTTCATACACAAATACAGTGATATGCAAGCAAAAGCCTGTGTTGCGTAGGCACATTTAAAACGAATAAGTCGAGGTTTACGAAGCGAAGAATTAATTAAGGCACGCAAAGTAAAACTGGCGTCACGGGTACGTGTCAGGGGAGATCAATCGTGCTTTTGCTGTCCCAGACGTCACGGCAATGTCGTATGAAAATCAATACATCATCATACCGGAAATGTACGTCAAATGCATCACAATTCACAAACTAGACCAAATTCCTATCTCCATCTCTATCGTCTCAGGAGTTTCAATCGAATGTCAAGAGACTGAAGGAAACTACGCTTGATGCAATTACTATTAGAAGCACCTGTCTATTAATGTCCATTACTTCAAGCTCGAGGTTGAAATTCTAAGTTAAATGATAACTGTCTAGATATTATGCAATTTGTGTGAGAAGCTAGTTTCTATATTTAAAAAGGGTTGACTGGAAAATTGACTGTTGCACTAACTGCTTTTGTGAGTGACATAATGTGAAAATAAACGAGACTGAGATATGGATATTGGTTGGGGCCGTAGCACTGCGGTTAAAACCTACTGTACTATGCCTTTTTATTTTAAATCCGCGGTGAAACAGAGGTTATACACGGATCACCCTCGCTGCTAAAGTATTATTTAAGTCCTTTAGCATGAGTACATATACCGCCAGACGACTCCACTTCACTGGGGATAAGCCTGTGCAAATTTATTGTTTACTAAGGTGGGCTTAGAATCACTGTATGGATTTGATCACAACCAGTGAGAACCCGCGGCTTCATCCGACTTTATTAGAAGTACTCGCATTTGCCTGCACGTTTGGCCAGGGGAGAGGAAAACTGCAGAAAATCACCTTCCGCGTTGAGCTTGCTTCTCGACAGGCTAGTTTGAAGGCAGACCATGAACCCATCGAATGCACACAATATTATGCTTGGCGTCTAACCTCCCGCTCGACATTAGTTAAAACGCAGCGAACACACAACCCGGTCGTACATCGCAGAAGGTCACCCATCCGAGAGCTGTCCGCGCTCGAAATGTCTTAACATCTGGACTCTTCCCGTGTCGAGATTCACCTCACAACTAATGCCGTCGGTTTGGGGCCGTCCATAAACTATATTACACTGTAAACAATTCCTCTGAATTTTACATCGCTGGGCGATGGACATAAAGGGACCCTCGACGGACGGAGTAAAATTACGTATTGCATAAATATTACACCTGCATCGGAAATTTCCATCCCATGATTGTAAAACTCCACCCATAGTCGGAATTATCCGGAATTACAATTAATAATTTTTACCAAGGTTACGTATAATTATTAAAAATTACTAGTTCAGCTGTTTTTTAAAAATAATTTATTTAGTCACCATATGAATTAATTCAAAATAAAATAAAACAAAACTAAAAGAATTTGTAAAGGGCGCGATGTAAACTGACTAAGTGAGGTTATGTACATAAGTATACCAAACAAAACGAACTATTATATGTTTAGGAATAAATAATAACTGAAATAAACTCCACTTTACTATGAGTAGAATAACGATACTTTAAAAAAAATAATATACACAAGAATGGTGACTTTCACTGACATATAATTAATATGCGACATGCAACGAAGACTCATCACCAAAATACGCCAGCTTAACTATAATTTGAGAAACGTAAAACTAAAAAAAAAATGAAATTTCAGATTTCTGTTCGGAAAATTCCTCCTACAGACGATGCGATATTACATCGCTGTTCCAAGGTCCCTTTATGTCCATATCGCTGGTCAATGTAATTTTACACAGCTGCCATAAAATCACATCGTCCATCAGTCTAAATTTACGTATTTCGGTAAATTTACACTGATGGACAGTGTGATTTTATGAATCTTACGTAATTTTCAGCATATTTTTTTTACAGTGTACCTATTTGAGGGAGAGAAGGGGTCGCGCAAAAAACTACGGTTGGTAACAGTGGGATGTACGATGATTGGAAATAACATTACGAACTTAGATAACATTTAGTACGTTTCCTGATGATAAATTTTAACAAAGTTTGCGAATTTTCTAAAAGATGGCCCTGCAAAGTGCAACGATACAGTTCAATAAAAACTTTTACAAAAAATGAAAATCACTTTCATATTTCAGACTTTAAACTCTTTCCCTATTCTCCTCTCTTCCCCTTTTCTAAGGAAATCCTATTTTTCCCCTGTTTTCTAGAAACTTCCCCTTTTTCTTTTTTTTGCGCTCAAATGCGATCTAAGTTAATAGAACCCAATACGAAAATCCACATATTTTTGGTTTAAAGCTAATTCTCTTAGTTGAAAAGTCTATTATTATATTTTAGGTTCGGAGTTCATCTCTTTTGATTAAAACTTCTACTATTTGGTTAAAAACTTAATTATTTTCTTGAAAATTCAACTATTTTTTTAAGATTCATCATTTTAGTTCAAAATTTATCTCTTTGGTTAAAAATTTAATTATTTTGTTGAAAATTCTTCTTTTCGGGTTGAAAATTGAACAGTTTTTTTGAACGTTCTTTTTTTTCTTAAAAATTAATTTTTTTATATAAAAATTTAACTGTTTCATTGTTGGTTGAAAATGTATCCTTTTTAAGTTGAAAATTTATTTAGTTTGTTGCTAATTATTTGGTTAAAGTCATCTTTTTTAGTCTAAACTTCAATTTTTTTTTGTTAAAAATTCGTCCTTTGGGATTGAAAATTCATCTTTATTGTTTAAGAAGGGGGAGAATGTGAATGACAAATTTCATAATTGTAATAGAAATTTAGATTCACCCAGCTTATTGTCTATCTGGTAAGCTTGCAGTGAGATTTTTTTTTTAAATAGGAGTAGTTTGATCATTTTAAATTTGTTTAACATGGCGCTAACAGAACCCTAATTCTAATTGTGTCACACCAGGTACTACTACACGCTTTTAACGGTTTTTGTTGCGTAACGTATACCGGAAATTTTATGTTGAGTGTTCAATTTTAAAGACGATTATTTTAAGCTTCGACCCGTTTCGGTTTATAGGGTAGGGCGGGGCTAAAAGTGCCAAAATTTATTTTTTATAACACTGTGTCCAAACGAAATTAAGTATTGCCTTGGTGTTTGCCTTAAAATATATGTAAGACATTAAAGTTCCAAATTATAATCATAATAAATTTATATGCATTCCATCTATTATGTTATATCTTTTTTTCTAAACGTTGTCTAATGGTACTTCTTGCTCGACACGTGGGGTAAAAAGTTCATAGCGGTGGGGTAAAAATTACCAACATAAGTAAACGAAATTAAAAAATTTTTAATTGCACAGAAGGATCTCACAGCACATAGCCACAAAGTAAATAAATGTTTAGACAACTGTTATGCTTAGAGACTTATTCATCGTTGCTTTCACAATTAATACAGACGAAAATTTTTGATTGATAGTTCACAACACACTTTTCATAAGTCCAGTTTTTGCATACGTGCCTGGGATGCTTTCAGAATAAGCTCCACAGCTAGTGATTGTGAAATAGCAATAAATATTTCTGAAACAACACAAAATATTTTGAACAGTAAGCTACCTGCACTACAAGAATACATAATTATGCACCAAATTACACGTACTTCATGACAATGGCACGGAAAAATAAGTGTTGGTACCAAACAGAAACGGTGACGATAGAACTACTTTATGCACAAAAAAACAACTTAACTTACTTAACCTTAGCCACGATCTCAAAAACAACTTTGTGGCTATCAGGGGTTTATGGTGATTCGACCGATCGACGGGAAATGTCAGATCGAGTAACAAATTATTTGTTTTTGTGTTATCGTATGTGGTACTTTTTACCCGCGGCTCTTTCGACCCCGCTCTACCTATTTCGAATTTATAACTTTTGGTTATTGAACTATTTTATTATCTTTTTTTTTTACTTCGGGGCTCATTAATAATTTAAAATGGCATAGAAAATGTAAATAGTGGCTTACAGATTACATTTCTCAGGTCTGGTTATAAAGTAAAAAATTCCGATAATTGAATTTCAATATGAATAATAAAAATTTCAATGAATATGATTTTCAATCACTAGATGTTGAAATCGGATTTATATATTCGCAATTGAAAAGCGATTCGTAAATACAAATTGTTCAAAGTGTGCAGTAGCAGACATTGAATGTAAATAATAAAAAAAGAGGTAAAATTCGCATCCAAACTGGATTTGAAAACTCATATGAAATTCAAATTTTGTGCGAAATTGAATTCGAATTCGTTCTTTAGTATTATTTCGATCACACATTTGAATTTAAAAAGCAGTAAAATAAAATTTCTAGACATGTGAAAAATTGAAGCTTAAATTTTGGCAAATGCGAGGCCTTCAAATTACTCGACTTTGGAAGTCACAACCTTTTTCCAGCGATCCTCCCACTTTCGGAAACACTTCTTAAAGTCACGTTTTGGAATAGCTAACAGCTACTTCGTCTCATTCTGTTTTATTTCCACTACGTCTTGAAATCGTTTTCCTTTTAGCGGATACTCCCGTGTGGAAAAATTTCGTGGCGCTGGCCGGGCGCTGGACAGACCATCTTGTGTCTGTTCAGCCGCTGGACAGACGGTC
>CAKNYM010053225.1:972861-983514 GCA_932195095.1 Andricus curvator
CCAACACCCTGTCAGACCGTCTTAAGTAGACGGTCTAGATTCGGACTAGCCAGACGATCTCTCTACTTAAGACTGCCACGAAATTTTTCCACACGGGCTTCAGTACAGTAAGAAATCACAGTTGTGTAAGGCCGCGTTTCACCAGAAATTACTGAATAAGCTGCGTTGAATCGGTAGGGCGTTTTTGTGGTGAAGGATCCAGTCGCCGCTTTTTAGGTTAATCCCAAAATATTGGCTCAAAATTTTCGAAACAGTAGTTTCCGGAAACTCGAGGTCTTCCTCTCTGTTACTGTTAAACAATGATTTCCATTAAATAACGCTCACACTTGCTCCACATTTTGAAGTGTTTTGACCGTTGCAGGACTGAAGGAGTGAGGGTAACGTTCAATTGAAGTACATACGACCATTTTTAAATTGCCTGAAACCACTCTTTAATTTGAGTATCACTCATAGATTTATCACCATATTTTTTTCGAAACATAACTATGGTTTTCGTACATGAATGGCCAAGTTTTTGGCAAAATTTCATGCACACTCTTTGTTCGGTGCGTTCCGTCATCCTGAAATGCGACACGTACGTGGTTAGACGTTTACGCAACTGCGTACACTAGTCGACCAAAGATTTGTAGTTGATGGTAAATACCTGTTTTTAATAATAGCAGAACCAGGTACAAAGTTAAATCACAAGGTCGCATACTTTCCGGACAGAACTCTTAATTACTTTCATTTAGCAATAATAGGTATTCAAGGGTATTCAAAAGCAGGTGTATTCTTATTTAGTCAAAGAATATTCTTTTTTTTTTAAATATGTTGATTGACTAATGCGAAATTTATTTATTTTTTTAAATTTATGAATGCCTTTTTGAATGGTTAATTAAAAAAATTATTGAACTTTATATCTCGTTCTCGTCTGAGACAACTTTTTTCCCGAGAGAGAGTCTCCATGGAGCTCTTTAATTAGTAGTTTAATTACTGGCACAAGAGATAAAAATTACGAAGGACCAAACCACGAAACTTTGATAATATTTTTTTCGAGGGACTGTTTATTTTACCAGTAAAGTTTTTACTTCTTGTTTTACAATTTTTTACTTGATTTATTATACTACTGAAGTTAACTTATCAGGGCTCGGATCCTGCGACTTTTTCGACATTTTTGGACTTTTTTTTAAATTGCAACTTTTTAAATAAAAATGCAACTAATCGAATTTTTTCCGTTTTTTCAGAAGTTCTGTATAGTTAGTTTCAGTTTTAATCGCAATTAAACTTAAAATTGTAATTAAAAAGTACAAACAGTTGTACCATTTAAACTGCGATCCGTATTCAAAGTTTTAATTTTTTTAAATTGCAAGCTTTACAGTTTTATATTTTTAAGAGTAAAACTTTTAAAGTCGGTTAATTTCAAATTCAATGATTAAACAATGAATAATTTCATATTTAAATTATACAGTCGCAAGTTTAAATCCCCTCAATTGTTGACTAATTTAGCAGTTCAGAAAAAAATATTTTTAACTCAGATTTGAAATTATTCAAGCTGCATGACTATTGTTAAAAGAATTGTTTTCACTTTAAAGTTAATTTTGATTGTGCAAAGAATTTTTTAAAATCAATTATAATTATGTACTCCATATTCCTAACCAGGTAAAGTTATTATTTCAGTCATTCGGTATCTGATATTGCTTTTTTCATTATCTGTATAAATTTTATGCGAATTTTTTAAGCCTTCTCAGTCGATCCGAGTTCTGTTAATCTACATTTCTTCGTAAGCTTATATAAATTTATTTAATTTTATAAAAATTTAGAGAAATGATATTGTTGAAAACGAGATATTTTTTCTGCTTTTGAGTAATGTTTTCTTTGAATAACCACCGCTTTAATATGGCTCAGCGGGATTCAAGATTTCAAGCTGCGGTCGGATTTCAGAATAGAAGCCTATTTTTGGAAAAATGCGAAGTATCCCTATGTTCTCTTGAAGAGCGATTCCTTAGAAAATCGCTCAGTGTTTTCAGCGCCTCATAGATTTTTATTTTACCCAGTCAGGAATTTCATGAGAGAATTGGTGTTTCCTAAGTTTCCACTTCCCTGATGGCCATCACCATGTTCCACACACGTGTCATGTGTCTGTGTCAATCATCATCATCAATTCGTGTCTCGCGTGCGGGTGTTCCCAAATGTGGGGACTCTCTACTTTTACCCCACTGAGGTCAGGATTGTTACGGTCTAGTCTAGACATTAATTCGTTGGACAGAATATATTTACTACCAAAAATGGCATATATTATTTAAGACTCTTTTACTTCAAACGAATAAATTTTCAAAATGCTCAGTTTCGAACGCTGAAATTTTAAATTGTTTAATTTTTACTGTTTAAAGTGATAAGTTACTAATTTGTTAAATTTTGAACTTTAAAGATTGAACATAACAGCTATCAGCACCGGTGTCTACCTAACTTGGAAGGCGGGAAAACCGGAAATAGATCGGGAGTTTTCTTCGCCGGGAATAAACCGGGAACTGACCTGAAATTTGA
Organism: Andricus curvator; assembly: GCA_932195095.1. Taxonomy (NCBI): domain Eukaryota; kingdom Metazoa; phylum Arthropoda; class Insecta; order Hymenoptera; family Cynipidae; genus Andricus; species Andricus curvator. The sequence goes on from CAKNYM010053225.1 coordinate 975,385, forward strand.
TTCAGTGACCGGGATTTTTCGCTCGAATTTACTAATTAGCAAATTAAAAGTGGTTTTATATATTTTTTCTATAATTCGCGAAAAAGTGCCAGTTTTTCCACCTGTTTTTGGTGTCAAAAGTGATCGATTTTTGGTCGATGACGTGGCGCATGCGCAGTGCCGACCTTTCCGGGCAACAGTGACAAAAGTGGACAGATGCAGTGGAAAAAGTAAATGGACAGTGATAAAAGTGAGGCACAGTGACAAAAGTAAATGTTATTTCGGGTGGGTTCGTGCTGCCTCGGGTGTACTCGTGCATCGTGCGCATCCAACTTCATTCTATTTTCCGACTGTCGTCCCTAACCTAAAATCAATTTCCTGAAAAGTCTCGAGTTGTGTATTTTGTATGTACTTTTGTCACTTGGCAAAAGCAAAAAAACACCGTCAGTTTCTCCGAAAATACTGTGCTTGGTTTTTTTCATGAAAAATCGGAAATTTTGAAGCCCTCAACTTTATGGGCCAACTATTCAATTGTGAGAACCAGCTTATTATTACTGCCATATTATTGCCATGGTTTTGATAATTGCCATTGTCATTGTTGCGTCAATCGACAAAAAATCGCCTTCTTTTTACACAAAAAACAGGTAAACAAAAACTAGCACTTTTGCACAAATTATAGAAAAAGTATCGTGTCCCACACATTGAAAAAGCGACGATTTAAAACTCGTGTGATAGCCACCCTCGCTCCGCTCGGGTAGAGATCCTCAAGGGAGAGTTGAGACGCGGGGTACTCAAATTCTGATTGGTGCCGCTGTACCGGAACCGGCTATTCTAAAAATGGTGCGATTTTCAAATAGAGTGTTCATTTCACAACAGATTTAATACAAAATAAAGAGAATATCATTGAACTAAACATTTAAAATAAACGAAGTGTAATTAAAAATCACTTTTAGGCATATATATTATACACATTTCCATAAATAATATTGGTTAAATAAATACATTTTGTAGGTTGGAAGCAAAGCTTTGGTTTGAAAAGGTTATACATACAAATAAAGTAAACATAAATTGTAGGAAAGGATGAAGATTTAAATGATAAAATTTCATAAGTTCATATTCTGAAAATAATTGAAAAATCAGTTTTAAGAAAAATGCATAACATTTTTCTTAAGAAACATGAAATAAAGGAAAAAGTAACATGAGTGAAAAGCTATTATTATTTCACACTTAAAAACGATATGGACAAATAAAAAACTTATCATTGATATGTCGTGTGCATCGCCATGCTTTGCTGGAGTACTTTTTATCAATATTTTTTTCTTTGGTCTTCGATTGATTAAAAATTCCAATCTGATCGATTGATATTCTGAATTAACAATTCTCGAAGTTTGGGATCTCGCGGAATTTGTTTCAGGAAAAACCCGTTTTTAGATGAATTATTGGAGTATAAAATATAGCAATTTACCATTTTTGAAAAACACTTATATCTCAGAAAATATTATCAATATTTTTCTTTGGAAAGTAGGTTATACACAACCTCTTTCACTTCTTCATTGATCACAAAACTCGCATATCACACTTCACACATAGCTTCAATATAAATAAACTAAGAAAAACAATTTATAATAAATAATGGGCCTGCATTACACAGTTTCCATTTTTTAATACTTTTGCTTAAATACGAAAATTTCTCGATGCTCGCTCGCGTGCTGTCACGTATTGCGCTACATGTCATTTTTCAAACTTTTCGCGCCGCAGTGAAATATCAAGTTCCGGTACAGCGGCGAGCATTGGAGGGGGAAACATGTCTCAACTCTCCCTAGAGGATCTCTACGCTCGGGTAGCTAACTTCACACTCGTTTTAAATCTCTCGCTTTTTCAACTTGTAGCACAATATACTATTATTACTCTAATTCTTAGTTGGAAGAGGATATTCGTGAAAAAAACAAACATAATTCTCACTTTGAATAGGGAATTTTCCAGAAGAATTACAATTCAGCAATCATAATTTCGACTTTGAGACAGGGTATTTCCTAAATGATTTATTATTCAGAGTTGTGACAGAGAATAAATAAAAGAAATATAAAAAAAATCCCGTAAAGAATTACAATATTATCCTCACTTAGAACAGGGAATTTTCGACCAGAATTATAATTCTAAGTTGCGACATAGCATTTCAGTAAGGAAATATAATTTTGGGATTAGGAGAGTGAATTTTCGTGAAGAATTATAATTTTTACTTTGAGGCAGGGAATTTTAGCGAAGAATTTTAATTTTGAGTTTGGCACATGGCATTTTATTAAATAAACATAATTTTGACAATTGGGACAGGGAATTTCATAAAAAATTATTATTTTAACTTTGGGACAGGAAATTTGCGCAAAGCATTAAACAATTTTCTTTGGGACAGGAAATTTTCTAAAAGAATTACAAATTTCTGTTAAGGTTCTCTTTAGAATTTTCGTGAAAAATTATAATTTTTACTTTGGGCCAGGGAATTTTATTAAAGAATTATAATTTTGAGTATGGAACAGGGAATTTCAGTAAAAAAATATAATTTTGACTTCGGCACAATGAATTTTCTAAAAAACATCTAATTCTGATATAGAGCTGGGCCTTCGATTCAACTGGGATATAGAATTTCTAGAAAGAAATATAATTTTTAGTTCGGGCACGGAACTTTCGCAAAAAATTATAATTTTTACTTCAGGACAGACATTTTTAGTAAAAAATTATAATTTTGAGTTTGAGACAGCGAATTTCAGTAAATAAATATAATGTTGACAATTGGGATAGGGCATTCCCTTAAAAAATGATAATTTTGACTTCGGAGCAGTGAATTTCGTAAAGAATTATAATTTTGACTTTAGAACCTGTTCCGAGCCAGAATTCGTAAGATCAAAAATTCTTTTTTACATTCTCATTCTAATGAGAAGGTATTGGTTTTATGTAAAATTTGACATAGTCGGTTTTCATCAAATCTCCACGTTTTGAGACCCCCTGAGCTAGAAAAAACGATTTTTACCAAGGTGTCTGTCTGTCTGTAGTCTGTCTGTCCGTCTGTCTGTCTGTCTGTCTGTCTGTAGCCACGATAACTTTCGAAAAAAATGATCAGATTTGATTGAGCTTTGGCACACTTTTTTATGGCCGAAAAAATAGAGAACGAGTTCGTTAACCAGCTATTTTGGATGAAAATCCAAAAAGTGAGCACATTTTGAAAATTTTTGAGACCACTTTTTTTGAAGAATTGAAAATTCTATGTACGGTTATTAGTAGTACGCAAAATGACGAACAAAATATTCTTATGACTTTTCGTGATAAAAAAAAAATTACTGGAGTTATAGCATTTTCAAAATTCCAAAAAACAAACGAAAATGAACATTTTAAGCCGAAAAACGCACGATATGAAAAAAAGTCAAGAGGAGAAAAACGTTGATTCCTGAACACCCTATAATATTTTCATAATAACTTTTTGAATTTTTTGAAAAATAAAAAATTCAAATTTTGATCGCACAAAAAATTAATGAAAAATCAAAAAAGCCATTTTGCTGTCAAAGTAATGAAGATACCAGAAAAGATCATCTCACCAAAATTGTGCACCTAAAAAAGATCTACAAATTCCTTATCATTCACTTTTTGATATGACGCGTATTTTTTGTTTTATTCGTAAAAAACAGCATTGAAAATAGAAAAATCAAATTTTCAGACGAATATTACCAGCTACGAAAAAATGACCGAAACAAAATTTGTTCATCCAAGGAAGAGGTACAAATTTATTGTGACTCATGTTTCGATAGGATGCGTGGTTTTTGTTTTATTCGTGAAAATAACATTGACAGTAAAAAAAATCAAATTTTTGAAAAAACAATGCAAGGTACGAAAACATATAAATGAACAAAAATTGCGCATTCAAAAAAGACTTACAAACCCGTAATCAATTTGTGTGGTAAGAATATATTAAAAATGAAAAAATTAACTTTTTTGATAAACGGCACAAGCTAAAATAAAATGTTAACTAATAAAATTTGTCGCCTGAATTATATCATTACTTTTCATTTGAAATCAAATACAAATTTAGTAATTTGTATATGAAGAACATATAACACGAAGCACAAAGTGCGCGCTCAGTGTATTTACCAAATCGCACGCCGTAAGTGCGCTCAAACTTTTTTGTTTCTATCATACGGTTCAAATGATTTTCAAATCAAATATCGAGCGCGAAGCGCGAGTGTCTGGATGTGAATGTGTTCCTTAAGGTCGATAGAACCTTGAGTAAATAAAGTTCCTTTTCAGTCTAAAATAAAAACAAATTTAACAATCACTTAATATGTAGAGGTTTTGATAATTTTATAATATTTGCAAACAAACTTTTTCTTTTCATCGAAGTCGAACACGAAGTTCAAAAATCTAGAGGAGCCGAGCGTAAAGCGCGATGTAAATACGCCCGAGCGCGTAGCGCGAGGTGAATACATAATCGAGCGCGAAGCGCGAGATAAATATATGATCGAGCGCGAAGCGCGAGATCCAACAGTCGCGCGCCCTAGGCGCGCTCAAACTTGCGAGCGCAGCGAGACGCGCGCGATGAGAATGTGCCCGCGAAGCGGGCAGATTTTTTTTTTTTGCAAATAAAAATTTGCCAAAATTGGAAACTTCCCTCTTCCAAATTTTAGAAAAAGAGAGTTACTATGTTTCTAAATGATAATAGAAAATATTGTAAATAAATATAATTCTGGCTTGGAATAGGGAATTTTTGGAAATTAATGTAAATGTGACTTGGAACCTGAAATTTTCGTAACGAATATTTATGTTACTTGGAACAGAGAATTTTTGACATGAAAGTTCAAATTTAGAATAATATTTTTTTACGAAAATCGCTTTTACAAATCAGAATTTTAATTCTTATAACCAAAAATTTTGTGATGTTCCAACTCAGAAATATGACTCTTTTCCAAAATTCCCTGTTCCCAATCAAAAATCTTTGAAATCTTCAAAATCCGTTTGAATCATTCAAATCTTTTGAACTCTTTTAAGTTGACCGGGAAAATTAACATTTGACCGATAATATAAAATCATCCGTCGGGTAGACACTCTGCTTAGCTAATTAAAAAAGAATAATGTAAAAATCAAGACATACTTTAGTTGAACAAATTTTTTTTGCAAGAGAAATTGAATTCGACAGTTTCTCCCATAGTGCTTCTCTCTCCCTCTCTGAGATCCCATATAATATAATCCTGTAAGAAACCGACGTAAAAGAAGATAATGAATCTGCAGTTGATACATTTTCTTTTGTGATCAAAAGGAGATTCACATCATGATGAAATCTTCTTTGCAATCTGAAATCGAAAAAGTTTTGTACAATTCGTATTCACTTTGATGCTCGCTTTGATGTTCACTCTCTGCAAATAGAATTGCCATAAGCAGATATTGCGAAGTCTGCTCGCATAAAGGGTTGATTAGTTGCTACAAAACTTTATTCTTTATCCTCCTTTTAAAATCATTGATTTTTCCATTCCTGCTTTTATTTATTTTTTACTTCCACTAATTTTTCTTAAATTCCGGGGCTTATCACAATTTTCTGTTTACTCTTATATTAATGATTGCTCTTCATTTTGTGATATAGGTCCACTGAGAAAAATGGATTATAACGTTTATGTTTTGGATTTTTAATTTTGGGACAGCAATCTATATATATTATACAGTAAAATCAAAATATTAAATTTTATATCTATGATTAGCATAGTTTCTAAAAGATTATTGAAGGAAATTCTATTTTTAAACATTTTAATAAATAAAAAATAAAATTAAAGATGGTTAGGCAGCGAGAATCGAACACGCAACGTTTTGGCTATGAAGCCGAAGCGTTGCTGTCTGAGCTACCAGCCAATTTAGAGTATGTTTCGCAAAACTCTGTATGGCTGGCGGCGGATATTTCCAAGTCGATTTTCTCGAATACGGCGAAAAATGGCATATTACTGGTTTAGCAAATTAATACTCAGGTGATGAGCTTTCATTAAAAAAAATAAATGAACCGAAACTAAAATTGACAATTACCAGTCTCTCCTTGTAAATGATTCGATTAATTTTAACATTTTCACTATGCCCTATTTAATAATAAGTTCGTGGTATTGGATTTTTAAAATGAAATAAAAATATTATTTGCATGAACTCTAAATTAAATCAAGCTTACCGTCGATCTTTTTCTTTGGAAAGGGCGTATAACGAGGGTGCAGTTCTTCACCCTGTATCGCCATCTCAACGTGACTAGAACATAATTAAGACAGAAAAATAATACTCGTTAGTGAACCGCTCAAGGCACTCTAAAGTCTAGATTGAATTTCAAAAAGAACGAGATGCCGCTTCTCGCCCACCTACTCGTTTCCTTATCTAGTGTCTCGAGTAAAGGGCCTTCTCTTCTTCTCCTTAACTATCTCAAGCATTGCAGTGTATTTAAATTAGATCCACTGCACCGAATCTCCCCCTCATTTCCGAGTCATTTGTATCCATCCAAAGTATTCTTAAATCCATTTTACTTTATGGTATAGTGTATTATGTGCTTTAAACCCTAAATTTAACAAACTTTTCAGTTTTATAAAAAACTTATCCAATTTATAATTTTTGTTACAGGTTAGTTTCTGAGATGACAGTTGTTAAATCTTGACGGCATTTTGGTAAGAAATTCCCCCAGATATAATCTATTTTTTAGGCCCTGAGCGTTATTTATATACGAATTTATAGTTATTTTGTTTTATACTTTTATGATATTTCAGAAAATATTTTCATGAAGATTATTTTGTGATTTGGTTTATTTTAAACTGAAATCCGTGAGTATTTTATTTAATTCAATTTATTCTTTCGACTTGTTGGATTTATGTTTTTAATTCAGCCGAATTCATACCTTAAATTCACCCTAATTTATCTCTTCCAACTTTAGTTAAATTCATCCCTTGATTTCAGCCGAATTCATGCCTCAGTTGAATACATTCCATTAATTCACTAGATTTTTTCTCTTGCAACTTAGTTAAATTCATCTTTTGAATTCAGTTGGACTGATACCTTTAATTTACCCGAATTTATCGCATGTAACTTCAGTTAAAGGCATCCCTTAAATTCAGTAGAATTCTTGTCTTGATTTCAGCTGAAATCATAGCTTGTAAATTTACCCAGATTTATCTCTTACAACTTCAGTTGAATTCAGCTAAATTCATCTCTTAAATTCAGTTGAATTCATACCTTAAACTCGCCCGAATTTATCTCTAGCGACTGTAGTTAAATTCATCCCCTGAATTCAATTTACTTAAACCTTGGATTTAAGCTAAATCATCTCTTGAATTCAGCTGAATTCATTCCCTAATTCACCCGAATTTGTTTCCGGATTTCATTTGAATTCATACTTTATAAATTTACGCGAATTTATCTCTTTACTTCATCTTCTCTTAATTCTTGTCTTAAAATCAGTGAAATCATATGTTAAATGCAGTGGAATTCATACCTAAATTACATCCTAATTCATGTATTTCAACTTCAATTAAACTCATTCTTTAAATTAATTCTCAAATTGAGCCGAATTCTTCTCTTGATTTTATACCTTAAATTCACCTGAATTTATCTCTTGTAACTTCTGTTAAAGTCATCCCTTAAAATTCAGTCGAATTCCTCTCTTGATTTCAGTTTAATTCATACCTTATAAATTTATACATTACACAGCCACACAAAAAAAACTTTGTTTCGGATCTGGAGGTCAGACCATGGTTATAATAGGTTTTTGGGGTCGCTGAATCCGAATCCGAGGTCCAAAAACCCCCAGCACGTCAGGGTTCTGACATAACCTCAAAAACCGTCATAAAAAATCTTTTTTTCGGGTCTGGAGGACAGACCATGTTTCGTATATGTTTTTGGGGTCACTGAATCCGAATCCGAGGTCCGAAGAACCCCAGCACGTGAGGGTTCTGACATAACCTCAAAAAACCTCATAAAAAATCTTTTCGTGGGTCTGGAGGTCAGACCATGTTTCCTATATGTTTTTGGGGTCGCTGAATCCGAATCCGAGGTCCAAAAAACCCCAGCACGTCGGATGAATAAATTTCACGAGTTTTTTTGAAAATAAAAACCCTGACGTGCTGGAGTTTTTTAGACTACGGATTCGGATTCAGC
>CAKNYM010053225.1:983914-1009684 GCA_932195095.1 Andricus curvator
GGAGTTTTTTAGACTACGGATTCGGATTCAGCCACCCCAAAAACATATAGGAAACATGGTCTGACCTCCAGACCCACGAAAAGATTTTTTATGAGGTTTTTTGAGGTTATGTCAGAACCCTCACGTGCTGGGGTTCTTCGGACCTCGGATTCGGATTCAGCGACCTAAAAACCCTATTATAAACATGGTCTGACCTCCAGAACCGAAACAAAGTTTTTTTTTTGTGTGGCTGTGTTATCTCTTACAACTTCAGTTGAATTCAACCGAATTCATCTCTTGAATTCAGTTGAATTCATACCTTATAAATTTATCCGAATTTATACCTTGTAACTTAAGTTGAATTCATCCTTTAAAATCAGTTGAAGTCATCTGTTAAATACAGACCTTGAATTTAATTTAATAATGCCTAGAATTCAACCTAAATCATCTCTTGAATTCAGTTGGATTCATACCCTAAATTCACGCTAATATATCTCTTGTAACTTCAGTTAAAGTCATCCCTTGAATTCAGCCGAATTCATCCCTTAAATTAGTCAAAGTAATTTCTTGAATTCAGTTGAATTCATATATTAAATTCACCCGAATTTATTCCTAGCAACTGGAGTTTAATTCATCTGTTTAATTAAGTCTATATATATCTTGAATTCAACCTGAATCATCTCTTGAATTCAGTTGAATTTATGACTTGAATTCAGCGAAATTCATATCTTGAATTCAGTTTAATTCATACCCTAAATTCACCCGAATTTATCTCTTGTATCTTCTGTTAAAGTCATCCCTTATTAAATTCAGTTTATTTATACCTTGAAATTAACCTTAATCATCTCTTGAAGCCACTTAATTTATACCTTTAATTCGTCCGAATTTATCACAATGCAGTAAACTTAAGTTTCAACTAATAATTCTTGTAACAAAATTAATGATCTTTGAATTTAAACTAGTGGTATCTACAAATTTGCAGAGAAATAAGGATTTTATTCTTAATGTGAGTCCAGGAATATAACAAATGTTCATTAGTTCCGATTTGACAAAGTTGAAGAAAAATATTTTTTACAGAATTCTTTTCATTTCATTTGAAAGGGATCGTTTAAACAAAAATGGTCTCAATTCAATTTGGTGCTTAAGTTTGAATAAATAAATATTATTATACTTTAAATTCGAATATATTCTTTTTCCGGAGGAAATTTGTGCTATTCTTAATAAAAAGAAAGATTTAAGAAAGCAGACTCTTCTGAGAGGCTGAGTGCATTGAATTGAAAATTGAGAGGGTCGGGGGCGATCTCTAATGATTCCGGTGTTTGCATTTTTAAGAGCTTGGAGAAATACTTCACATCGACGTTCGCTTTTTCCATTCGTAAATCGATATCTTCCTAGCAGACAGCTTAACTTGAAGATCGAACGCCCGTATTCTTGAAATCGGTGTACACAGACACGTAATTTCATTTTTTCCTTTAATGGAACCTCTATTTACTTCTCCTGGAGAACAAGTAAATTTACTTTTCCCTTCTTTGCCTGAAAATGCACAATGTTGATATTGCAGTAAATCGTGGTCTACTTTTTTAATCTGCAAAGGTATAATGACATAGTGGGCGTAGGTCAGGGAAAACCTGGAAATCATAAAAAAGTCAGGGAATTTTATTGATCAGGGAAAGTCAGGGATTTTGAAAAAAGATCTTGCTAAAGTTTTGGCCTTTTTATAAGTCGCTTTAAATAACTTTCAAGGATAAAAAATTTGAAATTTTTATTTGAAATTCGTTTATTCCATTTATAAAATATTCTATGTTAAAAATGTTGCAAGATTAAGATTCGGGTCTTTGAATAATAATGTTCAGAGAGCAATCAGGGAATTTTGAAAATAAAGTTCTTGCAGCCACCCTGGTATGATATTCTTGTCGGTAATTTGTTTTCCTTGTATTTCTATTTGTATTTCTTTTTTTGCAGTTACTTCCTCCTGGCGATTATATTTGTAGTTGAAAAATTTGACTATTTGTTTGAAAAATCTTGTATTTTGTTGAAAATTGGTCTTTTTTGGTCGAAAATTAATCTTCTTGATTGAAAAGTCGTTTTTTGGTTTTGGAATTCGTGTTTTTTGGTAAAAATTTCATCTTTTTTGGTTGAAGTATCAACTGTTACATTTTTTGTTGAGAATTCACCTTTGCAGATAGCAAATATTAACTCATTGGTTAAAAATTCAACCATTTTATTAAAAAGTGAATTATTTTGTTGAAAATTTTACTTATTGATGGAAAATTGGATTTTTTTTCTTGAAATATCAACTATTACATTTTTCGTTAGGAATTCATATTTTTGTTGAAAATTCAACTGTCTTCTCAAAAATTCATCTGTTTAACTTGCAAATTGAACTATTTGTTTGAAAATGTAACCGTTTTTGGTTGAAATTTAATCTTTTTTAATAAAAATTGAACCATTTGATAAAAAATTAATCTTTTTAGGTTGAAAATTCAACCATATGGTTAAAAGTTCAACTATTTTGTTGAAAATTCGTCTCTTTTACTTTGTAGTCGTCGTAAATGCAACTGTTCGTTTACGAATTTTTTTTTATTGAAAATAAAAATATTTGGTTGAAAATTCATCTTTGTATTTAGAAAGTTCAAGTGTTTGGATAAAAATTTAACTATTTTGCTAAAAGTCATATTTTTTGGTCGACAATTCAACTGTTTTGTTAAACATTCGTATATTTGGAGAGAAAATTCGTCCTCTAAGATTGAAAATTCATCGTTTTTTGTTGAAAATTCAACTGTCTTCGAAAAAATTCAATTTTTGGGTTGAAAATGCAACTTTTTTGGTAAATGCTTAATCTTTTTTGTTTGAAAATGCGACCATTTGGTTAAAAATTCTACTATTTTTTTTTTAATTTAATTATTTTGTTGAAAATTCAACGGTTTTGTTCCAAATTCGTATTTTGGAATGAAAATTCACATTTTATGTTAGAAAAATGATCTTTGTCGGTTGAAATAAATAAATTTGAAATTTATTGATTTGAATCTGAAGCTTTTGTGTTTCCCTTATAAAAGATTCTATGTTAAAAATGTTACTAAAGGCGAGACTAAAAACTCGAAGCAGATTATATTTTTTAATTAAAATTATTACTAAAAATGCTCTTTCTAAATTATTTTTTATTTGTATTCTTTATTAAGTAGACTGCTCGAGGAGAAAATTTATTATAAATTCCGCCTCGATATTATTATCACTCGTGCAATTAATCTGAAAATGTATATTTCATGATAATGAAAAGCATTATACGGTTGTTTAACGCAGTTATCGCGACTCATTACGCTTGCACCCTCACTTGTAGATTTGAGTTAACAAATTGATCTGCGGTTAGGTGAATTCCCAAAGCCCCACTTGGAAATTGGTTTTACATCACAGAGACTACAAACATTATGGAATTAAAAATTGAAAAAATTGATATACAAAATAAGGAAGTATAACAATTCTGGATCGTGATTAAATCAACTAAATTTTTTTCATTGCATTTTATTTCCATAATGGGTTTTTTCAAAAATGTTCTACATTTAATAATTAACATTTTTTTTAGTAAGTTTGCAATTGCAGGCCTTGTACTTGTGACATTATTGACACTTTTGGATACTTTTTTTTTTACGATGCAACTATTTTTCTACTATTTTGAAAAAAAACGGATAGTGATGCTACTATTTTCTCAAATTCTTCGCTATTGTAACTATTTTGTCACTTTGTTTTAAAACATTTTCGCTAGATTGACTAAATTAACGTATTCTCCATCTCAAAATTGACAATTTTACAAGATTGAAAGAGATTTAAAGGGATTTCAAACATTTCAAGGAATTACTTAAATTTTGAAGAGATTAAAAATATTTCAATATTTTTAACAGTGTTAAATTATTTGAACTTATTCTAGGTATTTCAAAGTATTTGAAAGGGTTTCAAAGCTTTTAGAATATTTTGAAATATTCCAAGGGATTTCAGAGAATTTCAAAGACTTCAAGGGATTTTCTAACAAAATTTCAAGGGATGTGAAAAATTTCAAGGAATTTCAAAAGGGTATCAATGATACCAAAGGATTTCGAACATTTCAAGGAATTTTAGGAACTTTCCAAGAATTTCTATAGAGAACTTTAGGGATGAAAGTAAATTAAATTTTTCATGGGATTTTATGGGAGCTAAAAGAATTTTAAAGAGCATAGTGTATTTTAAAAGATTCGAAGGTTTCAAGTAATTTTGACGGCATTTACAAAATTTGAAAGGATTTCAAGGAATTTTAATGGTTTTTATCAGATTTAATGGGATTTTATGGGATTTCAAAGATTTCATCATTTTTTAAGGAATTTTGAAAGATATTACAGATCTCAAGACGTTTGCGGGATTTTACTCGTTTTTCTGTGGGATTACTATAGGGACTTCACAAGATTTAAGGGATTTGATCAATTTAAAAAGATTTCGAAGAGTTCTTGCTATTTTAAAAAACTCCAAGGAATTTAACGAGATTTTAAATTTTTGAAGGGGTTTCAAATAATTTCATAGGATTTCAGAAAAAATAATACGTTCTTTTTACAGATTTTAAAGGATGTCAAAGGTTTCAAGGGATTTAAAAAAAATTGACAAGTTTTCTCGGAATTTCGGAGAATCTCAACAGATTTCAGGCGTATTTTGAAAGACTCGGAAGGATTTCACACGATTTAATAGAATATCTATGTTGTATGCATACCAGATATTAAAAATAACCTTCTCTATTTAAGGTAGTTGTGGTGCCAAAAATCTGATCTCTGAACAAAAAATTTGCCTATGACAAAATTATATTACTGATGATGTAATTTCAAATAAAAACATTACGTTTCATTAAATTATTTTAAAAGTTACAAGAAATATTTTTTAACGATATTTTTTTGAGATTGAACTTTTTCTTGCTAACGCTTATTTCCAATATTTTAAAAATGATTGAATTTTCATAATCCATGACTTTTTGCGGGGAAAAAATTCTCTACACTTCTATTGTTTCTAATTTTGAAAGTAAATTTTTCTATGGCTGAAATGGTTCAGACAATTTTTTAAAAACATTTTTCAAACAAATAACTATTTTTCAAGATTACTTACTTATTTTCAAAATTGCGAAAACAGTAAAGTTGTAGGGAATGTTTTCCCCGAAAAAATAAACCATGATTTAATAAAATTCTTCTTTCATAAAAAATGTTTTTTTTTTTATAAAACATGACTGATGATATAATTTTAATTCTGAAAATCCTAGAAATCTTTTTTTTTCAAAGACCTGATTTTTGGCACGACAACTGCGTTTCGATTTAAAAAGTTTCAAAACACTATTTGGCTATCATTTTTTTAAATTTATGCTACTATTGACACTATTTTGAATTTCTCAAATTAGTCCGAGGCCTGTAGTTGAATTTATACAATTTGCAACATATCATTTAAATTGGACTTTATTAACTTTAATAACTTTAGTTCGACTCCATAATTCTTTTAAAATTGAACCATTATAGAAGTATCGAATACGTTTTAATTCAGCAAACGACACAATCCCACCCCTGAGAGAATTTTATTCCACTAATATATTACTTTCCCAACCATGAAATTTCACCTGAAAAACGAATCCCAGAATTCCCTGGACATTAAACTCGGTAATTGCATCGTTGCATCCAACTGCACGAAATGGCTCTTGGCGCCGTGCCGTATCGCCACGAATTTTTGGAAACTTTTGGTAATTTCTGCCCTTCACATTTTCCAGGTTTTATAACAACTCACTTTACTTATTGTTATTTTTGCAACTGTTTAAGTATCTTTTAAAGAGCCATACAATTCACAAACTTTAACATTATTCAATCAAATCTACTTCACTCAAAATTCCGCATTAGAAAAAAAATCAATTTTCGCGAAGTTATGACAATTTGAATTTTTAAGGATGTTTTTCACAAAAACACAAATTTTTTTAAAGCCTGTATAACTTTCGATCTAATTAGGATATTTAGGTTTTCTTTCGAGCATCTGGTAGAATTTGTGGTCCTTTTTCAAAACACGCTATTCCTAAGGAATCTAATAATTTTGAGTTTTTAGGCCCACCGTAGTACATTGAACGAGAAATCTAAACGAAAAATTGGAAAGGAATACTCACAATGCTGATTTTAAAGTATATTAAACATATGCACTTGAGGCGCGGAATTATAAAAATCCCAGGCGGAAATATTATATATAGTTTATATATAGTGTGAAGTATTATATATAATATTCATTTGTTTTATATAAAAAATGTATAAAACAAATGAATATTATATATAATACTTCACACTATATATAAACTATATATAATATTTCCGCCTGGGATGGCATATAGGCTCTATGAGAATCTATGAGACAATTTCAGTTTTGGCAACAACAAAAATTTATTTCAAACAAAGATTATCCTTACAGGAAAAATAGTTTAGCCCGAATTAAACTCACCATATTTCTTCCTCATATAAGTACCAATACAGCAAGGAAATTTAAGCAAAAAACAAGCTGGGGTTTTTGAGAAAATCGGCTTTGAATATTTTCGGAAAAACTGCCGCAGTTTTCTTAATTTAATATATTTTTTTTAATTTTCTAGTGTATTTTGAATTTCAAAAGGTTTCAGAAGATATCTTTGGGGTTTTAATTTTTTTTGTAAATTTCAACGTTTCCGAAATGTTTCGAGAGATTTCTAATTAGTTCAAGTGATTTTAACAGATTTCAAGAGATTTTGAGAAATTTCGAAGGATTTCAAGGGATTTCAGACCAATTTAACAGATTATAAAGAATTTTGTGGGATTTCAAGCGATTTAAAAAGGTTTCAAGCGATTTCAAATAATTTCTAGAGACTATGTAAGGAATTGTAAAATTTTTTAAAAGACTTTCACAGAATATCTCTATTTTAATAGATTGAAGAAGACATGAAAATTTGGTTGAATTAAACCCATTTTCGTTGATTCAACAAAATATTTGATTGACCTAACCAAGTTTTTTGGTTCAATCAACCAAATATTCCATATACAAAAAGATTTTGTTAAAACAATCAAAAAATTTGGTACTATAGGTCCCAGTATCATCCTCCACTCAAACCCAAAAATAATAATTTTGACCTTGACTTAGAAAACCGCGAATATCTCCTAAACTAGAACCGACCATAAGGGCCCTTTTCATATTGCGGACGCCTACATTGATTTTTAAATTTATTTAATACTAAGGTGTTTTAAGATTAACAAATATTTATTTGTATTGTTTTGTAGGGTTTGTGGCCAGTGGACCCTTAGTAGTAATTTTCTGATGTATTGCCATATTTTAAGTAATGTTTGGTCACAAAGAGTACTCCTACTGTACATTTTTTTTTAAATGGGTAAGAAAGGAGAATAATCGCGCGCAGGTTTTGGATAGCTAGTTGGGTTTAAAAGTCAAATGTTTCCTAAAAATTCGACTTTTTAGCTTGACTGAACACTTTGGTTGAAATTTTTTTTATTTTGTTGAAAATGCCACTATTTTTTTGGAAATGTAATATATTTCGACTTGAAATCTTAGGAATGTGTTACCGTTTTCACCCAAATTCAGTTAAAACTAGTTTTAACTAGTTAAAAAGCGAAATTATCATGATCATTTGAAAAAACTAGTTTTAACTAGTCAAAACGAGAAGTAACCAACGCCTTTTGTAAAAACCCGAAGATTATTTTAATTCCATCTTATTTCGTGTTTTAACTGAAATTATCAGTTAAAACTAGATTCACCCAATTGAGCTTTTGAAAAAACGAGTTTTACCTGTAGTATTCAGTGTGGTTCGAGATGTGACCAATCACTCTTCAGTGACCAGTCGCTAGCAAACTCAGTATTTCGGGTTTTGACTGAATAGTGCAGGTAAAACTAGTTCTTTCAAAAGCACAATTGTTGAATCTAGTTTTAACTGATATTTTCAGTTCAAGCACGAAGTCAGATAGAATTAAAAATTTCTTCGGATTTTCACAAAAGCACTTGGTTACTCCGCGTTTTGACTAGTTAAAACTAGTTTTTGACTGATGCTCCTGGTATTTTCGTGTTTTAACTAGTTAAAACTAGTTTTAACTATTTTCTTGAAAAATCAACCTCTTTCTCCTGCTTTGAGAGCATCTTGGGCTGTGAAGTCTGAAATTACTTTTAGAATAACTTTCCTTATATATTTTACCTTGGAGTTCCATAAAATATTCAATTCTTTTCAAAATGTATATAAGAAAGCAATTAATATTGAATAATTATTATAAATGCTTAAAAGTCAACTGGGAAATATGAATTTTTTTACCGGGAAAACCGGGAATAGCATGGAATTTTTTTTAAAGTTTGAGTGGCCATCCTATTTTAATACTTTAACAAAAAAAAATTGTTTTATATTTTTATGTATTCAACTCTAGTAAATTCAAACGAATGAAACTAAAAGATTTGAAGAATTACTATAATAATCAAATGCATTCATTCAGTAATACTTGTTTGGTTCAAAGAGATTTTTTTAGTTATCCCAAACTTATTTTGCATCCATTTTGCTAAGGTTACATTTTCTTTAAATTAAACAAATATTCTTACATAATTCAAGATATGAAGCTTTGATTCTAACAAAAGTTTTTCTGCGAGTATTCATTTGAATGTCAAAGATAATTCCAATAAATTCAAGTGTACTTAAAGCTAATTCTTGACAAATGAAATGCACTACATTCAACGTGAATTCAATAGTGGATTTAACAGTCCATACACTCAGAAAAATGTTTGTTTGACGCTATATCAAAGCTAGAATTAGTTTGATTCAAGTAAAATTTGTTTGAACTAAACAATGGTGTGTTTCAATCAAAAAGATATTTGTTTCAATCAATCAAATATCTGTTGAACCCAATATCAAAGAAAGAATTTGTTTGATTTAAACATTTTTCAGAGCATAGTGAATTGAAGAAAATTCTATTATAAAATCGATTAAACTCGAAGAGAATTTCATCAGAGTTCAAATAAATTCACCTGGAATTTCATGTGAGTTCGAACGACTTTATGTGATTTAAAGTTAATTTGTATGAATTCTAGTGGAATCAACCAAATTCAACGTGAGGTAGTTGTCGTGCCAAAAATCTAGTTCTGTACTGCCACCCTTCAACTACCTTAATTTAAGGCGAATTCAACTTCCTTCTGAGAAATTTCTAATATTTGAAAATTATTTATGCTGAATTCAGGTGAAATCAGAGTGAATTCTAGACGAATTCGAATAAATTTAATAAGCTCGAATTCAGTTAAGTTCAAAATTAATACAAATGCAAATTTGATAAACTTCTTTAAATTCTGCGAGTACCTTATGAACTTTTATCTTACGTCTAAAAATTCTCAGGTACCTTAATTACTTTAATTAATTAATACAAAATATGTTGAATTTATAAACATTGAATTCCAATTGATTCTTTATAGTTCTAAGTTCCAGATGGATACCTGATGAAATTTAAAAATTCATTTTGATTTTTGTACTAAATTTTTTCTAAATCGACGTAACCAAATATGTCAGCTGTAACTTTTCTGTATAGTCTCTTAGGAAAACTCTAAATTCACATTATGGCCAGTGCATTAACCTCCTGGTTATTTTGGTATAGATCTCGTGTCACGGAATGCAGACGGCCCTAAATGCAACCCCATCCAGAACACGAGACTAGTTGCAACGCAACAATTTAACATTTTTAGTTTATTTACCCATTTTCTGATTGCTGATTATTGACAGTCAGCTAATTAAATTCTTCATCAGAGCCAGGGAAACCCATTCGAATCAAATTAGGGAAATTCCAGCCAATTCAATTCTAAACAGAAAACCAATTTACTGTTCCAACAACTTATCAAGTTGAATTAATAATACTTTTTTTGCCCGAAATATTAGTCTTCAAGGAGCTGTTCAAAAACCACGTCACGCTATTTTGAACACTTTTTTCACCCCTCCCCTTCATCGTCACAGAGCATCACACAAACCTTGAGCGACGTCACAAATATGAACACCCACCCCCCTTTCAAGTAAAAGTTTTTTTCTTCGATTTCATTTGATAAACGCCTAAAACAAAACACAAAAGATACAAACATAATATTTTAACAGACTTCACAACCCAAAGTGCTAGCTCTAAAAATAGGGAAAATAGGGTGATTATTCACGAAAATAGGGGAATAAATTCTTTTAAGTAACATTAATGTATATACGGTATTCCTAAGGTTTCAAGTTGAAATATTTCGCATTTTAAACCACATAGTTGAATTTTCAACAACAAAAAAGTTAATTATCAACCAGACAGTTGCATTTGCAACCAAAATGTTAATTTTCGACTTAATTGTTGAATTTTCAAGATAAAAAGACGAATTTTTAAGAAGACAGTTGAATTTTCAATCCAAAACGGTGAATTTTCTGTCAAAAAAGACGAATGTTCAACAAAATAGTAAACATTTCAACAAAATAGTTGAATTTTCAGCTAAAGTGATGAATCTTTAACTCTGCAGAAAACTTGGTAAGATTTACAGAAAAAGCTATGCTATCTCAATATTTTAACTGAAAAATCTGTAAATTTAGCAGACTCATTTCTCTCCTTGTTGAATCATCAAACAAAACAAACTAATTTTCAACCAAATAGTTGCATTTTTAACCAGAAATGGTCCAATTTCTACCAAAAGAAATTAATTTTCAAACCAACAAGACGAATTTTTAACAAAAGTTGAATTTTCAACCAAGAAATGTTTTTTTTTCAGTCAAGAGAGAAAAAAAGTATCAACCAAATTGTTAAATTTTCAGTCAAAAAGGCGAATTCTATATAGAAAAGTTGAACTTTCAACCAAAAAGTTCATTTTCAACCAACAATTTCCAACCAAATAGTTTAATTTTCTACGAAAATAATACAATTTACAGCAGAACAGTTGCATTTTCAAGCCAAAAGATGAATTTTCTACAAAAAAGTTGAATTTTCAAACCAAAAATGTGAATTTTCAAAAAATAGGTAAATTTTCAACTAAGAAAATGAATTTTCAACAAAGTAATTAAAATTGCTTTCAACCAAGTAGTTGAATTTGCAATCAAAAAGATTAATTTTCTGCCAGAAAAGACAATATTACAACAAAATACATTTTTTAACCAATTTTTTCAATTTTCAACTAAAAACGATCAATATTCAATCAATAATGAAATAGTTAAATTTTCGGATTAAAAAATTATTTTTTAATAAAAAACAACGAATTTTTCAGGACACTGTTAAATCTTAAACCAAATAGTAGAATATTTAACTAAAAGAAATAAAATCTGAACCAAAAGTATAATAGTGAACTTTTTATTTAAAAAGAATTAACTTTCAACCAAAAATAGTTGGGTTTTCTTATTGGGTTCTATTAATTCAATTCGCATTTAAGCAAAAAAACGAGGCAAAGTGAAAGTTCCTTGAAAACGAGAGAGAAAAAGAGGAATTCTTCAAAGTAGGGGAAAAGGGTGTGTGGGAAGAGTGTGAAGTCTGTATTTAGTTGCTTTACTTGTAAAATAAAATCACTAATTTCTAAAGCTGTGAGAAGAGACAGAAAAAATTCAGTGGCAAAAACTAGTGTTAAAATAATTATTTTTCGCAAGTTTTAATTTTTTTGTTTATAAAAAAATAGTATTTTTCCTTTCATAAAACATGACTGATGATATCATTTCAATTCTGGAAGTGGTTCAAAACTTTTTTTAGAAGCCCTGATTTTTGGCATGACACCTACCTTAATATTTCTAAAATTGCATAACCCTATTTGGTTACTATTTTTCGAAATGTATGCTACTATTGACACTATTTTGAATTTCTCAAATGAGTCTGAGGCCTGCAATTGTGTTTATATAATTTGCAAAATGTCATTTAAATTGGACTTTATTAACTTTAATAACTTTATTCCGGCTCCATAATTTTTTTTAAATTGAACAGATATAGAAGTATCGAATGCGTTTAAATTCAGCAAACGACATAATAATAAACGTCACAAATCCTCCTAAACCTTTTAAAGTTCCCTCCCCACCCTGTCAGTATGACTTAGTTTTCTCTGTCAGTGTGACTTAGTTTTTGAATGGCCCTTAAACTAATTTTGAAAGTTGACTTTTTTATTTATTTTATTAGACAATGAGATCTACCAATTTTGGAAATCAGCAATTACCCAACTCCCTTCAGAGAATTAGAAATGATAGAAACTTCAATTTGAAAACCTGTTAAGCCAGCTAATTAATAACTTTGAGGTGTCAAGGCGATAGAGAAAGTGAATAATCTCATTTTCAACCTGCCTTAGCATTTCCCATCAGGTGACTTTAGACTTCAAAGCCGATAATTATCTGTCGCCAAAATTGATTACCCTACGGGGGGTTCGTTATTACCAGGCACTCTATATTACGATAGAAATGCATCGCTAAAACTTTAGAGAGTAAGAGAAGCCATCAGCGATAAAGCTATTAACGTACAAGAAAAGGAATAATACCCTTTTTTAACGATTTTATACCTCTCTCTGCGAAGGGCACTAAAATTGGAAATAAAAATGAAATGGAAAAAATATCGATTATGGGGTACTTCCCTTTTCAATTTAACGGGCTCTAAAATATGATATCGATAGTCTGCAGATTGAAATCTTTTCATTTTTTGCAGATTTAATAAAAACTGAGTAAGGCATGGAATAATAATAACACCCGGGAAAAGTACGGTTTTGCTAATCTTATCAAAGTTTTTTAAATAAGTGGTTGATTGTTTATTTAGTTTTTGTGCATTATTATATATAATAATAGCGAGCGCCCTTTTTTGTACATGGTTTACCGTACAATGAAAATTATTCAATTTTCTTCGAAGATGGCTCAAATTGAAGGTTGCGCACTAAGAAAGTAAAATTTGCTATGTCTTACTGATGTTTTTTGTCATTAAAGATTGAAAAATAAGAAATTGAGGAAATTTTGTTTTTTAGACGACTATGCTGGAAGCTTTTCTATAGTCCAATTTCTTTCAAAGATGGCTGAAATTGAAGCATTTAGCATGTCGGTGTAAATTGAAAAATCAAATTCGCTATGTTAAATTATCGTTTTTTTGTTATCAGTAGTTAAAAATATAAAAAATTATGAAATTTTGTTAATAATTCTGGCAACTTTACTTGAAGACATGAGAATGACAACTGGATAAGGACCATATGAGTTTGGCACTTTGGTACGTTTAAAATGACGTATTCGAGGTGCCGACTTCAAGTGATCCTCATCCAGTTGTCATTCTTATGTCTACACTTTTGGTCCGATATTTTTCAGGGATAGTTCAAATTGAGTGTCTTAAAAAGTAGATTATTATACCATTAAGCCATTTCCCTTTCGGGGTAGGCGTGACTTGCTCGGTTGGAGAATGGTAGTGTGCATATGGGTATATAGGTATAAGGTAGGTAGGTATATAGGTATGAGGTAGATAGGTATATAAGTGTTAGGTATATATATTTTAGATTGATCTGGAATTCTCGTGTTATTTATTTAAATGACACGTTTATTCCGCAACACTGCTCCGACCCAGGTTGCTGATCAATCTCTCTAGCGATCACCCCAAGTGAAGAGCCTCACAAAACTGTTATGTATGGTTCTCCACTTGGGCCCATTAGTATCCAAGATCTTTGTTTCAGGCGTCATTCATTCTACTGTCACTCTGTTTACAAACTATTTGTCGCCACACTTTTATGTCCTGGCATACTACTCTGGCTTCCTTCACGTCCATGCATTTTTTCATGCAAGCTCTTGTGTTTCTATGGCTTCTTATGTCTCTACGGATTAATGTCTCATTTACAGATTCTAACCATTCTTTCGGCGGTCTACCTCTGGGCATTCTGCCATTTACTTTACCTTTATACACTTGTTTGGTCAGTCGTTCATCTTTCATTCTTTCAAGATGTCCGAACCATCTTAACTGATTTCTTTCCCATGTGTCAACTATTGTCTCTTTTGCACCACATTCTTTGAGGATTGTCTCGTTTCGGACTTTGTCCATCAGTGTTTTCCCGCATATTATGCGCAGAGGTTTCATGCCGATCGCGTTAATTTTACTCCTGTCCTTTTCTTGACAGGTCCATGTCTCGCTACCGTATAGTACAGTCGGTACGAATATAGAATTGTGTATGGCCATTTTAGCTTTTTTTGATATGTTTTTATTTGTTAGGATGGACCCTGCTCTACCGATAACCTGTTTACCCTTATTTATGCGCCTATCTAACTCCCCATCTATTTTTCCGTCGCTAGTGAATAGACTACCTAGGTATACGTACTTGTAGATGTGGATTACAATTAGGTATTTTCACTTTAACCACCAGCTAACTTCACTTCGTTGAGTGCTGAGGGGAAATAGTGGACCAAATTCATGCGACAAAACCTTATTTTTGTAATATCTTCGTCATGAATAATAATTATTATCAATTTATTATTTCATTAAATAGTTCTTAAAAAATAAAAACTATTTTTCAAATACACTTATATAGAAAAAATTAGTTTTTACGAAGATATTAGCGAAATAGGGCAAAAATGGACCGAATCCCATGCATTTGGTCCATTGTTTTCCCCTAAGCACTCAACGAAGTGAAGTTAGCTGGAGGTTGAAGTGAAAATACCTCATATCAAGTTTACTGTGACACGGTATTTTTTTGTATATCAGTGGTTAAAAAATGAGAAAAAGCCGGTTCCATTTTTCTCGAATCGGCTATGTCATACTGCTACATTTTTATTATCAAATTTTGAAAATTAACAAAAATGAGGAGATTTCGTTTATTCTTACGTCACTATGATTTAATGTTTTATTTTAGTTCGGCAGTCATCGAAGATGCCTGACATTTAAGGTCTTGTCATGTAGATGTTTACAGGGATCACAGTCTTTCCCCTATTCCCCTGCTTTTCCCCTTTTTAAATTCCCCTTTTTCACCCACTCTCGAAAAACTTCCCCTTTTCTCTTTAAATATACGATATTTTTAAATACAAGATTTGAATTACGTAAGAACTGTAAGAACCTTTTTTCGTTTTACATCTAGAAAATTATTCTATTCAAAACTAGAATATGCATAAAAACACTTTTAAAAATAGTAAAAACTGAAGTGATTTTTAATCGAAATATAAGGGAAATATAAGGGTTTGAATATAAAAAAGTTTTCATGTCACAATTTTTGGTGACTACAATTTTTTTCAGCTTTAAATGAAGTTTGCATTTGTTTAAAATTCAACGTTTCGGAGTAGAAATTTTTTCATTTTTAACGTTTCCCATTTAAAATAACTATTCTGAAATTTTTTTTTACAATAATTCAATTCATTTTTTGATTTTACAGAAATTTGTCTAATCAGATTAATTGTTAAATTATAATTTTGTTATGTAATAAGAATTTAAAATTCTAGAATTTCAGAAGCTTTGACTTTGAAAGATTCAATGTAGTTTTCAATTTTTAATTTAAATAGGTTTGAGTTTAAAATTATTAAAATTAAAAAGTTTCAGATTTTTAATTATTTAATTTTGATCGCTTCTAATTATAAATAAATTGTAAATTATTATAAAAAAAATATTTCGAAATGTTAATCTAAAATCATTAAATTTTGTGATTCGTCCATTCAAAATAAAAAATTCAAATCTAAATGTAAAATTGTCCAAAATCGTTCAGTATATATATTTTTTAAATTTCAGACGCTTTCAATACGAAATTATTAATTATTGTTGCAAAAATGTTTAAAATATAGTATTTAAAAATTGATTTATAATTTATTTTTAAATTGTTTATATTTTTCATATTAGGAAATAAAAATCCAGAGACTTGAATACGCAATTTGCACGCGTGCATTTACTACTCGTGTGTAATAAAACGCATCTCTGTGTTTTCCTTTATTATACACAGAAATTTCCTTATCTTGCTTACTATATGATTCAAAGTCAATATATTTCTTGCAAAGAGGTTTGCTGATGCTTATCGACTTCCGTAATTGATCATATATGTGAAACAATTGTGGGTTTCGCAAAGAGAGTACATTTTTTGCTAAACCGGAAGAAATCACGAATATTATGTACCGGGAGAACCGGAAGAAAGCCGGGAGACGAAAATTAACAAAATAGTTGCCACCCTGATTAAAACCACTATGTAAGTGATCTTTAAAAATTAAAATTTTCTTTGGTATAGTGATGTTTTTTTTTTGTCAATATGTAAAAAATTAGAAAAATGAGAAAATACCGTTTTTTGGACCACTGTGCTAGATTATATTTTAATCGTTCGATTGTCTTCAAATATGGCTGAAATTGAAGGCCTTAACATGTGCATAAAAAATGATTTTTTTATTGTTTATCATAATGAATGTTTGTAATGGCTTGCAGTTGTAAATAAAATGTAGGACAATTGTTTAGATTTGAAAAATTGTAACAGGAGGAACACGAGGGATTGAATACTTTTCCCTTTTATCACCGGAGCTTATATTGTACGCGCATTTTTAACTGGAAGCTAGTTTCATAATTTGTCAGCCCCTAAGAAAGCAGAAAACATGATAATAACACAGAAAAAACAGAAGTGAATTTTTGTTGCAAGTAATTTTCAAGTAGATAAAGCAGAATTTTTTCGCATCGAAACAAAACAAGATTCAATGGAGTTGACATGGTAACCATTTCCCATGTGGTGGGTAAATCTTAACACGTGAAGTTAATTTTTGTTGCAGGTAAAGATTACTCTGAAATCGCTGTAAAGATTAAATTCTGTTTTTTTCTGTAAATTAAAATGATTAGAATTTCAGTTCCAAAGTACATTGATCCCTAAAAAGGTCTGTTAATTTCCCCGTCTCCCATATTTATGGGAAATACAATTCGGCTGTATGCACCTGTGCAGTTTGGAACGGAAATCAAGTCCTATTCACGAATTGGGTTTGAAATCCGAATCAGAGAGACGTGATTCCACTAAAGGACTAAAGGCTGAGAATACCGAGCCTGATAATAGACTGACACATTCAGTATCTGTACATCTCTACAATCTACACAGGCAGCCTCAATAGGGATATAGAGGTTGATCGAGAGGTTGATAGAAACAGAGAGAGAGAGAGAGAGCGAGCGAGAGTGAGAGACGAATGCAGACAACCTTTATGTAAATTGCTGTGATTCAGGGGGATTCGCGGTAAATTCAATTTCTACTTCGAACTAACAACGAAGGCTTACAACCAAGCGTAGGCGAAAAGCGATATGTCGCGATAGCATATCCCGTATAAATATAAATTTCAGAAAAAGAAAGACCCTAGGGTACAATTTTTTTCCTTTTTACAACTATGTAAAATTCGGTTTCGATCAGAAAAAAAATGATCTCATCAAAGTTTCTCGGAAAACCCATGTTTCCTTGATTTACTTAAAAATTATTGATTGCAAAAAAAGTAGTTGAATAAAAGTTGTAGATCTCTATGAAATACATATTTTTTGTTGCATTATTTTTTTCATTGAACCAACCCTTCTCGAGAAAAACCGATGAAAGGGTAAAAAAAGTAAACAACAGAAAAAAGGATCAGACGTAATGTAGCCGCTAATGACTTCTGGAGTTGATGCGACTTGAATTCTTCATTTAATGAAAAAAAAAAGAAATTCAGAAAATGAAAGAGCCTGAGCAGGGTGTCTTCAGTGCGAGAATACTAGAAAACCGGGAATTGTTCTAAAGTTGAAATGGATGCGGGAAGTGCACTTACATTTTTTTTTAATTTGCGCTGTTTCATACAAATTGGCTGTTCTCTACTCGTATTTTGTCAAAAAGTTTACTAGACAATAATTTATTTTCGGTACCTAATTTACTTTAAATGCTTTGTTTTAATAATCTAATTGAATATTAAATCGTGTTCAATATACGAGTACAATTGGGTTTATCTCAATGATTAAATATACTGCAAAAAAATGAAAGATGCTGAGATCCTATATTCTTTTCTTTTTGCCTAAAAAGCATTTGCGTAAAATTTGATTCCGATAAGAGAAATTTTTTTTATCAAAATTGCCCGTAAAATCTGGAAAAACTAAGTTCTTCTTAATTTACTTCAAAATCATTGGTTTGATTGAAAATTTAAAAAAAATAAAAGTTGTAGATCTCTATGAAATACATCTTTTTTGTAGTATTGTAGTTTTAAATTGTCCGGATAAACCTTGCCTTTTTTAATTTAATTCTAAATTATTGATTTCATGTAAAAAGTGTTTTAATCAAAGTTGTAGATCTCTATATGAAATACATATATTTTGTTGTATTATTTTTTTATTGAACCAAAGTTTCTTGATAAAAATAAAAAAGGACGAAAAAAGAAATTTCGGGTAATGGAAGACCCTGTGGTACAATTATTTTTCTTTTTACAACGATGTAAAATTTGGTTCCGATCAGAAAAAATGATCTGATCAAAATTGTCCAGATGTCTTTCTTGATTTAGTTCAAAATCATTAATTGTATTAAAAAGTGTTTGGATGACAGTTTTAGATCTCTATGAAATACATCTTTTTTGTTATATTATTTTCTTTTTCATTGAACCAACGCTTCTCGATAAAAATAAAAAAAGGTGTAAAAGGTAAAAATAAAGAATTTCAGAAAATATAAGACCATGAGGAATTATTTTTTCACATGCGATGTTAAGATTGAAATACTTATAACTTTTACAAAACCGAAAAACTTGCATAATTTTCAATTTAAAATATTTGTAATCGACGGATGCAAAATTTAAAATTAAAGCCTTTAAACTAAAGAAGTATTTCAGATTTCAGTTAAAATAATTTTGAAGTTAAAAATATCATTTAGAGTCGTGAACTTGTTTCAATTTGAAGTAGCTGTTTCGCAATCGAAGAAATTTTCAAATTAAAACATTATAAACTCAGCAATTTGATTAATAAGCGTTTAAAAATTATGAACCATTTTTAATATTTGAATCGAGAAAAACTATTGAATTTCAAGATGCTTGATTTCAAACTGGAAAAATTTCAATTTAGATTAATTAAAAACATAGTATAATTACGAGTTTTATACGTTCTTTGATATTTCCAAATTTATAGACTATATAGACAACGAACGATCGTTTGTAATGGTGCATCAATTATTAACGATCAGTCATTCGAACATTGTTACCTTGGGCAAACATGTATTAATGCCCTCGAAATTTGAGTGCTTTACTCTCGTCTGTTTATGCTCGTGAGAGGTCGAGGTTGCGACGCATACTGACAATGTACATAAACATATAAACTTGGCTTAATTGTTTTATGGAAATACACCGTAAATTTGCATAACGCCCCGTGGATGCTGTACACGAAGATAGGTATGAAGATGAATTCTAGTTGATCTACCGGACCACATACTCATCTCGAACATTAACCCCTCGCTGGTTCAATTAACGTCTGTGGTTTCTGGCTTCTAAGTATGATTTTGGTTTCCACAAATTTTGCATATTCATTATCCTAAAGCATCCTTATGTTAAATTTCCAGATTCACGAAACTTATGTATTTCCAACTTTCAAAACGCCAAAAACTGAGCACACGAACTTCGCTGCTGAAAAAGTTTAAAAAGATTTGATAAAAAAAATGCAATACTTATCAATCCGTTTTCTATATCCGAAATCTTGGGAATTTCTTTATACGAGGTCTGTCGGAAAAATATCCGACCTTGTGCTTTAACTTTGTACCTATTTGTGCTATTGTCAAAAACAGGCATTTACGATTTAGGGGGACGTGCGAATCTTTAGTTTAGTCGACTACACTGTCGACTACACATCTGGTCGAAATTTAATATACATGTGAGTAAAGTCATTTGCACATACCGTACATTAATTTTAATATACCATCATGTTGTAAAATTAATATACATGTATATTAAAGTCGGTAAAACAGAGTGCGTGAAAACAGCAAGTTCTTTGATTCCTTCAGATCCTGTCAAATATTAAAAAATAAAGGAATAACCTTGAATTCGTCGACTTAATTCCTACTTACAATTAAAGTGCAACGTACGGGTGGAATTTTTTCTAAAATTCGCTGTGAATGTTAGAATTTTAACGTGAGTACAGGTGCTTGGAGGTTAGGTTTCTCAATTATTTGTTTAATTCAACTTTTCTCTTAAAAACCAGTGTAATTTATATTTATCTAGGAGAAAATATTATGTTTGATTATTTTTAATTGAAAATTGCTGCCAAAATTGTTTTTAATTTGTGTAAAGTGCAAATATCTGACTTTCCTGATAAATGATCAATATGCGGTATATGAAATTTAATAAAATAGTCTCTTAAAGGCGATTTGGTATACCTAGATTTTAGATTTAATATACAAAAGTATATAAAATGTATATTAAAATTGCAAACATTTTCAACAGTGTAGTGTACGCAGTTGCGTTGCGTAAACGTCTATCCACGTACGTGTCATACTTCAGAATGACGGAACACACCGAACAAAGAGTGTGCATTATGTTTGTGGGTGATTCAAAACCAATCTATTTAGATTATTACATTTTCACAAATAGGAAAAAGGAACAATCCAAAAAATTTTAAATAAAAAGATTTCTTTCAAGAAATTGAGGTAAAATTATTTAGACTCAATTAAAAGAAATCAGAAAATAGTCATAAACAAACCCTGCAGATTGGAACGAATCATTTATTAAATTTTGCCCGCAGGGGCCAAAGACTTAGGGATTCCAAAAACTATTGTTTCGGAAATGTTGAGCCATGAATTAGGCCTGATTTGTGGAAAAGTGGCGACTGGGTCCTTCGTCACGACAACGCAACTACCCACTCATCGCAGTTCATTCAGCATTTTCTGGCGAAGCACGGCCTTACACAACTTCGGTGGTAGCACCCCATACAATCCTGATCTGGCTCAAGGCGTAAAACAGGCGTAAAACAGAATGCGACGAAGCAGCTATTAGCTATTCCGAAAGGTTGTGGCTTCCAAATGGAAGTACTTTGATGGGGATATCATGGATATTGACCAGAATTAACCCTTACTCCTGGTCAATTGCAACTTAATAAGAATTCTTCAAACAGGAATTATTTTCAATTTTATATTTTAACCATTGAACTACCTAATTAGTAATTTGAAATTTAACAATTCTGAATCAATAAAAATTAAACAATTTTCACATTAAAGCGTTAAAAATGGTATTATTTCAACGAAGTGTCTAGACTCGCCAAAAATATTTGTGCTATACTCACTGAATTCTGGTGAACCTAGCCGCCCTTTTCCAGTACCGTGGGTTCACCGAAAATATTCGTTCTACGCCCACCGAATTTCGGTGAACCTAAACACAGCCTTATTCCAAATATAGAAAGTCTTAGTACAGTTTTTCAAAATTAAATACCTAATATTGGATTGAAACTTTATAAATTAGACAATTGCAAATTACATCAAACATTCGTAATTGGGCAACGCAAAGTTTGTTCATTTAATTCCGAGATCAATTTATTCTTTGTCGAAAAATCTGCCCCAATTACTTTAAATTTTACATATGGTACATATAGTCTTCGAATTATTTTTATTTCTTATATTAACACCTATGCTTTCAGTTTGTACAATTTTGAATATTATGTTTAAAAATGATTTTTATATTTAATTTTGAGATTTTGAAACCTGGACAGGGAAACCAGGAAATGGCCGGGAGTTCTTTGAGACCGGAAAAGGACAGTCAATTTATTTTTTGAACGGGAATTTGTCAAACTTTTAGGAGAAAAATTAATTCAGTCACATGAAATGTGATAACTTTCATGTCACCTGATAAGAATGCAGTTTTAAATTAGTTCGAATTAAACTTTTTTGTTAAATGTTCAGTTAACTTTTTCAATTATGAAATTATTGATTTTACAATGCGTGGTTCTAAAATCTTTTAGTTCATAAATTTTTCAATTTAATTCTTCCTTTTTACGCGTACACTTTCAATTTAAAGAATTTTAAAATGCAGTTTTCAAGACATAAACAATTACAAAACAATACAAAGCGTTTGAAATTGAGATTTTTTAATCAAAAACGTTTAAAGTTGATGAACTGTAGATATAAATGAATCAATATTTTTTTTAATTTAACTGTAGTTCGAGTATTGAAAAATGGACAATAATTATTTATTTTACAAGACGTTTCTGAATCTATCAAAAATTAAACAATTTACAGATTTTAACGTTAAAAATTGAACTGTTTCAATTCGGAAACCTTGGTAGCTCGCTTAGCAGTTAAAGAAATGTAAATGTCCGATTGAAACTTTATAAACTAGTTTTTTAATTGAAAAAGTTTTTAGTTATAAATAAAATAAAAAATCGTTCAATTTTGAATGTTTCTAAGTTAAAACTGTTTCAAAATGATATAATTTTCAACATTTAGAAATGCATTGATTTATTCTTCAATTTAGAGCATTGAAGATAATAGCGTGGAATTATGTTTTTTAACTAGAAGTCTTTCAACTGTTCAATTTAAAAAAGTTAAAAATTTTTAGTTTTATAGTTTGACGGTATTTAATTTTCAATTGTTTAATTGAATAATGTGATTATTGAGCGTTTGCATTCAAAATTGGTTAAGCTTCGAATTAAAAATGAAAAATTGAAAAGAGTTTCACTTTGAGTGCTTTAATTTGCAGTTCAGTTTTGATTTGATTAATGAAAATTGAAACATTTTCAGCGTTAAGAGTTTGAATTTTTCAATTTCAATGACCTTGCAAAATTTTGAGTGAGCCGAGAAAAAACCGAGAATTTTTTTCTTCTATGAAATTCAAAATTTATTTTCCTAAATAAAATGAGATATTTTTGAAAGAACTTTTTATAAGCTTAAGAAATTGTGTATCTAACAAATTATATAACTAAATAAAAAAATGGTTGCTTTTTTCGACTACTGACAGTAAAGGCAAACTAATTTCAACAAGTTTGTAACATATGCACAATATTTGTTGAATAGAACAAAGCGTTTGGCCGGGAGCATTGTGCTTTTTATAGCGATTTATTGTCCCGTTGGCCGTTCATCGGAGTAAATAATGAATGAACAGCACGAAAAGGGAATCAGTGTTGAATGCACAATTCAATGGTGTTTTCATGGAGAAAGTTCTCGTATTCCTATGTATTCACCCTGCGGTTATCGAGCGGATTGATTATTAAGTTTTGCACGTTTCAACCCGTTACCACAAAATTAATTAAAATACCTACATTTCCACTATTACATTAAAATTAATTTACTTCGTATAAATTCAGACATCACCAAAAACATCCACGATGAAAAAAATTCCGCCAAGTAAAAAGTTATTAGTACAATCAACAGAGTTTGTGAAATCAAACATTACCAAGTAACTCTAATATATACAGGGTGTTTTTTTTAACTTGAGACATCAAAATATCTCAAAAAATACGCATCCTATGAAAAAAATATCCATAATAAAAACTTTTTATTTTCGAGGGGGAAAAGCGATTTTGAAAAAATTTACCCCACCCCAATCGAAAAATAAAAAAATCGCGAATCGAAACAAATTTTTCGAATAAAACTTACGCATTTCATAAAGGAGAATCTGAATCTGTGATCAAACATTAGGGTTCCCATTTGAAATTACAAAATTACCCCCACTCCTGCCTCCTGTGGGTGTATGGGGGGGGGTAAATTTGTTAAAAATCGCCTTTCCCCATCGAAAATAAAAAGTTTTTATTAGGGATATTTTTTTCATAGGATGCGTATTTTTTGAGATATTTCGATGTCTCAAGTAAAAAAAAACACCCTGTATATAAATTTCATAAAATGTATTAAATTGATAAAATGGCCGAAATTTTGGGAATGTATTTAGAGAGAAAAACATTAAAATTTGGTGAGATTATTATTATTTAAAAAAGAGAAAATCTCGCCGCGTTTTCATTTTTTCCCTTTAAATATATTCTTGAAATTTCTATCATTTTATCAATTTCAGGGCTCGGATCCTACGACTTTTTTCGAGTTTTTTGAAAAAATGCGATCTTTTGCAACTTTTTTATTAAAAAAGCCACTAATCGTCTTTTTTTTCTTTTTCTCAAAAGTTCGTTGTACATAGTTTTGATTTTAATCGTAATGTAACTTCTTAAATTGAAATTAAAAACTATAAATAATTGTACCATTTTAGTTGAGAACATTAAAAATTCAATAATTTCTCATTAAAGCTTTATACTTACAAAAAAATTTCAATCAATAGCGTTTGCAATTGAACAATTTCTAATTTCGTAAATCAGTATTTTAAATTCAATTACAGTTTTTCACACACTTTCCCCTATTCCTCTTTTTTCCCCCTTTTTAAAAAGAATTCCACTTTTCCCCTGTTTTCAAGAAACTTCTCCTTTATCTCGTTTTGTTGCTTAAATACAAACTGAATTAATAGAACCCAATAAGAAAATTCAACTATTTTTGGTTGGAATTTCATTCTTTTTGGTTAAAATTCGACTATTTGATTGAAAATTTAATTATTTAGTTGAAAATTCCACTATTATGTTCAAAATCTTTTTTGATTAAAAATTCCTCTTTCACGGTATATAGAAAACTAATATTTTTGGGTTGAAAATTCATATTTCGTGGTTAAAAATTAACTTTCTTTTTGAAAATTTAACTGTCTTATAAAAAATTCGTCTTTTTGGCATGAAAATTCAACTATATGGTTAAAAATTCATCTATTCTGTTGAAAATTCATCTCTTTTGATTGAAAGTCCAACTATTTGGTTGTAAGTGCAACTGTTCTTGGCTGAGGCTTAATCTCTTTTATTTGAAAATTCGACCATTCGGTTATTATTATTATGTCCATTATTATGTTATTATTAAATTATTATTATGTCCATTATTTTGTTCAAAAGACAACTTTTTTTATTAAACATTCGTCTTTTTGGATAGAAAATTCGTCCTTATGGATTGAAAATTCAGCTTTTATGGTGGAAAAATCATCTTTTTTGGTTGAAGATTTATCTTTCTGAGTGCAAAATTGATTTTGTTGTTGAAAATTCAACTGCCTAAAAAAATCATATTGTTGCTTGAAAATTCACCTCTTTGGTTAAAAATTCAACTACTTTGTTGAAAGTTCGTATCTTTTGATTGAAAGTTCAACTGTTTGATTGTAAATACAACTATTTGCTTGAAAATTATTTTTTTTAATTTAACTATTTGATTGAAGATGATCTTTTTTGTTGAAAATTCAACTTTTCAGGTTGATAATTCAGTATTTTTCGAGAAAAGATATTCGCAGTTTTTATGGTGCAGATTCCCTGCCGTGAAACTTGATTATAGTGGTTCCATAATTAATAATGCTTATTTAAGAGCATGTCAAGCTTTACCCGATTTCTACCTTACCGAAATTTTTTTTTGGATCACCATATGTCCACATTTGGTGAGATGTCGAGTTGAAAATTTACAAAATAAAATAAGACAAGTAACGTTTTTATATTCCTAAATTTTTAGAATTAGAAAAAACATTTATTTAAATAAACTTTTTTTGTTATTCTAAATATTAGGGACATTGCAAGCGTTCCTCAGTTTCTTTTGTTTAATTTCGTAAATTTTTAATTCTATATCTCATTTCGTGTGGACGTAAGTTGGTAAAAAAATGTCGGTAAGGTATGAATCGGATAAGTTTGGATGGGCATGCCCTTAATAATATTTCTACAGATAACGGTAAATATTATAGATCCCCTTACTGACATTTACCGAAGTCAAGAAAAAATTAGGTCCCGGAAGCTGGAATTACAACATTGTCATATCGATATGGGCACTATGCCATAATTTAGTGCCTATTTAGTGCTAATTTATGCTGCAAAAAAAAAATTTTGTGCCCGGTAATTTTGGTCAAAAACATGTAGTAGT
>CAKNYM010053225.1:1014684-1207106 GCA_932195095.1 Andricus curvator
GTGCCCGTATCGATATGACAATGTTGTAATTCCAGCTTCCGGGACCTGAAAAAAATTGATTCTTTTTCAAGCTAAATTATATTCATTGTTTATTTCAGCTATAGTCAGTGAAGAATTGATGCATTTTTAAGCAGTGGATAAACCCATTAAATAGTATTTATGAAGTTTGAAACAATATAAATATCAATTTATGGAATCAATTAAATTTGCAGTGTCAGAGATAGAATATTGCTGAGCCCCTGGATTTATGCAATCTCTATACATGTCTGTCGTGACATATAATGAGTCTTCTCATGACAGGCGCGTTGCATACGATGTTTTCAGATAGCCCATAAATCAGAGACCATATTCCATATTTCTTGCTGATAAAAAGTTTTTCTTTAATGTTTCTAATGCAGATAAGTTTTTTTTTCTCAAAGTAACAATTATTTCCTGTTGAGACAAAATCCTTTTTTAAAAATAACTTTGAAGAAAATACAAAACAGTTCAGATTAAATGAAAAATACAACAAAAGCACACAATTTGTGAATCAATGTGAAAAAATGACTATAACAGTAACAATAATTGATATATGTTAATCAATTAAGATTAAGGCCATTTCATATTTATATCAGATTCCTAGATATTTTTTCCTGCTAAATTGCTGTCCACGTGAAATGTCGGTAAAGTAGGAATCGGGTAAGTATGACATGCCCTTAATCTTTTGTTGCTATAAAATCCTTATAATAAAAGTAAGCAATAATTGTAGAAAAAAATTCTGATTTGAGAATGTGCCACAGTTAAGAATTAATGAATAAAAATCCTTTGTAATAATTATTGAAGTCATTTAATTTATTTTATGAAATATAGATTATTGTCATTTATTTTTGATCCTATGACACCTTCTCTGTATAAATTATTTTCTCTCTGGAGCCGTTCGAAAAAACACTTTACGCTTTTTTGGATATTTGCCCCCCTTCCACATCCCATTCAACGAATGGTAGGTATCACGTAACTTTTTTCACAAAAGCTAATTAATAGTGTATTTAAAAAGATTTCGTGTAATTTCATGAGTTTTCAAAGAATTTAGTTGAATTATAGAAAACTTCACGAGATTAAAAATTTTGTTCATGATTTCCTAAAGTTTTAGAAGATTTAAAAGATTTCAAGGAATTCTTATGTTATGTATTTACAAATTTTCAAGGGATCAAAAGGATTTTTACAATATTTGAGGGATTCATATAGAATTTCAAAAGAAATAAAAAAATTCCATTAGATTATAAGAAATTTCTCTAGATTTCAAGGGATTAAAAAAAATGGAAGAGTTTCAAAATTTACTGGGGTGCAATTCAAAATATGAAGCCCAAAAATTTAACAGATTTCAAAATATCAAGATTTTCGAAATTAAATTGATTACATTTAATTACTCTTAACATTACATTAGGTTTAAACAAATTTTCCAAAATTTGATATTCGTCAAATTGATAGCTTTCAAATTTAAAGATTTTCAAACTTTAAAGCTTAATACTTCTGTAAATTAAAATTCAATTTTTTTAAACATGCAGTTAACAATAAAATTGAATTGAACCAGAAGGAAAGAATTTTCAACAAATTAGATGAATCCTCATCCAAAACAGATTAATGTTCAACCAAACATTTGCATTTTTAACCAAAGAAAAAGAAACTTTCTACAAAACAGTTGAATTTTCCACTAAAAGTTAGATTTTCAACGAAAAATATGAATTTTCAAAACAGAAAATTAATTTTCTTACAGAAAGGACGAATTTTCAACAAAATCCAGACAGAAACAGTTGAATTTTCAACTAAAAAGATTAAATTTTTACCAAAAAATACGAATGTTCAACGAATTACATAAATTTTTAACGAAAGAGTTTGAACTATGGATGTGATGTTAGTCCAAATTTTATTTGATTAATTTTTAGTATTTAAAATTTTTAACTAAATAGTTAATTTTTATAACTAAAAATTATCAGTTTTTAACAAAAAATGAATTAGTTAAATTTTCATGTAAGAGAATTAATTCTCAATAAATAAAACTAATTTTCAACCGATCAGTTGAATTTTCTACAAAATAGTTAAATTTTCAGTTTAAAAAATTATGTTTTTCACTAAAATAAAACAACCAATTTTCAAAAAAATATCTCGAAAAATATGAATCTTCAACCAAAAAAAAATTAACTTTTTTAGAAAGTAGTTCAACTTTTAACCAACAAAAACGAATTTTCAACAAAACTCTTTCATCCTTAACTAAAACAGATTAATTTCCAAACCGAACAGTTTCATCTTTAATTTAAAAGATTGATTTCGAAAATCGAAACCTAAGGACTTTTGGGACCTAGTGCACATAAGAACTTTTATTCGGGACATCTTAAAGAATACATTCCAGGCAGTTTAACCTCAAACAACTGAACGTTTTTTTCTTGGCAAAATTTCTACAAAAAGAGCTTACTTTTCAAACCAAAAAGATGAATGCTCAACAAACTAGTTGAATTTTCAACAACAAAAATTTGGTAGTCAAGAAAGAATAAAAACTTCAATCAAATTGTTTAATTTTCAAACAAAAAATACGAATTTTCAACAAAACAGTTGAATTTTGAACCAAGGCGTACGTTCTATTAATTCAGTTCGAACTTAAGTGGAAAAACGAGGAAAGAGGGGAATAGGTAAAAGACGGGGAACCCTGCGATAAATAAATAGGAATTGTTAGAATTTATAGACTACAAAATAACATTCAAAATAAACAATGAAGTTCAGTTTTAATGTATGTATGTATGTATGTATACCATTAAGCCATTTCCCTTTAAGGGTAGGCGTGACACTACCCGTTTCGGGTAGTGTTTCTAGGTGGATAGTTTTCTTGTAGTTATAAATAACTACAAGTTTGGGCTCACCACACCCATAATATGCCAACAGCACACAGTATTCTCGAATGGTCACCCATCTAAGTACTAACCGCGCCCAACGCTGCTTAACTTCAGTGATCTGACGAGAACTGGTTTTTTCAGCGTGACATGGCCGTTGGCATTTTTAATAATAATTTTTAATTAATTTTTTTAATAATTTAAAAATATTAGGTTAGATAACTGGGAAGTTTGCTTAAAAATTAGAGTTAATTTTCCATTGTACACTTTTTGATTTCCGACTATTCACTTTTAAATTCGGACCACACATAAGATTAATACTTGAAAAAATTCAATGACACTATTTTAATACTATTTCTTCAAATTTGTAATACTATTTACACTATTTTTTATCTCGGAAGTGAGTCCGAGGTCTGCAAGGGATTTGAAAAGATTGACGAATTTTCCAGGAATTTGTAGAGAAACTCAACAGATTTTTCACTAATTTTATATGAATTATTAAATAATTGTTTGTATTTTCTGTTGCAGAAGTTGAGGAGAGATCGGGTGGGAAGGCGCGCGGCGGGAAGTTAGCGCGTCGGGCGCGTTCTTTCAAAGAGGACTTCCTGGAGAAGCTGTCACAGATGCGTTCTCCAGGAGGTGGCACCGGAGGCGGTGGAAGTGCAACCGTGACCCGGGCGGCATCGCCCTCGTCGCCTCGCACTCCTCGTGACAAGATCGCAGCTGGTGAGACCCTGGATAAAAATCCTCTTCGTGACCTCCATACACACGTTCGCCAGGTACAGTTGGCCCTACTGCACTTTCGCGATGTCGTGTCGAAAAACAAGCTGGAGATGCTTCCGGGAAACGGTACCATCGTCCTGGATACTGTCACGACCATACACACCGTACTCAAGTCTTACCTCCTCTCTGAAAACAGGTAAAACTCCTTTCTGACTATAAATAATTAAACAATTCAATGCATAGCCAGGGTGGCCGCAGGTCAGGAAAAACCTGGAAATCAGGGAGTTAAAAAACATACAAAAGTCAGGTAATTTATTTAAGGAGCACTATCAAGAATAATCAAGGCTGCCACAGAGTCACTTTCAGTCACTTTGTTTTTCTCAAATCACTATTTATTTAAATAAAAATATCACTTTAGTCACTTTTCTTACAATAAATTGACCCATGGGTTAAGCTCTATTAAATTCAGGTCTATATCTATTTCTGAATTTTAATTCTGGAATTTTTTGAAATATTTTAGGGCATTTAAAAATATTTAAAGAAATTTTGAACAGATTTCAATAATTTCAAAGGATTTCAAGGGATTTTAAAGGTATTAGAATATTTTAAAAAACTTAAAGGAATTTTGAAGAGCTTTAAAAAGTTTCAAGGAATTTTAAAAGAATTTAAAGGATTTCAAATATTTTAGGGTGTTTTAAAAGATTTTAGGGCATTTTCAAGAGCTTCAAAAAGTTGCAAAGGATTTAAAAAGATTTACAAGGATTTGAACAATTTTTGGGAATTTTTAAAGATTCCAAAGAATTTTTTAATTATTTCAATCATTTGAAAGGATTCCAAATGATATGAAATATTTTCGGATATTTTTAAAGATTCCAAGGCATTCTCAAGAGCTTTAAAAAGTTTCAAGACATATTAAAAAATACAAAAGGATTTGAAAAATTTTAGGGAATTTTTAATTGATTTCGATCATTTGAAGGGATTTCAAAGGGTTTTAAATATTTTAGGGTATTTTAAAAGATTCCAAGGTATTTTCAAGAGCTTTCAAAAAGTTTCAACGGATTTCAAAAGATTTGAAAAGATTTGGAAAATTTCAGGGAATTAAAACAAAATTTCATAGGATTTCGAATATATTTCAATAATTTGAAGGGATTTTAAATATTTTAGGTTTATTCTTTCTTAAATTCTAAGTCATTTTCCAGGGCTTAAAAAAATTACAAGGGATTTCAAAAATTTTTTAAGGAGTTAAATATTTTAGGGTATTTTAAAAGATTCCAAAGCCTTTTCAAGAGATTAAAAATATTTCAATTATTTTAAGGGATTAAACAAATTTTTATGCGATTATGAAGAATTTCCTCTAGTTTTTGGAAATCCCATGAAAGCTTTTGCAATCTTTGAAAATTCCCTTAGAAATCCTTTGAATCTCCATGGGAATCCCTTGAGTTTTCGGAAAATCTTTTGAAATTTCTTAAAATCATTTGAATTATTTGTTATTCTTTTAAACTTTCGCGAAATTCCTTGAAATCTTTTCAAATCCCACGAAATATTGTAATATACGTTAAAATCTCTTCTTGAAGTATCTTTTACATTATTAGTATTGTTTTGAAATTCCTTTGAAATATTTGGAATTAAAAATTCATTAATCATTCGAAGGCTTAATTTTGAACTATTCAATGGTTAAAATATTTAGTTTAGCAATGATATTCTTTCAATAATTAATAAACTCACTAATAAGTTCAAAGAAAAAAATTTCTAAATGTGACCGTTTGCGAAGAAAGGGACCTAACACGCGGTATTTTCAATACATACAAATGCATACAAAGTCGAATTTTTTAAATATAGGAATAATATTTTTTATCATGAAATAGCAAATAAAAAACTATCGATAGATATAAAAAACTAATTATCGAGTTTTTCCGCATTAGATTAAAGGTTAAAGAAGAGTAACGCTAATGCCAACATTGTATAAAATATATGTGACTGTTTTATCTGAGAGGTTGAAGAAAGAAGTTGAGGAAAAAAATATATAGCCACTGAATCAGGCAGGGCTTAGGAAAGGAATGGGGGTGATATTTCTATATGTTTGTCATATATGTTCTGAATTATCTGATAAATAAAAGGATTAAACGGGAGAAAGGGGCAATGATAGCAATGTTTGAGGACTTAAGGCCATTTGATGAGTGAGTCGCGTGACCAGATTCCTACCTTACTGGCACTTTTTTTATTTGTCAACTTATTTTCACACGAATAGCCACATCAAGTTGAAAATTTGGGATGATAAATAAGAAGCACTAAGAAACGCGGCTCTGGTCCTAAATTTTTATTAGTATAAACAAATTTTTTATAACAAATTTTGTTTTGCTTCCTTCATAATTATAAAAATTTAGGACTAGAGCCGCGTTTCTTAGTGCTTCTTATTTAGTATCCCAAATTTTCAACTCGCTTTGGCGCTTCGTGTGAAAATAAGTTGACAAATAAAAAAAGTGCCGGTAAGGTAGGAATCCCGTCACGTGACCCACTCGTCACATGGCCTTAAAGGCTGCGTTTGACTCACTGGACCGCGTCGAGATAGAACAATTTTTTGTGAAAAAGGTGATACAAGAGGCTCTAATGAAGATAGTATCGGAAATATTTAGAGAGACAAAAAACCGGGTAAAGGTAGGAGAGCAAGTAGGAGATAGTTTCTGGTTGGTGAGAGGAGTAAGACAAGGATGTCCTTTGAGCCCAATTTCATTTGATATATTAATTTCGGACTTAGAAGAAGAAATGAAGAGAAAGGGATGGATAGGAGTTAGGATGGGAAAAGAAAAGATATATACACTGGCATACGCCGACAATATACTGTTGATGGTAGAGAATGAAGAAGGAATGGTGGGCTTAATTGCAGGATTGGAAAAATACTTAGATGGGAAAAAGTTGAATTTAAATGTAGAAAAGACAAATATAATGAGGTTTAGAAAAGGAGGGGAAGAAAGAAAGAATGGACAGGGAGATGGTAGGGAATAAAATTAGAAGAAGTGAAAGAGTTTAAGTATTTGGGATATAACTTGCAAACAAATGGAGATCATAGAGTTCTTGTAAGAGAAAGAATAAAAAAGTGGTAGGTTAATGAAACAAATAGGAAAAAGGAGGCTCAACAAAGATTTGTGAAGGAGAATTTGGTTATTTGTTACGCTGGTATGGCCGGTATTAGGCTATGGAGCAGATATATGGGGATTGAAGGAAGGGAAACAGATGGAGAGTTTACAAGAAAGATATATAAGGTGGACGCTAGGGGTAGATTGGAGGAAATTAAGTAGTAGCGCGGGAAAGAGGGCATGGGAGTTTGAGACGAAACTAAGGGAGGGAGAGTTAGCGGGAAAGTGTTTGAAGGAGGTAGAAGAAAGGAGAGGGGTGGTGATAGAATTAACGAGATGGGAAGTAGAAATGAGGGAGTTATTTAGTACTAGAGATATATAAGAGGTGACTGGAGAAAGCTATGAAAAATTTGAGAAAAGGGACAGGGAAAGACAATTAATATAAAGATGGGGGTTGATTGAGGAATTAAAGTATAATAAATGGTATAAGTATTGAGAAAAGAAAGAGAACAGAAGCTGTGAATGGGAGGAGGAAACATGGGAGCATGTATGGGAAGGATGTAGGAGACGGATGGAAGATAAAGGAAGCTGGCAAGAGAATGTGGTAAAGATTCTGGGGGAGGATGGATTGGGTAAGGAGTGGATGAAGGAGTAGGAGGGGATTATACCATTAGAGGAGCGAATGAGAAAGAATGAAAAAATGGATGTGAAAAAAATGGCAAAATTGAGAAAGAGAGAAGTGAAAGAAAAGGGAAACGGAAGTCGCTTTGACTAGAAGCGTAAAGATTTATAAGTAATAGTTATGTAATGGTATAAGTAGATTAAGATGCGGATACGCTTTCACTCCATAGATATAAGAATTTATGTAAATGGTAAAGATAAGATAATATAAAATATGCAGGTGGAAAGATTATAAGAAACAGATTTCATGTAATCCCTTAGGAAATACATTGTGAAGGAAGAAGTAGTTGTCAAGAGAACTAAAAGGCTAAATTAAAAATATAAAGTTTTAATATAAACATAGTAAAATTCATTTATTTTATTTATTTAGTTTAGTAATATTTATTATTTTAGCTCAACTTTGGGCTCGGCTACTAATCAAGTATACCAAGCACTTGCACAGTTGTTAAAACTTTGCGACGATGTGCTGCTACATGGAGATCAATCTTCAGCGCTGGATACTGGAAATGTCAACCACGTTATTGGATTAGTCGAGGATGCTGTTAAAAACCTGGTCACTCTCGCACAAGAGAAAATTTCTAATAGACAAAAACCTCCACCGATAGCTGCTAGTAATAATAGGTATAGTATACAAACCTTTATTTCTACTTCGACTCTACAAAATAATTTATTTTTCTTAAACTTATAAACAAATATTTAAAAGTTTAATTCTTTTCAAATCATTCGTTTTTTACTCTTCCTACATAAATTGAAACTCTTTTCAAGTAAAGTTATTTTTACTGAGAAATTGTTAATGATTAATTTACTCAATCCGTTTCAGAACATCGGGTTATAATTCTGAGTTGACAGCACAAAGGAATTCCCTGCCCGACATTCCATTAACGCCAAGAGAAAGACAAATTTTGGAACAGGCAGCCACATCAAGCAGCTTAGTTCGAGGTTCACATAGTTCAGAATCAATCTTAAGAGATTCCAGTCCACCTCCAAAACCACCTCTTCCCGATAGGTAAGATTACTTTCTTTCCATACTATTTCCCTCTTGTTTACTCCTTTTTTTCGCACATAACCAGAGTGGCCACTGGACTGGGAAAACCGGAAAATTGTAATGAATTTATTTTTTGACCGGGAATTTCACAAACTTTTAGAAGAAAAATCTATCAAATTACTTCGATTTTAAGTTTTTTTTTTCATTATTAAATTTAATTCTTAACTTTTTCAGTTATAAAATTATTTAGTTTGCATTGCATAATTTTAAAGTGTTTTACTTTAAAAATATTCCATTTTAGATCTTCATTTTCAAGCTAATATTTTCAATTTAAAGAATTTTAAAGGCCTTGTCTGCGTTCACCGAAATTCGATGAGCGTAGCATAAACATTTTCGGTGAGGCTGGGCACTTCGAATTTCGAAATTCAGTTTTAAAGATTTCAATAATTAAAAATTAAAAGCGTTTGAATTTGAAAGTTTTTGATAAAAAATGTTGTAAGTTGATCAATTGTCCAAATTAATTAATGATTTTAAAAAATGAACTGTAGTTCAAGTGTTAAAAGTGGAATAATAATTGATTTTACAAGAAGATTCTGAATCTGTTAAAAATTAAACAGTTTGCAGATTTTAGCGTTGAAAATTGAACTGTTTCAATTCGAAAGCCATAGTAGTTGTTGAACAATTTTAAACGTACGATTGAAACTGTATAAACTATTTTTAATTTTATAGCTAATTTAAATTAATAGATTCATAAGTAAACGCTTTTATTCAATTTCAAATCATTTTAAAATACTCTTTTAGTCTAAAATATTTAATTTTTAATCCATTATATTTGAAAAATTTTCATTAAAATACCAAATTTGACAAAAATATTCAGCATTATGTGACTGTTTATTTCAAATGATCAATATATCAAATATTAAAAAAAAAAAAAAATTTAACTGGATTGTTTAAAATAGAAAGCCTTAAATCGTTAAAATTTCAAAGTGCTTGTAAATTTAGACTTTCAACGTTACAATTTCAAATTTTCCATTAAAAAAATTTTTCATTTGGAAGTGAAAGTGTTGAATTTTGATTTATAAATAACAATCGAATAATTATTAATTTGAAAAGACTTAAAATTATAATAATTCAACTTGAAAAGATTTGTGTATACAAAACGTTTGAATTTCACAATTCTAATTTTAAAATAAAGGAAGAAAATGTTGGTATTTAATTTTTTCCGAATTCCTCTTCATCCTTTTTTGTTTTTATCATTTTTATTGAGTTGAAGCGAGAAAATTTTATTTTTCATTTTTTCCTGAGTTGGAAGAGGGAAGTTTTTTTATTTTTAAGATCTTTAGAGTTGAAGAGACGAAACTTTGGATTTTTTTCTGAATTGGAGGATGGTATTTTTTCCTTTCAGCATTTTTATCGAGTTAGGAAAGGAGGAAATTTTGGTTTTCAGTATTTTATGAATAAGAGGATCATTTGTATTTTTAACATTTTTATTGAATTGGAAGGAAGAAAATTTTGGTTCTCAATTTTTTTCCGAATTGGAAGAGGGAAATTTTTTTATTTTTAAGATTTTTATAGAGTTGGAAGGGACGAAATTTTTGTGATTTATTTTTTTTTTCTGAAATGAAAGAGGCTATTTTTTTCTTATAAAATTTTTGTTGTATGTCCGGGGGGAGGGGGCAGATTGATATTTTATATTTTACATGAGCATTGAAAATTATAACGTCAAAATTCAAAAATTTTTAAGCTTCAAATTTGAAAGTTTAAAATTCGAAAGTGTTCCACTTTGAATGCTTCAATTTACAGTTCAGTTTTGATTATTTCAAATCAAGAAAAAATTTCAGTTTTAAGAGTTCGAACTTTTTAATTTCAATAACCGTGGAAAATGTTTGCAAATCGGGAAATGACCGGGAATTTTTTGCCTTGATTAAAACGGCCACCCTAATGACAAAAGAATAAACCCCGAGGCGTTAATTACTCGGTTTTTTGTTGTACACTAGATTGAAATACAGCAAGATTACATGGGATTGCAAAAGATTCGATGGATTATAGGAAGTTCATTATATAAATTTATTATACAGAAAACAATTACAGGATAATCAGCATTGTAATAAATAATACAAAAATATTGAAAGAATGAACTTTTCACGGCAAAAATTTATGAATTCCTTTGATATCTTTAAAATCTCTTAAATTTTAATTTTAAACTATATGAAAAGCTTTTGGAATCTCTTGAAATCTCTCGATACAATTTAAAATATTTTGAAATCCATTAAAATCTTGAAATCTGTTAAAATCTGTTGAAATACATTGAAATTTGTAAAATCCCCAAAAATCTTCAAAATAATTAGAGGTCCTATAATTCATAATCGTCTCTGCTTTAATTTCCAAAATCCGCAGAAATCACTTGAAATAAAATTTGATTTATTCCGTATAAAGTATAAATCATTTGAAATCCTTGAATATAAATTGAATTAAACTTATTCATTAAAGTTCTCTGCAAAATACATTAGAATCCCTAGAAATGTTTCAAATCTCTTAAAGTTCCTTAAAATACTTGGAGAATTAATAAAATCCTGTAAATCTTGCA
Source organism: Andricus curvator (assembly GCA_932195095.1). Taxonomy (NCBI): domain Eukaryota; kingdom Metazoa; phylum Arthropoda; class Insecta; order Hymenoptera; family Cynipidae; genus Andricus; species Andricus curvator. The sequence goes on from CAKNYM010053225.1 coordinate 1,025,596, forward strand.
AAATTCGTTAAAATACCTAAAAATCCCTTGAAATGTGTTGAATTCCTAGGAATCCCTTGAAATATTTGGAAATCCTACAAATTTCTTTAAAATCCCGTGAAATTTTGTATATCTCGTAATTTAAATGAAACTTTTGTCATTAAAGTAATCTAAAAAAATAGTTTAAAACCATAGAAATCTTTGAAATCCCTTGAAATCTTTGAAAATTTAAGAAATTCCTTAATTCTTGTGAAAATCCTTGAAGTACCTTTAAATCCCTTGAAATCTTCGGAATCGCTAGGAATCCCTCTAAATTTCCTTTCATTTAATTTATTTTACAAATTTCACTAGAAATCCTTTGAAATCTTTGGAAATCCTACAAAATTCGTTGAAATCCTTCACAATTCTTTATATATTTTGAAATCCGTAAAAATCAGTTTTAAAAAGTATAAATTGTTTAAATCCCTGTAAACCTTTAAAATTCCTTGAAATCTTCGGATATTTAATAAAATCCTTGAATCTTGTTAAATTCCTTGATATACCTTCAAATCCCTTGAAGTCTTTGGAATCGCTAGGAGTCCCTTAAAATTTCTATTTATTTAATTTATATTCCAAAGTTCACTAGAAATCCCTTGAAATGTTTGGAAAACGTAAAATTCCTGTGAAATCCCTTGAAATGTTTAAGACATTTTTTGAAATCCGTGGAAATATTTTTAATCTCTTGAAAACCGGTCGAATCTTTAAGAATTAGTTCACATATTTAGAAACTTCATCCGTGAATGTCCGTGTAAATCCTTTAAAACCCCGTAAAATATTTTTAAATCTCCTGAAAACCGATGAAATCTTTTTAAATTAGTTGAAATATTTGGAAAACCTTAAAATCCTTTTAAAACCTTTAAGTTCCGTGGAAGTCCCTCAAAGTTTGTTGAAATTCGTTGGAATCCCTTAAAACCTCCTGTTATGTTTGGAAATCTAAGTTAAGTAAATAAATAAATCATTCGTTTCTACTTTCTTTATTTTTTGCAACAACTCTTTCAATATTTTAATATTCTTTATTTCAATATTGTTTTTCTTATAATGATTTTTCTATAATCGCAAAAAAATATAAGAAAATCATTATAGGAAAATCATTATAGACCTATGCTGAATTTCCTATAATATTTTTTCGTAAGGGGGGATTGCAAGGTATTGTAAAAGATTGAAAGATATTGCAAAGGATTGCAGAGAGAGTGTACACCAGATTAATTATAAAACTCGAAAACTTTTATTTTTTTTACAGAACTATTTGCGTATCCGATGAAAATAGTTCTTCTGGAACGCCGCCTCCTTTGCCACCGAAAAGAAGAACCCGAGCTCAACAATTACTTGATGAGACAGAAGGTATTTTAGCAACTAGTCTCGACAGGGTCTCGCTTCGTAGCAGATCTCCAGAGGACTCGTCGTCCCTCCTCAGTGCATCTGCTGGAAGCTTAGATTCGGCACTAAATCACTCGAGAGATGAGGATGAAATCCGAGCAATTATGGGACCAAACGACGAGTCTCTTAACGACAGTATGGATCTCAGTTTAATGGCAACAATTCAAGGTACTTTTCATTTATAATTTCTACTCTTTTTTTCACTTGTTTTGTATTTTCATCCCGCAAGACGTCATTTCAAATCAGATAGACGGTAAACTCTAAACGCTAAGCTAAAGGCTAAAGCTTCTAATTTAGACTGAACTGAAGTCAGTTCAAAATGTAAAAATATTTGTAATTCAGTATTTTTTGTTAGATGCACAGAACATAAAATTGTGTCATATTTTGTAAAGTCAGCCAGTCTGTAATTCTTCAATTTTTTTTTGTTCTACAATTCGATAAAAAAATGAGTTGAAGCAGTACAAATTTTAATTTTATTTCTAATAACTAAATGGAATCGTTTATAAAGAGTATAAATCCTCTCCAAATCAAAAATAATCGATACAAAAAGGATCCGAATTTTAAAAGAAAATTAAACCTTGAAAAAAATTCCAGCAGGATAATCCGCAAAATAACAAAAAAATATAAATGTACATAACTCAAATTAGAAAAGAATTCACACTAGAAACTTGTCTGATTTGAAATAATTGATGGTTTTTATTTGAGTAATTGAGGTTTTGATATTCAACGAGAATTCTAATTCCTCTCAACTTGGATGCTTTTCAAAGCCTATAAAATAAATTTTCCTAATTTCCAAAGTTTGAAGTTTATATGCTTTAAATTTCAGTCACTTTCAAATTCAAATGCTTCTTTCATTGGGTTTATCTCAAATAAAATGTTGATGTTTGTCAGAATTTGGCTAAAAGTTCAAAATGGCAATTTAATCTTTTTTTTTTGAGGTAAAAATCCATTGAAAAATACAGGGCTTTACTTGTAAAAATGACAAAAAATGCAAATCTGAGATTTAAACATTATTTATGAATGTAATTTCAAACTTTTCTCTGTTAAAAATAGTTTAAACTAAAATTCCTATCCGATTTAAAAGAAATAAAATAGAAAGAGTTCCATTTTTTAAGGAATCAAAATTTAAAAATTTCGCACTGGAACATAATTCTACTTACAGAAACTTTCTTTTTATTCATTTGAATTAGAACTATCTTACATTTGAAAATAATGAATCAGTGCAATAATTAGAAAATGTTTCAAATTCAAAAATTTTAAATTAAAAGCTTTCCATTTTTGAACTAATTTTAATCATCTCTTTCCTTGCACATATAGAAAACAAGTATTTAAATAGCATTAGAAATAGAAAACCCTTATATTTTAAAAATATTCCAAATTTAACAAGTAAAAAACTTCAGAGCGTAAGCTTTTTATTACAGGAAGATAATTATATTTTTTGGAATTAATTATGTTTTTCAATTTAAAGACCACTAAATTGAAAGGTTTTATTACTATTTAACATAATTAAAATTATCAAAATTTAGAATTTTTAAATTTGGTACTTGAAAAAGAGGTATTTCGAATACTGAGTTTTGACAATTTGAAAGTAATTTTCCCGTACATTTAATATTTGAAAGTTGAAAATAATCGAGATTCAAACCAGAGCTTGAAAATGTAAACCAAGGATTATTTAAATTTATTCATTTATGTTTGAAAACCTTCCAGGTTAGACTTTTATTTTTCCTATTGTTCTTTTCATCGTCTTTTTTCTTCTTTCCTTAAAAGTTCACTCTTTTTTGAAAAATATTCTCTATTTTTTTAGCAATAGGGAGTCTGAGGTCTTCAGTTTATTATTACCAAGACTTATAAATATTTATGAATAAGGCATTAAATTTCCTAGTTTCTTTAATTAATTTACAAAATACTTGTTACAATTTTTTAAGAAATGTAAATTTGTGAGTTGCAAATTTCTGAAAACGATCCGAACCTAAATTCATTTTAAGCCTAATTAGATATAAACTTTTATTATTTAAATTAATAATGGCTGAATGAAAAATATAATGCGTGTGAACTTGTTCTCCCATTTTCAAAATATAAATTTTTTTTAGAGTTTTGACATCCTTTTGGATAGTTCATGAGTTATCGATAACTATTAGAAATCGTTGTGGAATTTAAGTGGGCCAAAAATCGAGTTTTCAAAACGGGTGCCAAGGTCATGTCTTTCTCCCTCCACTTTTAAAAAAGTAGAATTGTTTTTAGAGTTATGAGTAGAATTAGCATAGTTCTGAAGTTTTTGACGTTTTTCGGAAATAGTTCGGGCAAATTTCACAAAAAAAAAAAATTTCGAAAAAATAGTCATCCCCTACTTTTCAGAACTTTTATTTGTTTGCACATCCGAAAGAGTTCTGGAGTTCTACGCTAACATAATTTCGAACAAAAAATCAAAAACATAAATTTTACAATATTTTTCAAATTCTCTAATTTAAAGGAAATGTTTGTCAAGATTTGCGTGGGTTCTAATTAGAGTTATGCCCCCAACCCCCCTTGGAATATGTCTGTTTAAAACTCTTATACCACTTTTTGATAAATTCAAAGTCTTAAGAAGCTACAGCAGTTTAAAGTGACAGAAAAATTTTAACAGTTCCAAGAATTCTGATCAGAGCCCCCCCCACCCCCAAGAGTTCTATAAAAACTCGTATAACCCTTTTTGGTCAACTCAAAATCCAAAAAGCTAAAGCAGTTTTGAGTCACCTAAAAATTGTTTATTTAAAAATGTTAACAATTCCAGAAGACCTGATTAGAGTTCTGTTCACATCCCGGAAGAATTCTATAAGAAACCTGTATAGCACTTTTTAATCAATTCAAAATCCAAAAAGTTACAGCAGTTTAAAGTGACTCCTAGAACTGTTAAAATGTTTGAATACAAATTTGTTGGGTCATTTCAAACTGCTGCAGTTTTTTTGATTTTTAATGGATGTAAAAGTGTCAATGCTTTAAGAGTTTTTAATAGAACTCTTTCGGAGGGGAACAGAACTTCAATCAAACTCCTGGAACAGGTACAAATTTCAAATGCAAAATATTAGCGGCAATTTAAACTGCTGTAGCTTTTTGAATTTTGGATTAATCAGAAGGTGCTGTAAGAGTTTTTTATTGAACTCTTCCAGGGGGGGCTCCAGGTGAGCAAAACTCTGTTCAGATTTCGTGGAACTGTTACAATTTTTTAATTCAAAAAGTTGTGGTCGCTTTAAGCTACTGTAGCTTTTTGGATGTGGAATTAATGAAAAAGTGCTAATGCTATAAGAGTTTTTGATAGAACTCTTCCGAAAGGGAAGAGAACTTTAATCAGAACTCCTGGAACTGCTAAAATTTTGTTATTCAAAATATTTGGGACAATTCAACCCTTACAGACCCACTGGCAACTGTAGTTCCCAAAAACACGTTCGAAAATCCATAACTTTGCAAAAAATCAATATATTTTCGATTTCTTTGAAGCATAGGCAAGAGAATCGCTTCCTTTAATTGTAAAAAATTTGAAACACTACAAATATTATTCCATTTATTGACTAAGACGTCATAAAGCACTGTGTGTGCATGTTCAAACAACTCGAGTCTCAAAGGGTTAAACAGCTGTAGCTTTTTTTAATTTTGGGTTGATGAAAATGTGCTAATGATATAAGACTTTATAATAGAACTCTCTAAGGGGGAAAGGGAACTTTAATCGGAACTTCTGGAACTGTTACAATTTTTTAATTCAAAATATTTGGGGCAATTTATACTACTGTAGTTTTTTTAAATTTTGGATTGATCAAAAAGTGTTATGCAAGTTTTGTTTATTGAACTCTTACGGGTTTGGGGGGAAGGGACTCTAATCAGAACTCCTGGTGCTGTTAAAACATTTTTATTCAAAAATTTTTGCGTCACTTTAACTGCTGTAACTTTTTGGATTTTGAATTGATTAAAAAGTGCTAATGCTATAAGAGTTTCTAAAAGAACTCTTCCGAAGGTGGGTGGACAAATCATGCAACTTTTGACAAACATTTTCTTTAAATTAGGAAATTTAAAAATGTAACTTTTATGTTTTTGACTTTTTCGAAATTATGTTTGCGTAGAACTCCAGAACTCTTTTGGATCTAATGAGTTGTGCAGAAAAATCAAATTTCTGAAAAGTGGGGGATGACTTTTTTTATAGAACAATTTTTTTTGGTTAAATTTGCTGGAACTGTTTCTGAAAAGCTTCCTATTTTGAACAATCTATTTTGTAAAATCTTATAATTGTATCCTCTTCAAATTTCAAAAGAAAAAATGCATTCGACTTAAGAACAAATTTTTTACGATTATATTTTTATACGTGTGAACTTGTACCCCCACATTCAACATTTCAAGTTTTTTTTAGAATTCTGACATCCTTTTGGATAGTTCTAGAGTTTTCGATAACTTTTAGGAATATTTCTAGCGTTTAAGTGGGCTAAGTAGTTTTTTAAGTAGGCCCACTTAAACGACAGAACAATTCCTAAAAGTTATCGAGAACTTTAGAACTATCCAAAAGGATGTCAGAACTCTAAAAAAATTTGAAATTTTGAAAGTGGGAGTACAAGTTCACACGTATAAAAATATAGTTGTAAAAAATTTGTTCTTAGGTCGAATGCACTTTGTTCTTTTAAAAATTAGAGGGGATATAATTATAAGATTCTGCGACACCTTTGTGTTTATTTTCGTCCAGTTTTTTTCTCAAACTTAGTGATGATGCATTCAAAAACTCGCTCGCCTTTGCGTGGGATCTGTACAATATCTGTGATCTCTGCATTAATGCAAGGAAATAATTTCTGGAAGTATATGCTTGTTGTGGTGCGATCGTGCAAAAACCTTGCCATATGTGAGCGAAGGATACATAAATGCTTAGTCAGCGTTGACTCTCAACTGGTGAAGCTGAAACTGAAACGGGCAGTTGAATCTCAAGCCTCCGAAGATCAAGACAGACTTGAATATTCATAACACATCAATTGCCTCAAGAATTATTTTCAAAAACGAGTAAAATCGTTAAAAATGGATCGAATTAATTCTCCAGTGAATAGGAACAAAAGAATCGATTCTGTCCTTTCAAAATTAAAAAATCGTACGTTGTAGTGCGTCCATTTTAAAGAATTAGTTGTTTTGGAAATTTTTATTATAAGGAGTTTCTAAGGATTTATTGCAAATTGGAAATATTCAGTATTAGAAATTTATTTATTTTTTAATTAATTTCTTAAAATGATAATTTAATTTAAAGTCTAAAAAGTCGAGTCTCGGAGAATCTTCAAATTGAGTTTGATTGTTTAGGCATGCAAGTTAATGGAACGTCTCATTGCGGTTGTTGGGATGGTTCGGAAACAAGTTTACCAAGCACTATGTTGCTAGGTCAGCAATCTCAACAAGAAATTCTCAGTCCCTTTACCGGTATGTAATTTGATTTATGCATGAACAAATCTTTTATGCATTCCAGACCGATGGGCGATTATTTTTCTTCTCGTTTTTCTTTCTTTTCTTTTCTTTTGTTTAGCAACTCTAACATTATTAACACTATTAGCACCCCAGCACTACACTTTGAGGACCTGAGATAGTTCAGATATTTGCAAAAATTATAAAAAATAATAAAAAATGCAATGAAGTTTTTAGTTACTAGTTTTTCTCTCTTAAATAACTGTAATAGAAGTTAAAAATATTATTTTTCTATTTTCTGGCTAAAAAACTATGATTATATAATTGAGAATAACAAATAATACTCGATAGGAAACCCCGAAATCTAAAATTAAAGAGAACTCTTGAAATAGATTGACTTAGTGACGATGATGTGGGAAGTTAGTAAATACTGAATATATTCATGAATGAGTATTTATTTTTTAAATGTAGATTTATTTCAGGAGGCGATTAAAACAATTAAGCAGTACACAATTTCAAATTTTTGGACTCCCATTGCCGAATTATAAAGAATCGTAATATTTTGAGATTTTGTACCCTGGTCACCATTTCAAAATGCTAACTAAGAAATTGATTTCGAAACGAATTAAAGTGGCTATGATTTGTACATTTAAAAAAAATGTTTAAATTTGACCAAAACACTTTTTTGATTTATAGAAAACAGGCAAGGTTACCACTAGACCGGGAAACTAAAAAACTGATAAATGATAGTAAATTTATTTCTTTACCCGAAATAAAATAAACTATGCAATTTGGAATAAGTTCGGTTTGAAATTCTTTCAGTTTGAAAAATTAAATTTGTAACATTTTTATGTAAGAAATCATTTGGTTTGCAGTGCGTAATTCTAAAGTCCTTTACTTTTAAAAGTTTTAATTTTTAGTCTTATTTTCTGATCGTACATTTTCAAATGAAAAAATTTGTTAATTTATTTTCTACGGCTTGAACAGTTAAAAATTAAAAGGACTTATGCTACAATGTTGATACTAAAATGTTTCAAGTCGATTAACTGTAAACATGAATTAATTAAAGATTTTTTAACTTGATTTAGACAATTCTAAATATGTTAAAATAAAAACTATTTTCGAATTGAAACCTAAAAATTGTACTGTCTAAAATCAAAAGCCTTAATTAGTGAAAAATTGAAAATGTCAGATTGAATCTTTAAAAATTATTTTCAATTTTCAAATAATTTCAAATTTGTAGATTCATAAATAGATGACGCTGACAAATTGAAGACCTTTCAAATTCAACAATAGTTGAATGATTTATTTAATTATTGTCAATTTTTAAAGTTTTCGAGTGCTTAATTTTCATTTTTGAACATTATACTACAATTTCAATTGTTTCATTTGGTAAATTCGTAATTTGATTTGTAACTGAAAAACTAAAAAACTTTAAAGGATTCCAGTATGAGGAACATTTTAATTTTACAATTCTACTTGAAAAAGTGTTCAGTTTAAAATAAGGTTTAGAATCGTTTAATTTTAAATGTTTCCAATTTAAAGTTATGTTGAACGTTTTTTGGAATAGTTCAAGCTAAAAGGTTTACATTTGAAAATACTTTAATTTCTAACAGTGAATTTTCATTATCCTTAAGATTTCTACGATTTCGATGTAAAATTCTAAAATTTGGAAGTTTTAAGTTTAAAATATTCAATTTATATAATGTTCAACTTGAAAATTGTGCAGTTTTGAATACCTAATTTGAAAGCAGTTTTATTTCCAAGGACTTAAATTTAAAATTACTCAGTTTTTACAAACTTATATTTGAAAATTTTAGGTTTTCAGTCTCATCATTTGTAATTACTCAATCTAAAATGTTTCATTAAATCTAAAATTTGTCATACTTTTTTCTGAAATTGTTAAAACGTGCTGGCATTTAATTTAAAGCATTCAAATTTTTCAGATTTACAATTACAAATTGAAGAATATTGAAAGGCCTCTGATTTGATATTTTACCGATTTGAATCTTTCATTTGCTGAAATTGCTGAATTTGAAATGTTTCAAGATTTTTTTGAGGTAGTTGTGCCAGAAATCAGATATCTGAAAAAAAGTTTTTCTATTATGTTAAAAATCAAAATGATAATACTGATGTAATTTCGAATAAAAAACATTATTTTTAATGAAAAAATTTCTAAGCTTACAAAAAACATTTATTTTAAGAATGTTTTTTGCAATTAAATTTTTTCTTTGCTACCGCTTTTTACCAATTTTCGAAAAATCTTTGAATCTTAATAACAAATTTTCTAAAAAGATAACATTTTTTAAAGAAATAACTATGTTTGAAGATTTATTTATTTGATTTGATTGATTTATTTGTAAAAACTTTTAAAGTTTTTACATGGAAAAGAATATTTTTTCTTTCATAAGACATGACTGATAATATCAACTCAATTCTTAAAATCATAGACAATTTTTTTTCTCTGTAAACTTCATTTTTACACAACTACCTTAAATGTTCCGGTTTCAGATGTGTTCCACTTTGACTGCTTTAAATTTCAGTTTAGTTTTATTTACTTCGAATTAAAAAATGTTCAGCTCTAAATATTTATTTTTTAATTTTAATTATCAGGAAAAATGCTTTGCAAATCACAGTTTGCAGGTATCAGGGAAATAGATTTTGAGGATAAACTTCCAATTTTCCAACTCGCTGACTAACATCTCGTTTATCTTTTATGTCGACAATCCTTTTACCTTCTCTGCAGAAATTTCGAACGGTATTTCGTTTTATTGTTGCAGGCATCGATGCGAAAATGGAGCGGCTATCGACACAAACCCAAGAGTCCGGTTTCGTATCAATGCACTCGCAGAGAAGTTCTTCTCAAAGCTACACTGCTTCGAGTATGACTTCGAAAAGGTCTTCGCAGCAGAGCAGTATCAGCTACAATTCCCAGTCGTTTAGTTCTCAGCAACAATCGTTTTCGCAGCAAAAACTGGCTGCCGATAACAATGGCACAGTTTTCTCACAGAAAACGATAACCAGTTCGAAAAGTTCTGTCAGCACGACAAACATAACTGGTAGCGGAGATCCAACTCTCTTGGAGAAACTGGTAAATGTGGGTGTTGTGTGTTGTTTTATTTTTCTTTATTCTACTTTACGCCTTCCGTTTAGCCTTAAGTGCCACCCCTAAATCCTCTGCAATTTTTTTCTTCAGTTTTTGTCACGGTTTTTATGATCGAGATAAATAAGCACGAATTTATCTGAAAGTTTCTTTTATTTTTTGTCTGGCAAGTTGTTTGACTGATTTTAAAGTTTGTTTCTTTATTTGGGTTTGACATTGGAGAGTAGTGGTAATTAGTCATTTAGAATTTTGAGTAGCACTCTTTTCTACACAAATATATTGTACACAATTTTCTACACAGTATATATCCTACACAGAAATAAATATTCTATTTTTCATACACAAAATACATTCTAAACGAAATATTAAAAACCGTTAATAAAATGCTTTCTACACGAATATTATGTGTAAAACTTTTCCTATACAAAACAGATTTTACACAAATTATTCACACTCTTTCCCCTATAATAAGGTGACTTTTCACGAAAATAGGGGAATAATAGTGGGAAAATTCTTTTAAATAAAATTGATGTATAGGTACCATATTAAATTCAATATGTAACGCTTAATATTTCAAGTCGAAATATATTGAATTTTCAACAAAATAGTTGAATTTTCAACTAAAAAGGGTTAATTTTGTACCAAAAGATATAAATTTCCAACGAAAGAGTTGAGTTCTTAAGCGACAAAGTCGAATGTTTTACAAAAAAGTTTGCTTTTAAACCCGAAAATATGAATTTTCAACAAAAAAGGTCATTTTCAACCCAAAAAGATGAGTTTTCAACAAAACAGTTGAATTTTAAAATAAGAAAAATGACTATTAAAATTGCTTAATTTGTTTAAAAAAATAGTTATATGAATGAATGAATGAACTTTCAACCAGAAATAGTTGGATTTTCAACCAACGATATGAATTTTCGACTAACAGAATAAATCTTTAACTGGAACACTTAAATTTTCAGTTAAAAAATTAATTTTCAACAAAAAAAAACGTGTATTCAACGCTGGAAATTAATTTTTGTTAAAAGTGTTTCTATAGATACAAACAAAGAATATTAATTTTAGAACAAGCATTTGTATTTTTAACCAAATAATTGAATTTTGTACCTACGAAGATGCATTTCAACCAAATAGTTGAATCTTGAAGCGAAAAAAGACAATTTTTTTAGAAGACTGCTTAATTTTCAATCGAAAAGGACGAATATTTTTCAAAAAAGTCGAATGATTTTCAAAAAAGACGAATGTTGAAAGAACAGTTAAATTTTCTACCAAAAAAAGATGATTTTTAAAAAATAGTTAAATTTTGAACAAAATAATGTATAATGTAATAATGTATTTTCAACTAAAAAAATATAAATTTGCAACCAAATAGTTGAAGGTCCAAATAAAAAAGATATATATTCAACCAAAAATGATATAGTTAAATTTTTAGTTAAAAAAATTAATTTTCAACAACAAAAAATTTATTTTCAACAACAAAATTAATTTTCAACCACATAATCACATTTTTAACTAAAAACTATCAATTTTCAACAGAATATAGTTACATTTGCAATTAATAAAATGAATTTTTAACAAAATAGTTCAACTTACAATGAATAGTCGAATTTTTGGGCAACAAAATTTGACTTTTTAACAAAATAGGTTATTTTTCAACAAAATTGTTCAATTGTCAACGAAATAGTAGAAGTTTTTACCAAAAGAGATCAGTTCTGAACCAAAAGTACAATAGTCGACTTTACAATTAAAAAGAATTAACTTTCAACGAAAAATAGTTGAATATTGTTAGCCAGAATATTTTCCGTAGAGTAGAAGCAATATTTAAATCAAAGAAATAATTATCTTATTGCGTGTGGCATCCACTTTTTGTAGAAAATATTTGATTTACGGGTTTTAATATTTTGAGTAGAATATATTTTATGTAGGAGAAATATTGGATATAATAGTTTTGTGTAAAATGTTTTGAGAATATTTTCAAAACAAAATAATTTCTATTTAATTATGTGTAGAATATATTCTGCGTGGAAAATATTTTGTGTAGGAGAAATATAATCAGTATAATTTTTGCACAACGTATTCTGTGTACAATATGTTTGTGTAGAGACATCGTTTTCCCTAGAATTTTAGAGGGTGGTCATTGAAAAATGAGATTGAATTATTTTTTGACTGGGAATTTTTTTATTTCTTAGTTTTTGAATAAAAATCTATCCCAATTTCAAAAATTGAACAAATTTGAATTTGAACTTGAACATTACAAATTATAATAATATAATATTAAATTAAAGATGCTAGAAGTTTAATGACTTTCAGTTTGATTTTATATAAATTGGTTAATTTTAACCTAGTACTGTTTGAAATTTAATCATTTAAAATTCAATCTTTCAAAATCATAACATTTTATTTCAAATTAGAAGGAAGAATTTTAGTTCGAAAGATTTCAATGTGGAACAATTGTTTTATTGTAAAATTGAAAATTGTTTAATTTGAATTCAAATTATGATAAATTTTGCAATTTAAAAATTCAGACCTTCTAATATTTGAGATTTAAATTGTCCAATTTTTAATTTTTATTGTGATCGCTTTAAATTTAGAATTAGATTCGTTAATTTCAAAAATATTTCTTGAAGATTTCGAATGATAAGCTACTTAGTTTTGAAAGCTTGAATTGGAAAATTTAAATAACTGGAAAAATGATTGAAAACTGTTAAAAAAACCTGTTTTTTTTAGTGGCCATCGTGAATTTCCTCATTTCAATTTCGATCTAACGGGGAATCCTTGCAGGAATCGCAAATCGTGATCATGAATTTTTACTCAAGTTTAAAATGTTTCAGCATATTACAGAATTGACACTTTTATAAAAAAAGCTTTTTTGATCAAAATATTGTTGATACGTTTATTTATTATGATCTATCATTTAAAAATAAATTGGGAGAAGGAAAACATTTTGTTAAAAGTATCTAAATTTGAATTTTGTCAAAAACTTCAGATCTCGCTTCAGATTTCAAAGGGTTTTTATTAAAACCTGTTCCGTAGAGTTATGAATTAGACAAATTCATAAAAAAATAGTTTAAAATAAATATTTTGTAATAAAATTAAATAAAACAAAAGGGACATATCTTTTAGGAAACGGAAGATTAGCGATTATAATAGGACAATCTCCTACTACAAAATTAAATTGAAACGCGACTAAAAAATATAATTCTTTTTGATTTTAGGAAATTGAAGACTGTTTAGCACTGGATGCGAATGGTATTCCTCCGGCTCTTCCTGAAAAAAGGTCAAAGCGTAGAAAAGAAAGGCATCCCTCTCAATATGACAATGTGCCCGAAAATGAACATTTATCAACCTGCAGTCTTCATAGCAATGGTGAGAGCTACGATTCTAGCAAACCACCTCCTCTACCAATTAAAAAAAGGCACAGTAAGTAAATTTTGTTTTCAATCAAATCTTATATCTTAGGAAAATAATAAAAATAGAATCGATTTATCAAACAGAAAAGAAAATTTAAAAGCTAGGGAAATTCTTCTTCGAGGAGATTAATTTGTTCTTTATTAGACGAAAACTAAAAAAATGAAAGCAGATGACATTTTTTTTTTAAACTGACCAAATGTTTTGTATCCCCCAGTGTTCCAATCTGTGGCTTACTCCGGTAAGTGGGATCCTACCCACTAGTCGATATTCTCGGCAATCATTCTCATGCTAAGTTGCAATTATTTGACGTCCATACGGTTTTTCATTCGAGCTTTCTACGGCATGTTTGCTGTTTTTCAGTTTTTCTTCATTTTACGTTGAGCACTAGGTCAACGAGTTTGGCACATCATTACTACATTATGAAGCTTGCGTTTTAATTAATACGTTTAGCTTCTTGCTTATTCGCTGAATCATCAATTTTCAGCTGGCTGTGATAATTTCAGTAGTAATCAAATTTCAAATATATACTTGCATCTCAACCTTTTTTCTGTAATTCCAGTTGTACCCTTACGAAAAAATATGATAGGAAAATCAGTATAGGCCTATAATTAGTTTCCTATAAGTTTTTTACGATTATAGGAAATTCATTATAGAAAATTATTATATGGAAAACGATTATAGGATAATAGGCATTGGGATAAATACTACAAAAATATTGAAGGAATTGATGTAAAAGTTAGACAAGCAACAAACAAAAAATAGCGATTCTGCACAAATAAACTTTACACAGAAAAAATCTGTAAATTTCCATGATATCTTTAAAATAGCTTAAATTTCATTTAAATTTATGACAATTTGTTGGTATTACATGAAATCCCTTGATAACTTTGGACATTTTTTTAATCCATTAAAATCTTTGAAATCTGTTAAAACCCGTAGAAATCTCTTGAAATATTTCTACCCTTTCTGATTTTCTTTCAAATTTTTGAGATAGTTAGAAATCGGTAGAAACCATTTATTAAAGTCCATTTAAACAAAAAAATTGTATTCCCTAAAGTTGTCTAGAAATCCCTTGACTTTTTTTTTAATTCCCGAAAGTCTTTGAGATACTTGGAGGTCCTATAAAATCCCTTAAATCTTATGAAATTTTTTAAAATTCCTTAAAATTTAATTAATTTTCTAAAGTTCTCTAGAAATCTCATATAATGCAGCTTAAAATCTTGGAAAATCCTTCCACCTGGGAAATCTTTTCCTTTGGAAAACTCTTGAAATTCATTGAAATCCGTTGAAATCTTTGGAAATCCTGCAAAATTCTTTTACATTCCTTAAAGCTTTTGAAATCTCTTGAAATTTTTGAAATCAGTAGAAATTCCGTGAAATAATTTTAAATCCTACGTTGCATGCGTTGGCTAAATAAATAATTTGTAGTTTCTTTATTTTTTGCATCACTTCTTTCAATATTTTAACGTTATTTCTGTACTGATTTCCTTATAATTATTTTCTATAATAATTGTTCTATAATAGCGAAAAAACTGTAGAACTAATCTATTTCAAATCAGGCAGGTTTTACACTTAAAGTCGCAGAATCTCTCGGGGACGAAATATGTTATTTTTTAAGAGAAAATTAGGCGATACGAATTTTTCCGAGTTAAAAAAAAAATATTCTACGAAGTTATGCGTATTTGAATTTTGTGCTTCGTTTTTCAAAAAATCCCCATTTTTTCTTTAAACTTCTATAACTATTGACTTAGTTGAGATATTTCTCGTTTTCCTTTTGATTCTGATAGCGTTTATTGTTTTATTTTGAAATCCGCCGGAAATTTGTTAAAAAGGTTCAAACTTAACAAAATGACGGCGGTTTTTATGAAAATATTAAAATTCGAGTTTATCAAAAAACCCACACTGATATTTTTTGGGATTTTTTTTTTAATTTGGCGTTCTATGAAAAAGACATCCTGTAAGTTTTACGCAGTCAAAAAAACTTTTCTCGACATGAGAATTTTTTTTTTCACTAAAATCAAACTTTCTCATTTTTCTCGCATTGTTTAGGAGAAAAATTCGAGATATATATTCTTAGGAAAAAAAATTCTCCCTGCCTTTAAAAATTGTTGAGCACGCATAAAGCAGAAGCTGTAAAAAAAATATGGGAAAAAATTGAAAAAGTGGGGGTTTCCAGAAAATATTTTATATTTTTGTTTTAGAATTTTGAAAACATGAAAACAATATTTTCTGAGAACCTGCACCTTTCTTATTTTTTCTCATATTTTTCTACAGTTTCTGCTAATAAAAGGCGGTCATCCTATCATTTGTATGCGGGCTAACCCATTTTGGAGACCGGGAGAATTTTTTTCCTCAAAACATAATTTTTGAATTTTTCTAGTAAACGATGCAAGATATCACAAAAGTGCAAAAGGTATTTTCTGTATACATTTTTGAGATGTGCAAACTTTTGTGTAAACATTTTTTCGTATCTGTCGTTTGCGAAAAAAAATCAGTAAATTCGATATTATGAAAAAAAATTCTTCTGTCCACAAAAGTTATTTGACCAGCATACAACTTACAGGCTGTCTTCCTTATAGAAGGCCAAAGTGTAGAAAAAGGTGGCGAAAAATGTAAATGTGAATTTTTTGAGTAAATCTGCGTGTAATATTTTCATGAAAAGCGCCGTCATTTTGTTAATTTCAGGTTGAAAGAACAAAGTTTGGGTTTTTTTTGAAAAACAAGGCACCAAATTCGTAGAAATTTTTTTTCGCAAATCAGAAAAATGCATATTGCCCAATATTCTCTGAAAAACAACATATTTCGTAACCGAGAGATTCTGCAACTTCAAGTGTACAACCTCAGCCTGATTTTAAATGGTTTCGGCCTATAAGAAATTCATTATCTGAAAATCATTAAGACCTATAATGAATTTCCTATAATATTTTTTCCGTAAGAGTAATAGATAAAACAAAATTTTCTTACAATTTAATGTACAATATATAAACACTTCTAGCTCCATTAAAGTTGGTGCCACAGATCACGAATCGCATTCAGTTTATCATCGTTGCATCCTTTTCTTAACCATTTTAATTCTAATTGATTTCGTTTTTGCCGGGAGTATTAATCAATAGAAAACATCGATACGTTCATTTTGACGAAACTGTTTTATATCATAAATGCTTTGCTTGTATTTTTGCAATAAGTGTCTACACATATTTTACACCACAAACATAACAGTGTTCCAAACAATGAAAATAAAAAGAATAAGTCAATTCTGAGTATTTATAATCGACATCTTTTCAGTCATGGCGTATATGGAGATGTTTGGAAATTGCTCGCACAGTAACAACGACTTTATCTCGGATTTGGGAACGCGACATTCGATGGCAGCTTACAATACGATGCAGGCTGAATGGCAGCAGCACGAAATGTCTTTGACAACAACGCAATCTTGTTCCTTCATGACCCAAACGATGACAAGCTTGCACGACAGTTCGAGGTGAGCGTATTTGGTCAATGTTGACTTTTTTCAGAGAGGAATGTCAAAATAAATAAACATCTCTTTCATTTCTGGACAGCATTTCCGTTACCACGACACCTTCGATCAAGGAAGTCGTCTGCAATTCTGGTCTGCCTCCAGCATTACCGCCAAAAAGATCTCGTTCTATTAAATCAAAAGTAACTCCACCCCCAATTTCACCCAAACCCACTGTCAGCATGCAAAGTGTCCACATACCCGAGACAATTTCGACTTCGACTCCCCTCAAGATTGAAGATTCCAAATGCAGAACGGAATCGAAACCAGTTACGCCTTCCACTCCAGTTTCTTTGGTAAGTTATTTTATTTTTGTGAAAGATTTTTTAGAATTGGACGTCATAAAGGGGTTGCTATAGAGTCTGAAAAATTTGGAAAGGGTGTGGAATTTTTTGAAAAATTTTGTAAGGTCTTTGAAGATCTGTAATTGTACATTTCCGGGAACTCTTTTGTCAATCCCGCTATAAAGGCAATCCGTTTCTATCAAACGTTTAGATAGAAATGCTATTGAATTGATGTACTTTTTTTTGGATACAAATCGAATCCTATCAAATATGCTATTCAAAATTCCTCCTAACAATTTTAATACCCTTTTTTTTATAGAAAACAAATCAAATCTGTCATCAATTGTCGGGAAATCTTATACTTTTCTATAAATATTTTCTCATTGAAACCAGTGGTGTAGTCGAGGCTTGGCGGGCCCTGGCGCCGCCAGGGTACTTTTTTGGAAGGCCTGGCGACGCCAGGCCGCTTTCTTATCGCACGAAAAATTGTTTGGGGGGAAAAAATTTTTGTGGGCCATTTGCACAGTATGAAGAATTTAATTTTAAGACATTATGGAACTCACTTTATCTCAGTAATATGTTATAAAAATATATTTATCGCAATAAATCATAGATTATATTATTATTCGGAAATTCCTGACTACAGTGAATCATATTTGAGGGATTTTCCTAAGTTGTAAAGTGATTCTGTTGATCGAATTCATTTCAAATCGCGCAGATAATCTATGCTCAAGTTACAGAATTATTTTCCATTCAAATATGTTGTTTTTCAAATTGATGAAGACGACACGTATCTTGCCGATTTGTTGAAAAAAATTTTTGACAAAGTTATGAGTATTTGAATTTTAAAAATTGAAAACGCGGATTATCAAAAAATGATCCAGATTTTTGTTAAAAGTATGACATTTTTTAATATAATATAGTATATCCAATTATCTAATCATATGTCTCTAAACCTAGAAAATTTGTATAAAATTCTATCCGTTGTAAAATCTTATACTTTTTCTATCAACAGTCTTTTACTGAATCCAGAACCTTTAAAATCATATGCACTGAAACTATTTTTATAGGAAAGTATAAGATTTATTGACGGGCACAATTTCATAGAAACATCCAAGATTCTGGGACATAGGATGTGCTACAAATGGATAAAACTTGATAGAATTTCAATGAGAAGCTTTTGATATAAAAGTATAAGATTTCTTCGACGGATAGAGTTGAATAAAAACTTCCAAGATTTTAGAACATAGTATTTGATACAAGTCCTGTGCCAATAATATTTGATTCAATTTTAATCTGAAAATATCGATAGTATAATATAAGATTTCTCGATGGATAGAATTTGATAGTAATTTCTGAAATTTTAGAAGATAGGATTTCATATCAGTTTTACATGGATCGGATTTCATGGTGGTTTAATAAAAATCTGTTGATGGAAAAGTATCTCGATGAATAGAATTTGATAGAAATTTCCTAAATTGTGTAAGATAGGATTTTATACAAGTTCTACGAGGAAAGTTTTGATAGAGTTTCAATGAGAAACTCTTGACAAAAAAGTTTACGATTTCCCAAAAGATAGAATTTGGTAGAAACATCCAAGTTTCTGGGACATAGGATTTGCTACAAATGGACTAGATTTGATAAAATTTCAATGAGAAGCTTTTGATAGAAAAGTATAAGATTTCTCGACGAATAGAGTTGGATAAAAACTTCCAAGATTTTAGAACATAGTATTTCGTAAAAGTCCTGTGCCAATAAGATTTGATTCAATTTTAGTCGGAAAATATCGATAGTGAAATATAAGATTTCTCGATGGGTAGAATTTGATAGTCATTTCCGAAATTTTAGAAGATAGGATTTCATATAAGTTTTGCATGAATAGGATTTCATGGCTAGTTTAATAAAAAGTGGTTGATAAAAAACCTATCACATTTGCTCATAACACCTTAGAATAGGAAATTTATTTTTATTTTGGCGTTTTATTCATTTGCACTTTTCCGACTTAAGTGGTTCTTGCAGAGAACGGTTTAATTTTAGAGTACTAGATTCAAATACATATATTTGTTTTAAATTGGCATAATTTCAGAATACAAAGCTTAATTTTCAACCGATTTTTTATTGAAAACGTTCAAAAGTTAATAATTATAAAGTAAAAGTATTTGAAAATAGTAAATTTTAATTATGCACATTCAAGTCTTAAAAATTATTAAATAAAAAGCGTTAAAAAATAAATAATTGTACCTAGATATTAAAAGTTAAAAATCATTAAAAATCAAATAGTGTAAAAAGAAAAGTCGAACAATTTACTAACTTCTGCTAGCATAATGCAAAGCAACTCTACATAAATTAAAATTTTAACTAGTTTTTATTTTAATATTATTTTTTTTTAATTCAGAACACAGGATTTCAAATGTCATTTTGGATAATGTTACATTGAAATGTTCAAAATCGTACATAATATACATGACACATTGAAATATTTCAATTCTTTTTACATTCCTATTCTAATTCGATATGTAGAAAATTATTCTGATGTAAAATTCTTGAATTTTTAGAACAACAATGTACATACGGACAATTTATCGAGGCCAGCAAGTGACGCTCTCACGAATATATCCGTTGACGAAAACGCTCTGGAATTACACGATGTGGAACAGGACGATAGCCTCTTAGACGAAATAGAAATTAACAAATACCTCGTCTTTAAAAAGCCTGAAGAAGACGGTCCTGATATTCGTGGAGGAAATCCGGATGCTTTGCTAATTCATGCCACCAAAGCCAACAAACATGGTATATTATCTATTATAAATTTTACGTCAGTCGCACACAATTTAAAAAAAGAATACCGAAAAATTATTATATAATATCGTTTCATCGAATAAAAAAATATTATTAATCCAATTTTATAATTTTCCACATTGCTCATCAGACGAGAAGGAATCAGGTTCGTTAACTATATTAAAAATTCAGAACATAATTAAATTTAAAAGATCATTTGAACTGGAACTTTCTTTAAATTACAAAAATCCTTGTGCGATATTTCAATAGAATGAAAGTAAATAAGAATTCTGTGGATTCTATATTTTCGAATGTATCAATCTGACTTTCTTTTGCAGATTTCTTGTACCAGGAAGCATTTCTAACAACATATAGGACTTTCATGTCGCCTCTGGATCTCATCAAGAAATTACACAGGCGACACCAACGTTTTTCTTGTTCGTCGGACGTAGTAAAACAACGAGCTGCGAGAGAGGCTTTCTCTCTTCTCGTCAGAGTTGTTAGCGATTTAACGTAAGTATTTCCTATCACATCTCTTTCGAAAAAATATTACATGAAATTCAATATAGGCCTGTAATGAATTTCTTATAATTTTTTCGTGACAGTAGAAAAATTATTGTAGAAAATCATTATAATAAAATCAGTATACAAATAATGTTAAAATATTGAAAGAAGTGATGCAAAAAATAGAGAAACTACAAGCGAATCATTGATTTATTTACTTCATTTAGAATTTTAAGAGATTTCACTGGATGTTCCAGATTTTAAAGAATTTCACATGATTCAAAAAAAGTTCAAAGAGGAATTTCCAGAGATTTCAAAGATTTTTCACGGATTTTAAGCGATTTTGTCAGATTTCAAAAAAATTTCACGAAATTTTAAATGATTTCAGTGATTTCAAAGATTTTCAAACATATCAGGGGTTTTTAACAGATTCCAAAGGATTTCAACGGATTTCGAGGGTCTTTCACTAGATTTTAAGGCGTTTCCAAGGATTTTATGGGATTTAAAAAGATTTCTACTAATTTTAAGGGAATTCAACGGTTTTCAAGATATTTTAAAATATTTCCACGGATTTCTAGGAATTTCTTAAGATTTCGAAACGTTTCCAAAGATTTTAAAGGTTTTCCAAGATTTTAAACCATTTCCGGAGATTTTAAGGGATTCCAAAGGATTTAAAGAGATTCCGAAGATTCACGGGATTTTAAGTTTTTTCCAAGGAGTTCAAAAGATTCCTATGGATTTATAAATATTTCCAGTAATTTTAAGGAATTCAGCGGTTTTCAAGATACTTAAAAATATTTCCACGGATTTCACGGAATTTCTTAAGCTTTCGAAACATTTCAATAGATTTTAGAGGATTTCAAATGTTTCAGGCCTCAGGTACTCTATTTTTAGCCAATAGCCTATGTTTTAAATTTATAATAAAATCGAGGCGTCCAAACCTTGCACTCTTTCAGTGTCATAAATATCTTGGATTATCTTTTTTAGTATTCCTTAGAACCCTTAAGATCCTTTGGGACCCGTGATTAAGCCTGACAACAAATCTTTCTGGGCAATTTCAGATTGATAACTTTTGGACTTGAATAATTTTATATTGCGAATTGAAAAAATTTAACTAAATAAGTTGTTTGATCTATATTTAAATCGATTCAATTTGTACAAATTCAAAGTTAAGGATGTAATGTTTAAATAATTTTATATTCAAATATCAAAAGACGATTTCAAATTAAAAATTTTCAAAATGGCACCACTTATAAGCTTGAAGCGACCAAAACTTGATAATGTAAAATTAAAACTCATTGAAATTTAACAATTTTTAATTTCTAAGGTTAAGAATTAAATAATTTCCGATTGATAACCAACATTTTTCGAAAAATGGGTTTATTGCATAAGAAATTCTTTGCAAAATAAATACGTGCTGTGTATTTGAAATCTTATTTTCTAATATAATTTTAAAAATGTTTTAATTTAAAATTTAGTTTAAATTTTGACATAGTTTCAATCTTTCCCTCCTTTCAGCGCCAATATTTCTTTAATTTATTATCATCTATTGAAAAAAAGATATAATTTTCTTATTTTCATCGGGCTTTCAGCAAAAAAACGTCTTTTGTACTGTGACATCGAGACATTCAATATTGATTTTCTCGGAACAGAATAATTTTTTTGGGTCCATGATTTTTTATTCTCACTCAGCATCCCTATATTTTAGGAGAAAGTATTTATTTTTGTAAAAAATTGAAAATTCTATCTTTAATCGCCATCGAAAGCCTAGTTTCAAAACCTGTGAAATTCTAGCCTCAAAATTTTTGAACGATTTACTCTTAATTGGCTAACTTATTAAGATTAAAACTTCATTTACCCAAATTCAGAAACTTAATATCTAGGAAGTAAGTTTTTATGTTTTATTTAAACCGAAAATTGAATCTTTTATCGCAATCTGCAGCCGAGCTTGTTCTAAGTTTAGGTTAGTTTCACTTTGAGATTATCAATTTCCAATTCTATTTCCGCGAAACTGGAGAGTTTGTTCCGACAAACTTTTTTGGCCTCAATTAAGTAACACTCCAGCTCGGGAGTGGATATTTGTTTTATCTTCAAATGTTGATTTCAATTTTACAGAATTTATTTCGCTCTCCTTACAAATTTCGATATTGTTGGTTATCTGTTTCTCTACTGCCACCCTTTAAATAAAAATTTAAAACTTATTATCTTAATAATTTAGAAAAAATTCGAGTAAGTTCAAGAGATATTTATAAATTTCAAAAGATTTCAAGATTAATTTAAAACTTGAAGTTATTTCAAATAATTTGGAAGAAAATGTAGATTTTTGCAGATTTCGATCAAAAAATTGAGAAGCTGTTTAAGAATTCTGAAAGGTTTCATAAGAATAAAAAACTTTCTTAAGATTCCTAGGAAAATTGAAAATAATTTTTTATTTAAAAAAAAAATAATTTTAGGATAATATTCAAAAAGATTTTCAAAATTGCCAACAAAAACAATCTGGAAGATTTTAAGACATTTTTTTTATTTTGCAGGGGTTTTATCAAATTTAAAAAAAAATTTGAATCATTTTGAAAAATATTTCGAAGTTTTGAACAAAATTCAAAAATAATTTAAAATTTGAAAATATTTCATTCAATTTAAAACAGAATGTAGATTTTTGAAGATTTTTAAATAAAATTATAAAGGTATTTAAGAATTTTAAATTGTTTTAAGATAATAATAGAATTTTCTTGACATTTTCGGGAAAATTTTAAATTATTTTTTTATTTTGACAAAATAATTTTAAGAGAATATTGAAAAATATTTCCAAACAAAAACAAATTTTTATGTAGAGATGTAGAGACTCTCGAATCGTTAAAATTTCAGAGTGCTAAATTTAAACTTTGAAACCACTTAAAATTAAAATAATTTAACTTCTAATTTAATAAGTGTTTAGTTCTTTCAATTTTTTTCAATGTTTAATGTTTCTAACTTAAAATTGCTTAGAATTATATAATTTTGAACATTTACAAATTTATTGATTCATTCTTTAATGTAAATAATTGAAAATGACCGCGTTGATTTATATTTTTTAATCAGAAACATTTGAAGTGTTCAATTTATACAAGTTAAAAATGTAAAATTATGCAGCTTGTCGGCATTTACTTAAAAATTGTTTAATTGGGAAGTGTTAAAACTTCCATTTAGACGTGTAAATTATTGAGTGTTTGAACACAACATTTTTGAATTAAAAATGTTTAAACTTCCATTTTAAATGTTTTAAATTCAAGAGTTCCATTTTGAGTCTGTTAATTTGGGGTTCAGTTTTAATCAAATCAAATGAAAAAATTTTGAGCTTTAAGAGTTCGAATTTTTTAAGTTAATTGATCGTGAAAAATTTGTGCGAACTGGGAAAAAAACCGGGAAATGACGGGGAATATTTTTCTTTGATTGAAACGACTCTGATTTCCTATAAATGAATTTCCTGTATTTGCGCAAAAATGATAGGAAATTCGTTATAGGAAAATTATAGGCTTACAATAATTTTCCTTTAATATTTGCGCTTCCTTTTTCGTTGTTTCTCGAAAATTGTTAATTTCTTTCATTTAAACTCATCTTTTTATTTTCCTACATTCACCATTTTATTTCTGTAATTCCAGGATATCCGACCTAGACGACAAACTTCTCCAAACCCTGATGGAATTCGTGCAACAATTAGTTTGCAGCGGTGACTTAACAATGGCAAAAGCCTTGCGAGTGAAGATTTTAGAAAAGCACTCAGCAAAGCAAATGCATGTAGCACAACCGATCCTCTCATCGCTCAGCGTTTCGACAAAACAAGCCTCGTTGCTGGATTTCAAGAGCGAGCAAATAGCCGAGCAAATGACTTTACTCGACGCTGAACTTTTTATGAAAATAGAAATACCCGAGGTTTTGATCTGGGCACAGGAGCAGAACGAGGAGAGGAGTCCGAATCTCACAAGGTTTACGGAGCATTTTAATAAAATGTCTTACTGGGCGAGATCTAGGATTCTAGAACATCGTATGGAGAACGAGGCGAAAGACAGAGAGAAATATGTGGTGAAGTTTATTAAAATCATGAAACATCTGAGGAAGATTAATAATTTCAATAGCTATCTGGCTCTACTTTCGGCCTTAGATAGCGCGCCAATCAGGAGGCTTGAGTGGCAGAAACACATCACAGAAGGC
The DNA here is from genome assembly GCA_932195095.1 of Andricus curvator. Taxonomy (NCBI): domain Eukaryota; kingdom Metazoa; phylum Arthropoda; class Insecta; order Hymenoptera; family Cynipidae; genus Andricus; species Andricus curvator. The sequence goes on from CAKNYM010053225.1 coordinate 1,050,173, forward strand.
TTGAAGGAATATTGCGCTCTTATTGACAGTTCCAGCAGCTTTCGGGCTTACAGAAATGCCTTGGCGGAAACTCAACCACCCTGCATTCCTTACATGTACGTATTTTATTTAATTTGCTATTTCGTTTAATTCAGGATTTCTTCAGAATTTAAAATTCTGTCCCAATTCAAGATCATACTGATTAATAAATTAAAAACAGCAGAATTGCAAAAACACAATTCGAGTGAAAAAAGACGTGTTAATAAAAAAAAGTAGGCTGCCGGTGCCGCCCCTGAAAATGTGTTGCCCTTGTCAATTTTCATTACTAGGTTGTTTCGATTACACAGTTGACAAGCAAAAGAATGACAGTTTAAGTGAAAAAAGGCGTGTTTTGAACAAAAATTTAAACCGCATACTGCCCATTACAATTTGCTGCCCTTTTTCAATTTTCATTAGGGAACGTTCATTAATTAAAAAAGGGTGATATTTGAAATTTCAGATCTCCTACCCCTATCCTATTGTAAGGATTCGTTAGATTTTTATGATTTCAACGAATTTGAAATATTTTCGGTGATTTTAAAGTATTTCAAAAGAATCCAAGCGATCTCAAGGAATTTCAAAAGACTTTAAGGGATTACAGAAGTTTTAGGATAGGTTTTCAAATTATTTAAAAATATTTACAGTGTTTAAAGAAATTACCTAGTACAATTTCAGAGAGAATCTCAACTCTAAACTATTTTGCTAAAAAATCATTTTTTTTTGGTTGAAGATTAATCAGTTTAATTGAATATTCATCTCTTTGGTTGAAAATGTATCTATTTTGTTGAAATTACTTTTTTTTTGCAAATTAATTTTTTTAACTGAAAATTGAACAGTTTTGTTGAAAATTCGTTTTTTGTTGTTGAAAATTAATTTTGTTAATTGAAGCTGTAACTAAACAAGTAGAATTTTTTATCATTTTATTTGAAAATACGTCTCTTTGGTTAAAAATTAATTTTTTTAACTGTAAATTTAACTTCAATTTCTGGTTGAAAATTGATCCGTTTTAGTTGAAAACTGGTGTATTTTGTTGAAAATTCGTCTTTTTTTGGTAGAAAATTAATCTTCTTGGTTGAAAATTCAACTATGCCAGTTGAAGACCCATCATTTTAGTTGAGAATTTAATTACTTGATTGAAAGTTAAGCTCATCGGTTAAAAATTAATTTTTTTTGTTTAAAGATTCATTATTTTAATTGCTAATTGATCTCTTTCGTTGAAAATGTAACTATTTTGTTCAAACAAAAATTTTTATTGAAAATTAATTTTTCAACTTAAAATTTAACTGTTCACGTTTTTGTTGAAAATTGATCTTTTTTAATATGAAATTCATGTATTTTGTACAAAATTTGTCCTTTTTTGAAAGAAAATTAATCTTCTTGGTTGAAAATTCATCTTTTTGGTTGAAAATTGAACTATTCCAGTTAAAGATTCATCATTTTAGTTAGAAATTCATCAGTCCAGTTAAAAATTTAATTTTTTTTTTTTGGTTGAAAATTGATATTTTTAAGTTAAAAATTCAACTATTTGGTTCATCAATGTGATATCTACTCACCTGAAAAGTATTTTTACTTCAAAATATTAATATGTCAAAAATGCACTGAACTTTAAGTATATGAAGATAAAATCAAAATTTGTTTTAGTTGTCATTTAATTTTATGGAATTAGGAATAAACTCAAGAAATGATTAATTATGTTTGAAGTATTATTTATTTAATTATTCGATGTTGATAGTATATTCAAGAATAGCTTGTAATATACATTTTTAAAGGTTTCTGAATTTAATATATAAATTAAATACCTAGAAACTGGTACCAAGATATTACTGATCCTTTATTAAAGTTACTTTCACAAAGTAAAAAACAATTATTCAATTTTACATATGAATAGTAATATTTTTAAACACACTTAGATATTTAAAATGACTGAAGAAAACAAAATATATTTTTTGTTTTCAGCGGTCTCGTTCTTCAAGACTTGACATTCGTTCACATTGGGAATAGCGACTTGTTGCCCGATGGTTCTATTAATTTTTCCAAACGGTGGCAGCAGTTCAACATTGTCGAGAACATGAAAAGATTTAAAAAAGGGTAAGTTATTCATAAAAATAAATCACTTCCTCCCGATCAAGATGTAACCAATTTTTGCGAATAACAGATTAAAATGAACAATTTTCCCCAACAGCACCTACCACTTTAAAAAGAACGAGCGAATCATTGCGTTTTTCAACAACTTCAGCGACTTCCTCTGCGAAGACGCCATGTGGCAAATTTCCGAAAGCATCAAACCCCGAGGCGGAAAGAAGTCTTAACTCTAAACCTAAAGTACACCAAATTTCTTTTTGTTTTGAAACTTTATGGGCAAATTCTTCCAAAAGGTATTTATTTTGTACCTTCCTAAAGAAATTAAGACCAACTCGAGTCTGGCAATTTAGCGACCTCTATGAGGTTGAATTTACGACAAGTTTATGCTTGCGTAAATTTAATATTAAGTATACGAGAAAAATGATTCAAATAATCGAATGGTGATCCTGAAGAGATGTTTCACAAAATAGAAAAAGCCAAATTTTCGCGCTCTTCGTCAGCCTTTCAACTATTAGCATAGCTAATATTCATGTTTGCTTTAAACCTCAAACGCCTGAGGCGTTTCGAGAAAATGCTTTAAGAGTAATTATAATTATATATAATTATATAATTAGTAGAGGACTAACAAGCGAACCCCAAAACTTTAAATCTACTCTACGAGTATCTATGTATTATTTATTTATTCGATTACTTTTGCAGCTAACTTGTAAGATAATAAATACTTCCTTACGGAAAAATATCATGGGAAAATCATAGTATAGGTCTATAATGATTTTCCTATAATGAATTGCCTAGCATATTTTCACAATTATAGAAAATTCATTATAGAAAATCATTATATAGAAAACGATTCGAAGATAATCAGCATTGGAATAAATAATACGAAAATATTGAAAGGAATTAAGTTAGAAAGTATAAAAACTATAGAGGAACGGTTTATTTTGGACCAGTTATAATCTCATATGGAACTACACAAAAATACCGATTCTGCACAAATATACTACATTAAAGTGGTCCAAAAACGCATTATATTTTTTTCGAATTTTCATGCATATCGCCCCCAAATTTCTTCGAAGTCACAAAAGAATAAATGCGTTTTTTTAAAATGATATTTAGAGGTTCCGCGAGCCCCATTAAGTTTAACACATACTTCCCATAAGAAAAAAATCGGGTTTTGTAAAATTTATTTGAAATCGTCAATACGTAGAATACAAATAAATAATTACTTTTTAAATAACGCCTCCATAAGTCGGTTTTATAGGGTACCAAAAAACCCCATAAGTGAAAAATTGGGTTTTGCGAGTTTTTGGCGCTAATTTTTTTTTTTTTTTGCGGTCTTATAGTACAAATTCTTTCTAGTACATAAAATACTACTTTCTACTGATAATTAGAGATCTATATAAATTGTTTAAATAATTTATTATTGTTTTTAGCAAATTCTCTTAGAATAGAGTGAGAAAGTCCCGGTTTTGTCAGGATTTTTCCACTTATTTTCAACTTTTATATTTTGGAGTAAGGTAAAAATTAATGCAATTTGTCAAACATAATTGTTTAAAGAAATTATTATTGTTTATAACTATCTTCTTCTATAGTAATCCTAGATAGTTGCGGTTTTTTCTGATTTTTTTTACTTCTTGTCCACTTTTCACTTAGTGAAGTAATAATTAATGCAAGTTAACAAAGATAATTGTTTAAACAATTTATTATTGTTTATAACTATCCTCTCTTAGATAATTGCTAAAAAGTTGCGTTTTTCTGAAATTTTCAACTTTGCTTTGGCTTTTTAGTTATGAAAAAATCATAAATATATATTAGAGAAAATAATTTTTTCAACAATCTCTTTATTTTTTGTGAATTTATTTTTCTAGAATAAAACGGATATTTGAAATACTCATCAAATTTTCTATATGGATCATATTAAATGTAAATTTTCATCAAAGTAGTTACTGAGAGCCTTTTAGTTTAAATCAATATTAATATTAATATTTATTATTTGTTCCTACTTAAAAAGTCAAATAAAAGTTGAAAAATTCAGAAAATCTCGCAACTTTCTAGCATTACTCTAAGAGAAGATAGTTATAAACAATAATACATTGTTTAAACAACCACGTTCGTTAACTTGCATTAATTTTTACCTTTCTCTAAGTGGAAAGTTGACAAATGGTGGAAAATTTCAGAAAAAAATGCAACTATCTAGCATTACTATAGGAGAAGATAGTTATAAACAATAATTTGTTAAAAAAATTATGTTTGTTGAATTGAATTACTTATTACCTCGCTCTAGTAGTAGTAATATTTTCTTTAAAATTCAACTTTCTAGCATTATTCAAATAGAATATTATTAAAAATAATAATAAATTGTGTAAATAATTTTTTTTCAACTTGGATTAATTATTACCTTACTTAAATTGAAACATATAATTGATTATTGCCTCGTTCTAACTGAAAAGTAGAATACAAGTTGAAAAATTCGGAAAAACCGCGACTTTCTACCTCCATTCTAAAAGAAAATTGCCATAAACAATTTGTATTTAAAAACCCACAAAAAATCATAATTAGCGCCAAAAACTCGCAAAACCCCATTTTTCACATATGTGGTTTTTTGGGACCTTATAAAACAAATTTATGGGGGCGATATTTTAAAATTAATTTTTGATTTGTATTCTATGGCTACTTGTGAAGAGAAATATTAGCAATCTGTAGAAATAATTTAAAATCTCTTTAAAATAAAATAAATAAAATAAGGTATTCCCTAAAGTTTTCTAGAAATCCCTTGAAATTTTTTTAATCCTCTGAAATATCTAAAAATAAACAGAAGTCCGACGTTCAGCAAATAAATAAATCAATCGTTTATATTTTCTCTATTTTTTTCATCACTTTTTTCAATATTTTAACATTATTTATTTTTGTGCTGATTTTCTTAAAGTTATTTTTCTAGAATCGCGAGAAAATTATAAAAAATTCATAATAGGAAAGTCTTAATTTCTTATAATATTTTTCCGTAAGGGCTGTAGTCTTTTGATTTGGTAATTTAGATTTCATTCGTTGTCTAGGTTTATGTAAATAGAAGCGTTTCAATGGTCAACATGAAATTGTTGATTATACAAGGAAGAACACCAATTGCGTTGATTAATGTAGAGCCACTGTTGTTCCGGGTCGTCGCTCTTAAGATGCGCGAGTCGGAAAGCGTGGTACGACTGAGAGCAACTGTTGCATATACTATTGTATATGGTTATGAGAAAAATTTTGTTGCAAACTTGTTAATAGTTATCCAAGCTTTCAGCTTTAAACCAAGTCGCTATTTAGGAATTTAGGAACCTAACGTAAAATTATCCTTAGGAAAGTTCATCATTTCCAGTTTTCATTTGAAACTCTATTTTCCGGCCTCACAGCTTACTCTCTTTATCAAATTTTCTAGGCAGCTGAAGACATTTTCGTGTTTTTTCTATTTCAACTTTAGCAAAGCTCTCTACTTTGAAAATAATTATTTACTAAAGACAACTCAGAGTTCCAACTTGAAAGTCTTCCAATAAAAAATCTTTCAAAACAATGAATTAAAACCAGAATTTTTCCCGAAAGTTTATGTTTCTAAAAAGTTCCCACAGTAACTGTGAGGTCTTTTTTGATTTAGAAAGAGCCTTTTTATTTCTTAAATGTCGAGCCAATGATCCTCTTCTCATCGAGAGAGAAATTGATTTTAAATTTCGATCAAGGAGGATCAAGAGTGGAAATTCATTAGTCAATTAATCGAGACTAATCGCAAAAGGTTATGTAGAGTCTGCAAATGTAGAACTTTTGATCAGCTTGGTAGGAAATTAACAACTCGAAATATAAAGTGGAAGCCTAAATGAAAAAAAAACTGATTCACATTTTTTGTGATAATAGATTTTTCCAATCTGTACGATCCATTCCTGAATATGCTTTTTTCACTTGTACATACCGGTTCAAATTTCATTCTGCTTATCGTACATTTAAGGGAGTCATTATTTTATAGATTAAAATTAATTTACAAAAATTTGTAAATGGTAAATTATAAATCTCTTGTATTAGATTGATTTAAATGAGCAGCTAATTTCGATTGATTGTAAAATTAATTAAGGAATGAATCGATAGAAAATTATAAATGAAATTAAGAATGGAAGTGTGTATTGTGTTATACTGAATGCTTCTTCGATTCGGTAGTCAGTGATTGTATAAATTAATTTCGCATTGTCGAAGAAAAATGTATTTAAACTACTTGTAAATAACGAATCGATACGAACTTGTTTCTGCTGCTGCGCTAACAGCGTCCCTATTGTAATAATTATATGCGTATTACACTCTATTATCATTCGTCACATCCATGACATCAAAATCGTACTTTTTAAGCGAGAATCATCATTGTGATGTCATTATACGTTCTAGCATAGTCACGTGCTCACAGCCTTTATATTGTTTTTATTATTTAACGATTAAAACCCAAAATCAGCTAATATGAGTTTTCCAATTTCAATTCTGTATCTCCTCTTTCCTTTGGCCTTCAGTTCTTCCAGTTTCGTTTCTGCGTTCTCATTTCACAATCCATTCTCTTTCAATCCACTCTGTACCATTTTTCTACTACAGATTAATTCATTTATTGCAAAATTCCACGTAGTGTTAATAAAAATTAAAAATAGTCGTATGTAATCTCAAACTTGAAAGTCTTTCCGATTGGAAAGCAGAGTGAGAGAAAAACAACCAGTGAATGTGCAACGAAAACTTAGACTTGATTTTACCGATTAGCTAGGGAATCATAAAATATTAAGAAAGTAAAGACATTGTGATTGCTATACATGTGTATATCATATTATACTTTGATTATGAGTATTTTCATGAAACTTTCAACTGTAACTCATTTTTCTATATCTTCAAATCGATATGAAAGCTTCAGGAGATCAAGATTGTCGATAACTGCGACATTTGCATCTATCGTTATTGTAGATTTTGGCCATAAACACTATGCACATAATAAAAATATAGATTCCACTCGTGCTGCACAATCTATCTCCAAGGCGAGAGGTATTTGTAGCTTTATAGATTAAATAGCGAAAAATTGTGTAGTCTTTACCACTCTGGAAAGCACCACTTTTAACGATTTTCGAATCTGTGACTCTGTCATTTTAGGGAACAGTCTAGCCGAGAGATAAAAATTCTTGAGGGGTACATAATATTTCTACGATCACTTTTAAATCGCTTTTTGAAATTAACGACATTTGTGCAATTTGAATTTGAATTGTATCATAGAATATATTCCATTTTGAATATTTACAATTTGAAAGTGTGCACTGTAAATGTATTTTACAATATCTTTTCCGGATTGAAAATGTTTTTATCTGTTTAATTCCAATTTATTTAATTCTGAACTGGAACTACTAAATTAGAAATAAAAATTTGAGATTCACATTTGATTATATTGAATTTTGCAGTTGCTCATTTCCAAATGCGTATTTTTCTATTTTGAATGTTTCCATACAAAAATTGTCTAATTTTAAGAACTTTCAGCTTTATATGTTTTGATCTTGAATATTTTAAGTAAAAATTTTAACTCTTTGAAAATTTATATTCTTGGAGTTTAACGTTTTAAATACATTCGTCCACTAGAAACGTTTCTTTTTTACAATTTATAAATCTGCAGGATTCAATTTTTGTTTTAACTGTTTGATTGCAGTTTATTTAATACTGAATGGTTTACTGCAAAATTAAAAAAATTTCCTTAATATCTTCCAGATTTTTTTTTACAATTGTAGAAATTTTTTGAAATCTTGTTAAATATTCTCTTAAAATTAATTTTGCAAAACAAAATAAAAACCCATTTTCAATTTTCCTAGGAATCTTAAGATAATTTCTTTATTCTATTGAAAATTTTCACAATTCTTAGAAAGATTCTAAATTTTTTGTTCAATATCTGCAAAAATCTACATTTTATTTTAAATTATTTGAAATCATTCCATGTTTTGAAATAATTTAAATTTTGGTCCCATCCGATTCGAAAAAATACATATTTTAACGTTTCAATATTTTATATAAAATTTAGAACACTTCATTTTGAAATGGTTAATTATTTACTTAAAAATTTGAAATTGTACTACTGCATGCGTTTTAAAATAGTAATTTTTAAATTTCTTATTTTTCTATTTTAAATGTTATTGTTTTAAAGCTGTTTGATTTCCAAATTTAATTGGTTAAATTGAGTGCAATTATAAATTTAAATTGTTTAATTTTTGTCCCATCCAATTTGAAAAATTAGAAATTTAAACATTTCAATATGAAAATGTGCAAAAGTTAGAACATTTAGTTCTAAAATTGTCTAAATTTTCACAATTTAATTTAAACCTCATACATTGTAAATCTCTCAATCCACAGAACATAAAATATTCATTATTTTGGGATGGATCGAATTTTAGATTTTTTATTTTGAATGCTTCAGTTACAAACAGATTAATTTATTTTCAGGCGTTTTAATTTTGTAACTTTTCCAATTTAAAACTGTATCGTTTTATTGTAAAGTTATAAAATATATAGAACAACTTTTAAATTGTCCAAATTGGCAGAATGCCAATTAAATTTTTTTAAATTTAATTCATCCATTTCAAACGTTTTTATTTTACAGTTTGCAAATGTTCAGGATTGAATTTTTCAAATTAAAAATCTCCAACATTGCTAACTTACAACTGCTGAATTTAAAATGCTTCAATTTAAATCCTTTCTAATTTTAAACCTTTAAAAATGTTTATTTTGTTATTTAGATTACAACAATGTATCTAAATTAATAAAAATAAAAATTTGAGATTGTTTCACTTCCTGAGATTAACTTTTAAAATTGCTTATTTCCAAATTCTTCAATTTGAAATCGTACAAATTTAACTTTTATTTCGCACTTTTCTACTTTAAATGTTTTCATTCCGAAATTTTTGAATTTTAAGGACTGGTGAATTTTGTTTTAATTTAAAATACTTCCAAATTTAGACGTTTCAATTTAAAATCGTCCAATTTGAAAAATTACAAAAAAATGAAACACTTCAGTATGAAATTAATCAAAAGTTAGAACATTTAATTTTAAAATTGTCCAAATTGTTACGATTTAATTTAAAACTTATTTAGTTATAAATACCTCAGTTTACAGGAGGTAAAATTGATTAATTTTGCATGACTCCAATTTCAGAATTTTTTAAATTTTAAAACCTTCAATTTTAAACAAATTCTTCTAATGTAACCTTGTGGGCTTAAAATTGTTCAGTCTTTAAAAAAATAAAAAATCGAAATCTGAAGTTATGTACCCCTCGTGAGTTCACATTTTGTAATAATTAAGGATCTCCAGTCTCTTTAATATTTACTATCATTTAACATATTTTAGATATCCAAACGACTCAAACAAACGAAAAGAAATCCAAGCGTGAACTCAAAACTAACGTAACAAATAAACAATTAAAAATGTCTCTGGAGGTTTTGTAATTATTGTCGAAAAAAGGAAAATTCTGAGAGAACTATAATTCCTATTGTCTACAAAGATTTTGCTCAATCGTCTCAACTATAAATATTAGTATTTGACACTTTAAAAAAAGAATTACAAGTTACAAGTAGTGGTAATGTAACATATCGTAGAGCCTCTGAATGATTTGAATCGGTTTTAAAGACTGTTCCTCTCGATGCAGCACTGAAATTCCTTAAATAATATTTTCTCAACATTTTCGGCTCTACACTCGTGCACCTGTATGAAAAAATATTTATTAAATCGGTTCTCTAAACGAGCGAGCTCACTAGGCTGTGAATGCCGATGGCATAGTCAGGACCAAGCGATCAGTGGCTGGTCATCCGGTTCTTCGGACAAAACATTAAATTTGTGTAAGCTTTTTCACTTATCGGGCCATAATCATAGATTAAAGAATCAAATAACTCTCGCTGCAATCAGTGTACTGTTAATAGTGGAAAAAAAGTATTGCTGTAATTTCTAAGGAAAAAACCAACTACCATCAGCCTGTAACGAGTACGATAAATGTTTTATTATAAATCTTTCCTTGGATATACATAAAATATGTGTCTAAGCTTAAGGTAAACAATAGCAGTAGCGTTTATTAGAAGATGTCTGTGCACACTTCACCTACAATTAATGCTGAAACGGGTGCTAAAGTAGCGCTTAAATTGAAGATAAAAACAAACAATCGAGCAATAATTGCTCTCTGAGCAAAGATACATATCCATTTACAACATTTTCTGGATTCATTCCAAAGTGGAAGGGCAAAGATTGTATCTGATTATTGCATTTAGTGGCGAAAGAGCATTTCATTTTATTGACAACGGAAGACAGGCAATTGTCAATTTTAGTTTCTGTTCATCATTTTTGTAATTAAAGCTGAGGCAGTAGTGCTTCGGCTTCATAGCCGAAAGATTGCGTGTTCTATTTTCGCTGCCTACGCTTTTTTATTTTATTTTCTATTCATTTAAATTTTTGTAAATATAATTTCCTTCAATAATCTTTTTAAATTATGCAATTACTAATTTTGTAATGTCTTTTTTACGGATAACTGAATTTTTAAAACTTTATCTTGTTTTTCGCAAACAAATTCATTCTCTATAAATGTTATTGTTTTCATAATGTTGATTAATTATATTTAAAACAAGAAGTGTGCTGGAGGGTTTTTAAAAGAAAGATTGATAATTGAAAAGAAATATCCTCCAGGTCAAAACAGTATTCATATTTCGTACCTTCCGAAGCAAACATTTCTTTTTAAAAAAATCCCTCGTTCATACTTCTAATTTTAAATATTATTGGTAAACATTATGAAAAGAATCAATACCATTTAAGGGCAAAGTCTATATATTTCTTGTGGCGAATATTTCAAAGTCGATTTTCTCAAAAACGGCAAAAAATTGCATATTACTGCTTTGGCAAATTAATACTCAGGTAATGAGTTTTCATTACAAAAATTATAAACCGAAACTTAAATTGACAATTGCCGATCTCCCCTTGTGAGACTTATAATCGAATTACAGACTGCCATTTAGGACCTAAATTCTGTACAAAAATGGGATTTTCATATTTTTTATTTTATTTTATCAACCTGCCAATAATGATGTAAGTAGAAATATTTTTTGCCTTGGAAAATATTTTAAATATTGAGTGTTCAGTGTTATAAATTTTAATAATTTTTGAATTTCAATATTTTGGGTAAAATCTTATTAAATAATTAGTAATATTTTTTGTAATGTTCAATTTTATTTATATTACCAGGGTGGACACTGGACCGCGAAACTGGGAAATGACCAGGCATTTTTTTAGTCCAGGAAAACCCGGAAAATTACTTGAAATATCACAAATTTCATATCACATGATGATATCATGCAATTTAACATAATCTTTCTATCTTGTCTCTTTTGTGAAAAATTATTTACAAATTTAAAATAAATTCGATTTTGACTTTTTTTAAATATTAAGTTCAATTGTTAACTTTTTCAATTGTGATTTCATTCAGTTTTTTTTAATTCTTAAATATTTTATTTAAAAAATGTTCTATTTTAGATCTTCATTTTTAAACATACATTTTTAATTTGAAGAATTTTAAAATGCAGTTTCGAAGATTTTTTGAATAATGAACATTTTTGATAAAAAACGTGTTTAGTTGGTCAACTGTAAATATGAATTAATTAATCATTTTTAAGAAACTGTACTGTTTGAAATAGAAAGCCTTGGATCGTTAAAATCTCAAAGAGCTGAATTTAAACTTAGAACGTTACAACTTTTCTTGTTCTATTTAAAAAATGTTTAATTCATAAGTGAAAATTGTTGAATTTTGATGTATAAATAACAATTGAACACTTATTAATTTTGAGCAAATTCGAATAAGTTGAAGAAATATTTATAAACTTCACAAAGATTCAAAAGATTTCAAAAATTTCCAAAATTGTCAAAAAATAATCTGGAAGATATTAAGGCAATCTTTTTAATTTTGCAGATTTTTTTTAAATAAAAAAAAATCGAATCATTTTCAACAATATTTAGTCTTTTTGGAAAAATTTACAATTCGAAAAGATTTCAACGAATTTTCAACAAATGTAGGTATTTGATGATTTTCAAATAAAATTTTGAAACTATTTAAGGATTTTGAAAGGTTTTAAGACAATAAAAAAATTGTCTTGATATTTCTGGGAAAATTAAAAAAAATTATTTTGAAAAAAATATTTCAAAACAAATGCCGATGTATAAATCAAAATTGAAGAATTATTGATTTGAAACTATGTACTTAAAATTAAAATAATTTAACATCTTATTTAAGAAGTGAGCAGTTAAACCAAAATTTAATCGCTCAACTTTTAATTTTTCTAGCTTTAAATTGTTTTAAGTGATACAATTTTGAAAATTTACAAATTTATTGATTCATTTTTTCAATTTAGATCATTGACAATGATAACATGGAATTCTATTTTTGGAACTAAACCGGAATCTTTGAACTGTACAATTTATAAAAGTTTGAAATTTGTAATTTGGCAGTTTAACTAATTAAAAATCGTTCAATTGAAAAGTGTTAATATCTTCCTTTTTATACGCGTAAATTATTGAACGTTTGAATACAAAATTGTTCACATAAAACATTTTTGAACTTCAATTTTAAAAGTTTCAAAATCAAGAGTTCCACTTTGAGTGCTTTAATTTGTAATTCAGTTTTTATTTCTTCAAATGAAAAAATGTTTAGCTTGAAGAGTTCGAATTTTTTAATTTCATTAAGCGTGAAAAATTATTACGAACCGGGAAAAGACCTTGATTTTATGTATCTTTGAGATTGTTACTTTCTATATGTTTACAATGTTTAATTTTGCGATTTCAAACAGATTTCTTGATTTTGTTATATATTAATTCTCTTGCTACTTAAAACTATTCCATAATAAATGCTCACAATTTAAAAATTATTTTATTTCGTCTGTTTTATCATTTAATTTTTGTTTAATTTGAAACACTTCCATGTGGAAAATTTTCAATTTTGTCCGCATCTACTTCAAAAAATTTTCAAATCGAAGCGTTTCATTGCAAAATTATACATATTTGAAACATTTCAATTTTAAATTGTCGACTTTGTAAATTTTAAATTCTTTCACTTTAAAAACTTGTTGGTTTTACAATTTTCAGGATTGAATTTTTATTATACATATTGTTCAACTGCAACTTGATAGTTAAAATTAAAAATCTCGAACACTGCCAATTCCAATTGCTGGATTTGGAACGTGTAAATTTCAATTTTCGCAAATTTTAAAGATTTTTAATATTGGTCGAATGTTTCTATAAAATTTAAATGTTAAACAATTTGCTTCAAAAGGTTCGATTTTGGAACCAAAATATTCTTTTAAATGAAGATTCTGAACACAAATTTATCCCGTTAATAATTTATTTAAATTTGAAAAGTAATTTTAATAAATAATTAATATGTTCAGAAGTTCATAATTTCAAGTTTATAAAGAAAAAAGAAACCAATATATTCAATATTTTCCTCCATTTTAGAAAAGGTTTCTAAAAATATTTCTACAAAATATTCCCAGAAATTTTACATAATTTCTTATCGTAATGTCATTTAAAAATTCCAAGAAGCTGGGAACTTACTATGAAAAAATGATTTTTCTACTTACTTTAAAAGTGTTATATGCTTTTTAAAGAAAACAACATTTTTTAAACTCTCCGCACAAAGTTATTTTAAGAATCTCTGAAAAAAGTTAATAATTTTGAAATTTGTAAAAATGGTAAAAGTCTGAAGATTTGTTAGACCTTGATCGACCTAGATATTAATTTAAAAAGTCTTTCAATTATTCTCCTTTTTTAAATTTGATTACTTTAAAACCAAATTAGCTTAGTCACAACGCAGGAAGTAAATAAATACACCAGAAACACACAATTCATTAAGCATATCAGTGGTAAGTGAATAAAACTAATATTAGTCGTCCGAATATTTTCTTTGACACGATAATAAAAAATTTAAAAATTTAAGTGGGGAAACCCGGGACTAAATAGTTTTTAGCGAATAATTATTAATCACATCGATGGAGTGGAATAAAACAAGTTGGCATGAGTTGGTTGTGAATTTTCATGATTTACTATCATGTTTTCGAAATAATTTTTAATTATTTATGCACATACGTATACATAAATATTATAATTACATATAATTATTAATATATGTATAAAACATTTGACACAGGTATTTTAACAATTGCGACCGATCGACTGATTTTGTTGTCGCGAAGTTACAAAAAAATGTACAATTTCTTGCGGATAATTAACAATCTATTTTTTTCCTATATCTTGTGGAGCGATATTTATAATGTCGACGTTTGAATGAGATGGTATTTCTTTCATTTTGTATCGAACGCATGAAGGAAATAAATATTGTGTGACAACTTTCTGCAATTTGCTTTTCAATTTTATCTTTTTATTTGATACATTATCGACGTTTTCGAATAAGAAAACGCTGTTCCTACACAAATATGTTGTACACAGAATATATCCTACAATGAATTAAATATTTTTATATTTTTCATAATGAAAATATTTTCTACATTGAGTAAAATATTTTTACATTTTTCCTACACAAAATATTTTCTTCACAGAATACATCCTACACAGAATGTATTCTACACCGAATATATTCTACACATATAATTAAACAGAAATTATTTTCTTCTAAAAATATTCTCAAAACATTGTTCACAAAACTATTGTATCCAATATTTTTCCCACACAAAATATATTCTACACAAAATATTAAAACTCGTAAATCAAATATTTTCTGCATAAAGTTTTTTTTCTACATTTCTACATAAGGGTGGTCCAAAAATGCATTGGAAATTTTTTTCTTTGAATTTTCATGCATATCGCTCCCTAAATTTGTTCAAATCCACAGAACAAAAATGAATTGTATTTTTTTAATGATTATACAGAATCATCAATATTAGGTGAATCGAGTTGAAACTCAACGTTTCTCGTCACAATTATTTATAGAATACAAATGAATAATTACTTTTCAAATATCATCCTCATAAGTCTGTTTTATAGGGTCCCTAAAACCCCCATAAGTGAAAAATTGGGTTATGCGAGTTTTTGGCGCTGATTATAATTTTTTTTGCAGTTTTTTTAAATACAAATTGTTTCTAATACATAAAATTCTACTTCCTATTGATAATAAGATGTTTACCTAAATTATCTAAACAATATATTATTGGTTTTAGCAATTTTTTATTAGATTAAAATTAGAAAGTAGTTAACAGAAATGATGGTTCAAACAATTTATTATTATTTACAATAATATTTCTTTAGAATAATGCTAGAAAGTTGCATTTTTTTCTAAAATTGTTAACTAACTAAAAAGTCAAAGAAGTTCTGAAAATTTCAGAAACCCCCAAAACTTTCTAGAATATTTCTAAGAGAAGATAGTTATAAACAATAATACATTGTTTAATCAATTATTTTTGTTAACTTGTATTAATTATTATCTCACTAAGTGAAAAAGTGAGAAAAAGTGGAAAATTTCAGAAAAACTGCAACCATCTAGCATTAGCATAGAATAAGATAGCGTTAAATAATTATTATTTGTCTAAACTATTATTTTTATTAAATTGCATTAATTATTACCACACTCTAAAAAGTGACAAAAAGTTGAAAATTTCATAAAAAACCACAACTTTCTAACATTATTTTCTTTCTTTCTTTCTAATTCTATTCTAAGAGAAGATTGCTAAAGACAATAATCATTTGTTCAAAAAATTTATTTAAACATCTAATTATCAATAGAAGGTAGTATCTTATGTATCAGAAATAATTTTTATTTAAAAAACCGCAAAAAATTATAATCAGCGCCAAAAATTCACAAAACCCAATTTTTCACTTATTGTTATTTTGTCGGACCCTATAAAACAGGCTTATGGAGGTGATATATAGAAAGTAATTGTTTAATTATGTTCTATACCTAATTGTGAGTTTCAACTCGATTCACCTAATATTCTATCTATTCGCGTCTCCCTTTTGTGCGGCGATTCGCAATTGCTCTAAAGACTCCTCTTCTATATCCCCACTACTGCCAGCCTAAGCAAAGCAAGTATATGCTCTCTTCTCTCTAACTGCACACTCTTACCATGCGATGTCCTCAAAACTCATGATGATTCCTCATGAAAAATTTTAAGGTTAATCCATCAAAGTTTCACTTCTGCCGTTTGGCCCCACTACAACACACTGTTTTTTTTTCCTTTGGGAAATACGTGTTAAACTTCATGAGGCTTGCGAAACTTCTAAATTTCCTTTTTTTTAACTCGTTCAATATTTAGTGGATTGGTACATAATTTGAGGCAATATGCATGAAAATTCGAGAAAAAAAACATTTTTGTAACACATGCACGAAATGTTCGCTTTTCGAGGCATGTATTGCGTGCGGGAAGTGACCAATTCCAAAGTCGTGGTAAAAAGCAGTTATAAAAAGACTTTTTCTAGCTGCTGCGCTTGCGCTCTTTGAGCAAGATTACTTTTTCTAGCTGCTGCGCTTGCGCAGTTCCAGCCAGATTACTTTTTCTTGCTGTTGCGCTTGCGCATTTCGATTCAGATTTACTTTCCAGGACTGTCGGAATAATAACCTCGCTTCATTATCATTAGACGCTTGAGAGACTGATTGTGAGTAGTGAATAGTGATTGGACAAACTCGAAGTGATAAGTTACCATAAATGACTGATAAATTACCATCAATTACCGATAAATTATCAAAAATTTTAGAAATTTGTGGATACCTGAAATTTCCGGTAATTTATCAATTTTCCATAAATTTCCGGAATTTTGGGAAATTTAGCAATTTTCCATAAATTTCCGGAAATTTGGCAAATTTAGCAATTTTCCATAAATTTCCGGAAATTTTTAAATTTCTTCCAAAAAGTTTTGGCTACCTGAAATTTCCGGTAATTTAGCAATTTTCCATAAATTTTCGGAAATTTAGCAATTTTCTATACATTTCTGGAAATTTTTGGAATCTTTCCAAAAAGCTTTGGATACCTGAAATTTCCGATGATTTAGCAACTTTTCATACATTTCCGGAAATTTTGGAAATTTAGCAATTTTCCATTTTTCGGAAATTTTTGAAATTTTCGGATTTTTTCCAAGAACCTTTGGATACCTTGGATTTCTGGAAATTTTCGGTGATATTCAAATTCACCGATAATTTCCGGAAATTTTTGGTAATTTTTGGTAATTTTACCATAAATTTCCAAAAATGACCATACATTTCCAAAAAATGTATGCTTATTGTTTCTCAAATCGAAAATTTCCTGCATTTGTTACAAAGAATATCGTGTGCAACAGGTGCTGAAAGTAGACAGTTGCAACTCTTGTGAAGTTTACAGTACTTGTCTTCGGCTCATCTTCGGGTCGTTTCCGGCTTGTCTTCGGCTCGTTTACAGCTCGCCTTTGGCTCGCTTCCAACTCGCCTACAACTCCCCTTCGACTCGCCTCTGGCTCGTACAGCAAACTTCACACTCGTGTGGAACTGCCTACTTTCCGCACTTGTAGCACAATATACTATTGGATAACCCTAATGCTAAATGCAATGAAATAATTATTCCTTTTATTCCAATATTGTTCCTGTTCTATGGAAAATATTCTGGATTAGGATATTCAACACAGAAATATTCTACATAAAAATATTAGGTGTAAAACTTTTCTAAACAAAACAGATTTTACACGAATTGTTCACGAAGGGGAATATAAAAGCAGACTTCACACTGAAAAGTTAATTCTTTTTAATATTGTAAAGTCTGCTATTATATTCTTGGTTCAGAATTCATCCTTTTGATTGAAAATTCTACTATTTCCTGGACGGTTTCGCCGTCGAGTCACGCCGCCGCCGCTGATTCGAATTCGGCGCCGTTGGCGTGGCGGCGCGGCGGATTTCTTTCCGCCGGGTGATCCCGTGGCTTTTGATTGGTTGCGGAAATTCCTGCGACCAATTAGGAGTTAAAGTAAATCGATTTAAATAAATATCTTATACTGGAAATTGATCTTTTGTTCCTACTTATTTTTATATTTTCCAAGCTGTCTGTTAAAAAAAATACTAAACTAGACCGTCACGCCGCCGCCGAGAAGCAAAATTCATTTTAGTGGTTGAAAATGTAAGGAAAATTCATCTTTTTTTTTGTTTAAAATTGCTTTCCTTAACTGAAAATTTATCTATTCCATTTTTGGCTGAAAATCGATTACTTTCAGTTAAAAATTCAAATATCACATTTTTTGTTGTGAATTCATCTTTTTTGGTTGAAAATGTAACTATTTTGTTGAAGATTGATAGGTTTAGTTAAAGATGTAATTATTTTGTTGAAAATTAATTGTTTTCTTTAAAATTACTATTTTGGGTTGAAAATTCAACTGTTTTTTAGAGAATTCGCCTTTTTGGCTTGAAAAATAAAGCAGTTTGGTTGCAATTTTTTTCTAAACTGTTTTTGATTGAAAATTAAAATTTTGTTGTTGTTGGAATCTCAACTATTACATTTTGTGATGAGAATTCATATTTATGGTTGAATTTGACTGTTGTTGATTTCAACTAACAGTTATCGTTGAGAATTGATCTTTATTTATTGAAAAATAAAATCAACTTTTTTCGAAAATTCAACTATTGGTTGAAAGTTGAACTACTTTTATAAAAATTTACTTTTATTGGTTGAAAATGTAACGATAATGAATCTTTTTTATTTCAAAATTGCTCTTATTAACTGAAAATTTATCTATTCTATTTTTGGTTTAACATCTATCATTTTTAGGTAAAAACTCAACTATTACATTTTTGTTGAGAATGCATCTTTTTTGGTTGAAAACTGTACTACTTTGTTATGAATTCTTTCTATTGTTTTAAAATTAACTTTTTTGTTGAAAATTATGATTCTTGGGTTGAAAATTCAACTGTTTTGTAGAACAATCGTCTTTTTGGCTTCAAAATTCAACTGTGTCGTAGAGAATTCGCCTTTTTGGCATGAAAATTCAGCTATTTGGTTGGCTCTTTTTTCTCAACTGTTTTTATTGATATATATTTAATTTTTTTTTGTTTTTTTCGAATTCAATTGTTTTGTACTTAAGATTAAATTTCTTTTTGTTTGAAAATTCGTTGTTTTTTTTTGTTGTTGACAATTAATTTTTTTTTAACTGAAAATTTAACGATTCCATGTTTGCTTGCATATTTATCTGTTTGGCTTCAGGATTGAACTATTTTGTTAACATTTCAACTGTTTTTGGTTGATTTTTAATCTTTTTGATGTGAAAACTCAAACATTTGGTTAAAAATTCATCTTTGTAGGTTGAAAATTCAACTGTTTGGTTAAAAATTTAACTATTTTGTTGGAAAAAACATCTCTTTTGCTTGAAAAATCAACTATTTTTTTGTAAATATAAATTTTTGATCCAAAATTAATACTCTGTGTTTTTATCTATAGAAACATTAAAAAAAATTAATTTCGAGGGTTGAATATTCGTTATTTTTCGTTGCAAATTCATTTTTTAAACTTAAAATTTAAGTATTCCACTTAAAGATTCGTCATATTAGCTGAAAATTCATATATCTTTGTTTGAAAATCCAACTATTTTTGTTCGAAAGTTTATTACTTTTGGTTGAGAATTCATTTTTTTTTTGTCAAAAATTGTTTTATTTGATTGAACATAATTATTTTGTTAAAAAATTAAACAATTTTATTAGCAAGTAATTTTTCTTATTTGAAAATTCAACTTTTTTGTTGAAAATTCGTCTTTTTGGGTTGAAAATGACCTTTTTGGTTGAAAATTCATCTTCTTGGGTTTAAAGTAAACTTTCTTCTAAATCACTAGACTTTGTAGCTTAAAAACTCTACACTTTCGTTGAAATTTTTTTTTTTTTTGGTTTTATTATTTCCCCATTTCCGTAAAAAGTCACCTTATTATAGGGGAAATAGTGTGAAGTCTGCTTTCATTTTCCCGATGGTGAATAATTTGTGTAAAACCTGTTTTGTTTAGGAAAAGTTTAACACAACAAATTTATTTACTGTTTTTTTACCGGTTTTAGTATTTTGTGTAAATTGATTTTGTGTAGGAAAAAAATATTGAACATAATATTTTTGTGTACAATGTTTTAAGATTATTTTCAGAATAAAATATTGTCTATTTCTGTGTATGATATATTCTGTGAAGAAAACATTTTTTGTAGGAAAAATAGAATACTGTTTAATTCTCTATAAGATATATTTCTGTGTAGAAAATATTATGTGTAGGAGAAATATAATTAGTATACTTTGAGTGCTACTCTTTTCGAATTTACCGCTTTATTTTTTTTAAAGTTGCCAGTCCTGAAGTTTGACAGCCGACAAAAAAGAAGTGGTAGGCGCGGCCATGCCTGAATTTGTAAACAAAACTGTTTATTTGGTAACGAGTCACAAAATTAAAGTGATGTGTAGAAGTTTAGTAATTTAGGGGCTGTAATTAGTCCTGATATCGTGCAATTTAGTTGCGCAAACCTATGTAATGAAACTTAGCTTCTTTTTGATAGGCCGCTCGGTAAATTTTTGATATCGGCCTTGGCTCATTCGATTTTACGTTGTGCTATTTAATTACTTTCGATCTGATGCCGACGAGGATGACGACCTTAAAAGGCATTTTTCCGGATCCGAGTAAGTATTAAACAATGTTTTCATTATTTATTTTCTTCTAGACTCAGTTAAGTGACAAAATTCAGCTCTATACCGACAAAAATTTCGAAGTTAAATATAGGTTAAGTTTCCATTTCTAATCGTATTTTTTTCATGCATGCACCTAGAGAAACTGTTTATTCTTGTTTAAAAAGGTCTTTTATTTCGTATATTAACGCGTATTTTGATGAAGTCTTATTATTGTAAACTTTTATTCTAAAATGTCATTGGATATGCCCGATAGGACAATTGAATTTTTTCACATTTAAAACTTGCGTTATTGTAAATAAGTCCAAATCAATCGATTTTCCTTAGAACCGATAAGAAGAAAAAACTTCATCCAGGAGAATGTTAAAAGTCTTCGACAAATGGAGCAATATTTCCACAATAAAGATTTGGAAGATCTTCAAAATCTCCACATTCACAAGCAAAGGGTCGTCAATAAGTACCAAAATATCGCGTCTAAAGTCAAGTCTGGTGCTCCAAAATTAGAAGAACCGTCCAAAAAAGTAACGTCAAAGACATCAGCTAACAAAGTAGAAAAAACTACACAATCGGACCAAAAGCTAAGCATTCCAGCTTTATTTAGCAAAGGAACCACATCTGCTAAAAAAGTATACAGAGTACCAGGCAATAGAAATTCTGTGTCTTTTCCGAAGAAATCAGAAAAAAATCGTGCTACTGGCAAATTTGCTCTTGGTAAAAATAAGCCAAAAGTGCCTTCTGATCCAAATGTCCAGAGTCGATCACAGGACGATGAAAATAGTAAAGTTGTGGTCAAGTACAGAAATCAGGGAATCCAAACCATGGATGATAAAAATTTGGATGATTTGTATGCTGAAGGTGTAATCAGGTACTTGATATTTATGTTTACTTTTTAGAATTAAGAATTTCAGAATATACGGGGCTCAGATCGAGCGATTTAAAAAAAAATGCGGTTTTTTGAAGAAAAATACGATCAAATGATTTTTTCCGTTTTTCTCAGAAGTTCGCTATACTTAGTTTCAATTTTAATCACAATTAACCTTTTACAATTGAAATTCAAACCCAGAAAAAATTGTACCATTTTGGTTGAGAACATCAAAAATTGAATAAATTTTTCTTAAAGCTTTATAGTTAGAAAATATGTAATTATTAGCGTTTGAAATTGAACAATTTCTTATTTCGCGAATCCATATTAGAAGATTTAATTTTTTCAAATCGTAAGTCTTAACAGTTGGACGTTTTCAAGTTTGACTATTTGGTTGAAAATTTAATTATTTTGTTGAGAACACAACTCAATAGAAGTAGTTGAATTCTCAATTAAAACAAATTAATTTTTATACAAACAGTTGCTTTTTTAAACAAAAAGGATGAGTTTTCAACCAGAAAAGAAATTTTTTAAATAAAATACATGATTTTTTAACCAAATAGTTGAATTTTCAACAATAAAATAATTAATAAAAAATTCATTTTCAACCAAAGAAAAACGAATTTTCAATAAAAATAGTTAAATTTTCGACGAATCTTCAACAAACAAAGGAATCTTCAACAACAAATAAATTTTTAACAAAAAATGTGATATTTTAACCAAGAAGATTTATTATCTACCAAAAAAAAAAAAAAGAATTTTTGACAAAATATGTGAATTTTCAACCAAATAGTTGAAGACAATTCAATTTTCATCTCTACATTTAAATTTTCAATAAAAAAGTTCATCTTTTTTGGTTGAAAATTTATCTTTTTTAGTAGAAAGTTCATCTTTCTTAGTTGAAAAAATTCATTGAACAATTTCTAATTTGGCGAATCCGTATTCAAAAGAAATTTTTTTTACAAATTACAAGCCATTAAAGTTCGACATTTTTAAGCCGAAAACGTTTAAAATCGATTAATTTCAAATTCATTTACAGTCTTCACACTCTTTCCCCTATCCCCCTTTTTTACAGAATTCCTCTTTTTCCCCTGTTTTCAATAAGCTTCACCTTTTCCCCATTTTTTCACTTAAATGCGAAATGAATTAATAGAACCCAATAAAAAAATCCAAGTATTTTTTGTTGAAAGTTCATTCAATTCGATTACTATTTGGTAGAAAATTAAATTATTTTGTTGAAAATTCATCTTTTTGGGTAGAAAATTTAACTGTTTTGTTGAACATTCGCCTTTTTGGATAGAAAATTCATCCTTTCGGATTGGAGATTACTCTTCTATGGTAGAAAAGTAATCTTTTTTGTTGAAAATGTAACTGTTTTGTGAAAAAATCGTCTGTTCGGCATGAAAATTCAACCATTTGGATAAAAATTCGTCTCTTCTGATTGAAAGTCCAACTATTTGGTTGTAAATGCAAATATTTGGTTAAAAATTAATCTTTCTTAGTTAAAAACGATCTATTTGTTGAAAATTTATATTTTTGGGTAGAAAATTTAACTGTTCTGTTGAACATTTGCTTTTTTGGATAGAAAATTTCATACTTTTGGATTGAAAATTACTCTTTTATGGTAGAAAAGTCATGTTTTTGTTGAAAATTCAACGGATTTCTAAAAAAATCGTCTTTTTAGAATGAAAATTCAACCATGTGATTTAAAATTCGTATCTTTTGATTGAAAGTCTCAGAAAATTTAACTTTTTGGTTAAAAATTCATCCTGATGGTTGTGAATGATCTATTTGTTGATCATTCCAATTTTCAGACTGATAATTCAACTGTATTCTACAAAATTCGTCTTTTTGGCTTGAAAATTCAACTATTTGGTTGAAAAAGCAACTGTTTTTGGTTGAAGTTTAATCTTTTTTTTCAATTATTTAGTTAAAAAGTCTTTTTTTTTGTGATAAATTGAACTGTCTAGTTATACATTCATATTTTTCGATAGAAAATTCGTTCTTATTGATGGAAAATTCATCCTTTTTGGTTGAAAATCTATCTTTCTTGGCTGAAAGTTATAACATTTTTGTTGACAATTTAACTGTGTTCTAAAAAAATCTAATTTTTGTGTAAAAATAAACTTTGTTTTAAATTGAACTATTTGGTTGGAAATTCATCTTTCCATATTGAAAATCATGTTTTTTTTAATATTCCACTTATCAGGCTGATAATTCAACTGTTTTTTTAATTTGTCTTTTTGGCTTGAAAATTCAAATATTTGGTTTAAGTTTACTCTTTTTTGTTTGAAAATTCGATCATTTGGTTAAAAATTCATCTTTTGTAGATAGAAAATTCATCTGTTTGGCTAAAACTTCAATTACTTTGTTAAAAATTCGCCTCTTTTGCTTGAAAATCTTTTAACAATTTGGTTGTAAATGCAATTGTTTGATTGAGAATTATATTCTATTTTTTAATTCAACCACTTGATTGAAAATTAGTTTTTCTAGTTTGAAGGTCAACTGCTTTCTACACCATTCGACTTTCTTTACTTGAAAACTCAACCCTTCTGTTAAAAATTCGTCTTTGGGTTGAAAATTCGTCTCTTGGTTGAACACTCCACTACTTTGTTCAAAAATGCAATATATTTCGACTAGAAATCTTAGAAACTCAAAGCATTTCATATTGAATTAAATATTGCATCTATATTAATTTTATTCAAAAGAATTTATTCCCCGTTTTCCGTGAAAAATCACCCTATTTCCCCTGTTTTAAAAGCATTTTGAACTATGGCGTCTGAATTGTTAAAAAATTAATAATTTCATATTCAAATGATACATTCTAAAATTTAAAGCCTTAATTGTTGATTAATTAATGTACATTACAAACGGCTTTTATTTGAAAATAATCCATGTTGACAAGTTTAACAGTTCAGAAAGAAATATTTTAAACCCAGATTCAGAATCTTTCAAGCTGAATGACTATTGTTAAAAAAATTGTTTTAACTTTAAATTTTATTTTAATTGTGCGAAGAATATTTAAAAATCAATGAGAATTCTGTACTCTATATTCCTAAACAAATAAAGTTACTATTTTAGTCTACAGCTTCTTTTCATTGTCTTTAAAAATTTGATGCGACTTTTTTTTCGAAATTCCATGTGAGTTTCTTTGTAATTTTATGCGACATTTTTAAAGCCTTCTAGTCGCTCCGAGCCCTGATTATAACTTACTGCAAATTAAATTGATTGACAAAATTGAAGTAAATGAACCTTTAAAAGTTTTAAATTAGAAAACTGTATTATTCTCTGCAAGTAATTGCAAGTGGATTGCTCGTGTTTGATGAATATTTTAATTTGAAGATATGCTACAAAGAAAAATGTGCAAAGTAGTAATCCTCGCAAAAATGTATCTGAAGAAGAACCAGGCAAAATAGCAAAAGTTTTATCGAGTCCACCTTCAGACAGAGGAGATGTATGTGTATCACCCGTAAAAAATGACGAAGATGGGATAAATTACATCAAATTAAATAAACAACGAAATACTGTGGCGAGTAAATTGGCTACTCAACTTAATAATAGTGTACCTCCTTCCAGTTATCGAAAAGGAGTTGTTCCCAAGTATGTTTTAAACATTATTTCACCTCGATTTATTTATGTTTAGTTCCATTTTATTAAATTATGTATTTGCCGGGTGGCCGCTGACCGGGAATTAGCCTGGAATTTTTAACACCATGAAAAAGCCGGGAAATAGCCTGGCCATCTTATGAAAACCGGGAATTTTATTTTGTTAAAGTCATCTTTTTTGTCCAAAATTTTTTGGATGGAAAGTTCCTCCTTTTGGATTGAATATTCATCTTTTGGTAGAAAAGTTTTCTTTCTAGGTTAAAAGTTAATTTTTTTAAATTAAATAGTCTACTATTATATTTTTAATTTAGAATTAATTTCTTTTGGTTAAAAATTATATTATTCGTTTAAAAATTGAATTATTTTGTTGAAAATTCAACTATTTTGTTAAAAAGTCATCTTTTTTTATTAAAGTTTAATCATTTTTGTTTTGAAAACTTATTTGTTTTTATCAAACATTTAACTTTTTTGTACATTCGTCGTTTTGCATTAAAAATTTATCTTTTTTGGTAGAAATTTGATCTTTTTCGGTTGAAAGTTAATTCTTTTTAATTGAAAAGTCTACTTTTATATTTTTAGTTCGGAATTCATCTCCTTAGGCTTAAAATTCATATTCGTAGGTTGTAAATTCAACTATTTGGAAAAGAATCAATTTTTTGGTTGAAAATTCATGTTTCTTGGTCGAAAATTAACTTTCTTATTGAAAATGTGTCTTTTCGGGTTTAAAAGTCAATATCTGAAATCACTTTTATCATAAATTGCATTATATATTTTACTTTTTAGGCTCTACAATGTTTAATTAATTACGATTGAATAAATTATTAAAATTATTCATAAAAATGCTGAAAGCTCAACCGGGAAAATTTTGTTTTTTGACCGTGAAAACCGGGAAATAGCCTGGAATTTTTTTTTAAGTTTGAGTGGCCACCCTGATTTAGTAACCGATTATACCTTTACGAAAAAATATAGGAAATTCAGTATAGGCCTATAATGAATGTCTTATCACTTTTTCGAGATTCTGAAAAAATCGTTTTAGAACAGCCATTATTAGAAAATCAGTATAAAAATAAATAATGTTAAAATATTGGAAGAAGTGACGCAAAAGATACAGAAACTACAAATGAATGATTCATTTATTTACTTGACGTAGAATTTGAAATTATTTCAAGGGATTTCGCAGGATTTTCCAGGTTTCAAGAAATTTTACAGGATTCCAAAACTGTTCAATGATTTCAAATACAGTAACGGATTTCAAGGGTTTTTAAGGGATCGCAGAAAATTTTTACGAATTTTAAGCCATTTCGGCAGATTTGATACAAATTTCACAGGATTTCAAATTATTAAAATAATTTTAAAGATTTTCAAACATATCAGGCGACTTTAAGGAATTCCAAAGAATTGTAAAGGGTTTCAAGGGATTTTATGGGATTTTAAATCATTTCTACACATTTCAAGGGTTTTTAGAAGATTTCCAACATTTCCGGGGATTTTCAGGGATTCCAAGAGATTTCGAAGGACTTTCATGGATTTTAAGGCTTTTAAACAAATATTACTGTATTTCAAAAGATTTAAAAGATTTTCAAGTGATTTAAAAAATATCCGGGGATTTCAAAGACTTTTGTATGATTTCCAGAGAATTTAAAGAATTTCTATAGAACTTTTAAAAATAAATAGAATTAAATGTAAAGGACTAAATTAAATTAAATTAAGGGATTCCTAGCGATTTCAAAGATTTCAAGGGATTTTAAGATATTTCAAAGAATTTCTCAAGATTTAAAGGATCTTATTTATAATCTCCAATGATTGCAAATATTTCAAGAGATGTAAACTTTTTTCATTTCGAGAACTTTAATAAATAAGTGTAGTTTAATTGATTGTCACGATTTCAATGGATCTGAAGGGATTTTAACGAATTTATAAAGAACTTGAGGGAATAAATTACATTTTATGTAAAAGAATTGTTATGGATTTAAACGATTTTAAGGGATATGAAGGAATTAAGAAATATAAAATGATTTGAATGATTTTAAGTTTTTTTTTAAGATGCCAAAGAATTAAAGTTTTTTAATCGATTTAAAAATATTTTCAAATGTATCAAGGGATTTAAAAATATTTCAAAGGATTTGAAAGATATCGAGGAGGTTCACAGATTTTTGCTGAGTAAATTTTATTTATGCAGAATCGCTATTTGTCGTTTGTCTATTTTATGCATTAATTCCTTCAATATGTTTGTATTGTTTATTTCAATGCTGATTATCCTACAATCATTTTCTATATAATGAATTTCTGTAATAAATTTCCTATAATCGCGAAAAACTGATAGGAAAATCATTTTAGGCCTGTACTAATTTTCCTATACTATTTTTTCGTAAGGATATTAAGGAGATTAGAAAGCTTTTAACTGTTTTTTAATTAAATGTATTTTTGGAACAGATATCTTAAAGACAGAAAAGAAGCTTTAAAAAAAGAGGAACAGGCCAAAGCTGATATTAGTCGCGCGGATTGTCCAGAAGGCTTTGTTGCTCTTCCTGATGAAGAACGAAGGGAAACCTTGAGGATGTTGAAAACACGTAATTTATTCATATTATTGAATCTAATACTTACAGGGGTCACAGTGTTTCCCCTATTCTCCTGCATTTCCCCGTTTCTCTTTAAGTATATGATATTTGAAAATACAATTAAAAAAAAAACTCTCTTTAAAAAAGTTAAAACTGAAACGTTTGAAGACATGTTGAAAATATGGAAACGCAAACAGAAGTTGTTATCCAATATAAAATTGGAACATTGTAAAAATATATAGTAATTAAAAAAAAATTAGAATGTGAACAATTTTGCATTTAAATATATAAGGTTGAATAATTAATAAATGGAATATTCTAAGTTGATTAACTGCAAAGTCAAATTTTCTAATATAAAAAATATTTATAGGAATATTGAGCAGTCTCAAATTTTATTACCAATCAAAAATTTAACAATGTTTATTTGAACGATTTCAAACTAAAATATTTAGGATTGAAATGAAATTTTAAAGCTAAAATGTTTTTTCGCTGAATCAACACAAATTAAATATCGTTGAAATCTAAAATATTTGAGGCGCTCAAAAGTGTTTCAAATTTACATTCAAAGTATTAATTATAGTAAGGTCGAACATGACAAACCTTGGAAAGAAATATTTAATTATACTTATTGTTTTCAAATAAATTCTTTCATGGGCGGAGTCATTCAAAAATCATTTAACATTATTTTAGAATATACAATTTAATGTTTAATCCTTTGGTCGAACATTTTATATCTCCGTCGACCTAAGTATGTCCAGTTTTTTAAAATAAATGCATTATTGGGCAGAAATCAGTAAAAATCATTTTACATTATTTAAAAATATAAAATTTCTTATACAAAGATTGTTTCTTTTCTACATGTAAAAATTAATGTTTAATCTTTCCCCTTTTCGTAAAAAATTACCCTATTTTTCCTTTTTTGAGCTCCTTTTGCGCTGTGCTCCCTGTACTTATATTAAAAAATGTATTTATAATTTTATATTAACTATTTTTAAATAGAATACCAAGAGTCCGTCGACGAGCTGAATAAATTGCCAATAAGGACTGATACTCTAAGGGCCCAACAGCGGAAAATGGAAATTGAAAAGAAGCTGAATAAACTCGAGGAAGGTATCAAAGTGTTTTCGAGGCCGAATGTTTTCATTAAAATTGGCGCGTGATCTGATAAGTGATAGTTTATAAAGGGGACCAAACTCATTTTAAAGACAATTGCACTGAAATTCGTTGAGTGATATAAACAAAGACCATGTTTGATTCTTTGTTCATAAAATAATTTATTGTACTCTATCGATTAATATTCGATGTTTTGTACATACGTGTTTATCCACTTGTATGAAAAAATTATCTAGTCTAATTTGTACAGCATTTGCGTGTGTCAATAATTGGGGTACAAAGTAAAAATATAGAATATTATTTTTCTACACAATGACTTATTTATTTCTAGGTGCGAAAAATGTGTAAAAGAGGCATTTTAATTGCAATCGACTCTCGATTAATTTCGATAGTAGTTTTATTTTAATATTTTTCGTATATTCCTTTAATTCATAATAAATAATTTATTATATCACAATACCTACTATGGCACAACAATTTATTCTTCTATAATCTCTCTTGACATTATAGGGAATTTTTGTCGATTGTATGCACAAAAGTTTGAGGATCGAAATGAAGTCCTCCCAGATTATAAATGGCTTCTTCGTTTTCAAACCATTTTTGTATGTCAAAGCTTTTGAAGAATATCGATATTTCTCTTTCAGCCGAATCCTTGGAATCTGTGATAAAAAACATTTACATGCATTTCGTATAAACCTAATAAATAATGAGTACGTTTTATAAATTCAGGTCTGGGACTCACTTTCGAGATCGAAAATAGTGTAAATAATGTCACAAATTTAACGAAATAATAATGTCGAGATAGTGTTTATAAATTTTTCAAGTATTAAAAAGGAACTTCAATGTTTAATTAAAATGATATCCTTTAGTATAGAAATTCCAACAATTAAATCCCAAATTAATAAAAAACCAAAGAGAAAATCCAACTTTTTGGCTTGAAAATTCAACGATTTCATTGAATTTTTTTTTATTGAAAATTCAACTATTTTGTTGAACATTCATCTTTTTGGTTTAAATATTCATCACTTTCTGTAGAAATTTCACCTTTTTTGGGTAAAAATTCAACTGCCTAGTTAAAGATTTATGTGTTTCGGTTAAAATTAACTTTTTTGTTGAAAATTTACGATTTCAGGTTAAAAATTCAACTCTTTTGTACAAAACTTGTAGTTTCGGCTCGAAAATTCCACAATTTTGTTGAAAATTTATGTATTTTATTGAAAACTCGTCTTTTATGATAGAAAATCAATTCTTTTGGTTAAAAATAAACTATTTCGTTGAAAATTCGTCTCTATTGGCTAAATCCAACTGTTTTTTATTTTTATTTAAAATATTTTTTTGTTAAAGAATAAACTATTACATTTGTCGTTGAAAATTCATCTTATTAAGTTGAAGATTTAACTCCTTGATTGAGAGTTGAATAACTTTCTTAAAAGTGATTTTTTGTTGTTGAAAATTCATTATTTTACTTGAAAATAAGTTTTTTGTTAAAATCTAATGGTTTTAACTGAGAATTGAACTATTTTGTTGAAAATTGAACTGATTTGTTGTAAATGAACTTTTCTGTTGAAAATTCAAATTCTCGGGTTGAAAATTAATCTTTTTAAACTCCCGGTGCCCCCGCCAATGGAACAAAACCCGGAGTTTATAAGGTTCATGTAAAAATCCTTTGAATCCAGTTTTCTCCTAAATCATAATACATACGCGTCTGAAACTGGGCACAAACATTCCTTATGACTTGAGGAAGGTTTAATTGTAAAAATTTTTGTACTTCCTCATCAGCTTTTCGATATTTATGCAAAATAAAAATTCTAAAAATAGGATGTGAATGGGAAGGTTGTTCAATGACCATATTTCCCTCTCCATTCTTAAAAATCTGCGCTCTTCAATGAAAATTTAAATTATCCATTTTTGGTTAAGAATTTTTTTTTTATTTAAAAATCAACTGTTTAGTTAAAAGAATTTAGAAACGAAAAAAATATAAACTAAAAATTAATCAAATAAAACTTGGACTAACATCACATCCATTGTTCAAAGTATTTAGTTGAAAATGTATGTAATTTGTTAAAAATTCGTCTTTTTTGGTAGAAAATTAATCTTTTTAGTTGAAAATTCAATTAGTTGGTTAATAATTTATGTATTTTTTTTGACAATTCTTCTTTTCTGGTAGAAAATTAATCTTGCTGGTTTAAAATTTAACTATTTGGTTGAAAATTGATGTACTTTGTTGAGAATTCATATTTTTGGGTAGAAAATTCATATTTATGCTCATGTTTATGGCTTGAAACTTCAACATTTTTGACGAATTTTTTTCCTTATTGACTAAAAAATCTTTCTTGGCTGAAAATTTGTCTTTTTGATCGGAAAATAGTTTCTTTAGTGTCATTTTTCTCTCGAAATAGTGGAAAAATAGTGTCATCGCTTTAAAAAGTGTCAATAGTGTCGTGAGTCCGAGGCCTGTAAATTTTTAAAAATATATAAATTACCTGAGCCATGAGCAGCATTTCTGGTATCTGAAAGTCCAAACATGCCTCTAATTGAATTGGGATCAGTAAACTGGGCTTGATAGACTTTTGTAGGCCCTAGTAATTGTCTCCACTTAGATATGGCATCGTACCCTGCCAAAATATGCACGTCGGAAGGACCACTACTCATAAAAGTGAGCAGACGATTGTAGAAAAATTTCCCTTTATGGTCCGCATAAAACTGTTCTGCTTCCTCTGTCGTTAATATCAATCTACGAGATCTTACAACTTTAAAATCATTAGCGATTATTAAGTCACGGATTTTCTGAAAATTGGAAACAATTTTTTAATAACGTATCAAAAAGAACAAACAACTTTCAAAGGAATTATTATAATATTCAAAAAAGGTCAATTAGAATATAATTTAAATTTATAAATTATTGCAAAACATGTTATTATAAAATTCTTCAATTTTTTATCGATGAGAAATCTGTCAGAATTTAGCAAATAAATTTTAAAAATAATAATAAATAAATAAAAAAATAAATAAAAATAATAAATAAAAATAATAATAATATAATAATAATTAAAATAAATAAAATAAAATAATAATAATAATAAAAATAATAAAAATAAAAATAAATAAAAAAATAAAACGGGGAAAAATTAGTTAGCTTATGCCTAGAAAAGGGCCTATTTATTACCAATACTTGGTTTCGACATAAAATGATCCACACGTACACTTGGTGTAAAGGAAATAACCGCAGTGTAATTGATTTCGTTATTGCGGATGAAAGACTAAGAGAACTAGTCAAAGATACAAGAGTCATGAGGGGTTCCGAATGCAATACTGATCATTATCTTTTAATCTCTAAAATAAACTTAGGCCGGGGATGGAAAAGAAAGAGAACAGAAAAAACGAAACAAACTCGAATAAAGATTGAAAATTTACAGAAACCGGAAGTGCGAATAGAGTTTCAAAATAAGTTAAGCGAACGCATAGATAGGGCAACTTGGGAAGCGCTTACGAGCAATAAAGATATAGAGGGCGCGTGGGCTTTATTACGGGATATCATTGTTAAAACTGCAATTGAAGTGTGTGGTACGGCAGTGGTAGGAAGAAAGTCTGGTGATGCATGGTGGAATGATGAAATTCAAGCAGCCCAGCGAGAAAAGAAAAAAGCGCACAAGAGAACATTAAACATGACAGGTCTTAGCGATGAGGAGAGAAATAGACTCAAAAATGATTACAAAGACAAAAAGAGGAAAATGAAACGACTAGTCAAGGAGAGTAAAGAAAAAATCAGAACAGAAGAAGAGAACAAAATACAAAACGGCTTTGGAGGAATAATGAAACTACTATATAAACAGTTGAAGGAAAGTAAAAGTACAGAGTTTGCTAGCATGAGAAACAGCAAAGGTGAAATGCTATATGATATAGACGGGATAGTAGACGCTTTAAAAGACTCTTTTAAAGAACTATTAGGAGGTGAAGATATAGGACAACAAAACTACGACATAGAACATAATGCATTAGAAAACCCAATTGAAAAAGTCTGTGTCACTGAGGTCCGAGACATAATTAAGAACTTGAAAAACGGTAAGGCTGCTGGCATAGACAGTATTAGTGCTGAAATGCTCAAATACGGTGGCGAGTACATACCTCACAGGTTGTGCGAATTAATAAATTTATGTATCGAGACGGGGAAAGTCCCAGACGATTGGAAAAAAGCGATTATCGTACCAATATACAAAAGAAAGGGAGATAAAAACAACTGCAGTAATTACAGAGGTATCAGCCTACTAAGTACCGTAAGTAAAATATACTCAAAAATACTTATTCGTAGGGTAATGGAAATCACAGAAGAAAAAATATGGGAAGTCCAAAGTGGATTTATGCCAGGAAGATCATGTACAGATCAGATATTTAGCCTAAGACAGATCACAGAAAAAAGCTTGAGAGTAGGAAAGAAAGTTTTCTGTGCATTTATTGACCTAGAAAAAGCATTTGACACGGTAAATAGAAGTAAACTTTGGGAAGTTCTTAAAGAATACGGAGTAAATGGATGGCTCCTGCAAGCAATAAAAACAATATATACAGGTAGTAAAGCGAGCGTAAGGGTAAACGGGAAACTGAGTGACTGGTTCGATATTACGCAAGGCGTGAAACAAGGATGCGTTATGTCCTCGTGGCTATTTATCATATTCATGGATAAGTGTCTAAGAACTGCACTCTTCGACGAAGAAGGTGTAGATCTCCAAACAGTTAAGGTACGTGGGTTAGCTTTCGCAGATGACAAGATTGTTATGGCAGAATCAGTCGAGGACTTGCAAAGAATGTTGAATAAACTTCATACAAGCATGAAGGACATGGGACTCAAAATTAACGTAAATAAAACAAAAATCATGGTGTGAGAAAACAATGTGCAACATTGTCCTAAATGATGAGAGATTAGAACAAGTTGACAAGTACGTATATCTAGGTAGTCTATTCACTAGCGATGGAAAAATAGATGGGGAGTTAGATAGGCGCATAAATAAGGGTAAACAGGTTATCGGTAGAGCAGGGTCCATCCTAACAAATAAAAACATATCAAAAAAAGCTAAAATGGCCATACACAATTCTATATTCGTACCGACTGTACTATACGGTAGCGAGACATGGACCTGTCAAGAAAAGGACAGGAGTAAAATTAACGCGATCGGCATGAAACCTCTGCGCATAATATGCGGGAAAACACTAATGGACAAAGTCCGAAACGAGACAATCCTCAAAGAATGTGGTGCAAAAGAGACAATAGTTGACACATGGGAAAGAAATCAGTTAAGATGGTTCGGACATCTTGAAAGAATGAAAGATGAACGACTGACCAAACAAGTGTATAAAGGTAAAGTAAATGGCAGAATGCCCAGAGGTAGACCGCCGAAAGAATGGTTAGAATCTGTAAATGAGACATTAATCCGTAGAGACATAAGAAGCCATAGGAACACAAGAGTTTGCATGAAAAAATGCATGGACGCGAAGGAAGCTAGAGTAGTATGCCAGGACAGAAAAGTGTGGCGACAAATAGTTTGTAAACAGAGTGACAGTAGAATGAATGACGCCTGAAACAAAGATCTTGGATACTAATGGGCCCAAGTGGAGAACCATACATAACAATTTTGTGAGGCTCTTCACTTGGGGTGATCGCTAGAGAGATTGATCAGCAACCTGGGTCGGAGCAGTGTTGCGGAGTAAACGTGTCATTTAAATAAATAACACGAGAATTCCAGATCAATCTAAAATATATATACCTAACACTTATATACCTATCCACCTCATACATATATTCCTACCTACCTTATACCTTTATACCCATATGCACACTACTATTCTCCAACCGAGCAAGTCACGCCTACCCCGAAAGGGAAATGGCTTAATGGTATAATAATAATAATAATAATAATTAATTTAGGGTGGCCGCAAAACTTAATTTTCAAAATCCCCTGATTTTTCCCTGAAAAGTTTTCATTTTCCATGCACATTTAAAAACCAAAATTCTAATCTTGTAAGAATTGTAATGTAGAATCTTTTATATATGGAATAAAACAATTTTTAATTTATTATTCTCAGGTCTGCCGCGGCCTAATTTACTTGAAAAAAGTGAAAAAGTGACTAGCATGCATTAAGAATGTGACTAATGTTTCTTTTTTTTAATTTTAAACAATCCATAAGACTTCAAAACAATTCAAGTTAAATTCAAAAGAATTCAAATGAAATGGAAAAAATTAAAAAATCCAAAGAATGCCATTGATTTCAGTAAAATTCAAGTATTTCATAGGGATTTAAGGGATATGAGAAGAATTCGATAAAATTCATTAAAATATAAAATCCCGTGAAATTCTATGAAATGTGACATTTCCTGAAATCCTGTAAAATTGATTAAAATACCTTGAAAAAAAATTCTATGAAATTCTTTACAACCGCATGCAAATTTTTTCAAATCCCTTAAAATTATTCAAATCCTTTTAAATCCTTTGGAATCTTTTTAAATTCCTTTAAATATTTCAAATTCTTTGGAACGTTCTAAACCTAAACCTCTTGAAAATGCCTTCGAATTTCAAAAAAATATCCTAAAATATTTTAAATTCTTTGGCATCACCTCAATTTCTTGAAATTTATTTAAAATACCCTAAGATATTTCAAATCCGTTCTAATCTTTTGAAACCCTTTTGAAATCTTTTTTATCTCTTGAAAATGCCATGGAATTTTTTTAAATACGCTAAAATATTTTAACTCCTTCGAAATCAGTTTCAAATTATTGAAACCAATGAAAAATTATTTTGAATGTTTTAAAATTCCTTAAAATATTTCAAATCCTTTGAATTTTCCGCATACAAAGATGCATTTTCAATCAAATGGTCGAATTTTCAAATAAAAAAGATTAAATTTCAATCAAATATTTGAATTTTTAAGACAAAAATACAATTTTTTTAGAAGACAGTTGAATTTTAATAAAAAAAGTTAATTTTTAACAAAGAAAAATGACTTTTCTACCATGAAAGATAAATTTTCAACAAAAGTGTATATTTTTTAAGCTAAGAAGTCGAATGTTTTAGAGAACAGTGGACTTTTAAATCGGCAAAAATGAATTTTTTACAAAAATCATCATTTTTAATCAAGAAAGGTCCATTTTTGATAAGATAGTTGAATTCTCAACCAAAAAGCTGAAATTTCAATAAACAAAATTAATTTTTTACACAAAAAGACAACTTTTCAACAAAATAAATGAATTTTCTACCAAATAGTCGAATTTTCAACTTATACAATATACAAGATAAAGTTCCAACAAAAAATGGAATAGTTAAATTTTCTGATTAGAAAAATAATAATAATAAAAAAAAGAATTTTCAATAAAGTTGTTAAATTTTCAACCAAAAAGATGAATTTTCGATCAAGAAGATTAAGGTTCTGCCAAAAAGACGAATTATCTACAAAAAAGTTAAATTTTTAACACAAAAATATATTTTTTTAACAAAAAACATAATATTTTTAAACAAAAACATTAATTTTTAACCAAATAGTTTAATTTTCTACCAAAGTGTTCAATTTTCAAACCAAAAAGATGAATTTTCTACAAAACAGTAGAATTTTTAACATAAAAGTATATATAAAATATATATATATAATAGTATATATATAAAGTATATTAAATTAGATATGAATTCTTAATAAAAAAGAAAATAATTTTTTTACAAAGTAGTTAAACAACTTTAGTTCAAATAATCGACTTTTCAATCAAAAAAGATGAATTCTCAACGAAACATGTAACAGTTGATATTTTAACCAAAACATTGCATTTTTAACCAAAAAGGATAAATTTTTAACCAAGAAGACTAAATTTCTACTAAAATGAATTTTCAACCAAAAAATTACACTTTCACCTAAAGAATATAAGTTTTTAACCAAATAGTTACATTTTTAACTGAACAAGATAAATTTTTAACCAGAAATGAAATAGCTTAACTGTCAGTTTTAAAAACTTATTTTCAACCAAACATGAAACGAATTTTCATCAAAATTGTTAAATTTTCTACTAAAGAGAGTCTTCAACTTACTTAATTACTTACTTCAGCTGAAAAAAATCAATTTTTAACAAAGCAGTTGAATTTTTGATAAAGAAATACGTGACTTTTTAACAATATAGGTGCATTTTCAACAAACTAATTAAATTTTCAACCAACTAATAAAATTTTTAACCAAACGACATGAATTCCGAACCAAAAATATAATAGTAGCCTTTCCAATAAAAAAATGAACATTTACCCAAAAATAGTACCGCCAGACCACTGCAAATATAATAATAAGAGATATAATTTTTATGTTGTAACAAAAAAAGTTAATAATTCCTGAACTGCGGCCACCCTATGTAATTTTTTCCTATGCGGATTAAGAAGGGGTTGAAAATAACACAAAAGTCAAGGACAAGTTATTCTTGATACTGAAAAAATCACCTGCAATGCGAAAGGAGATTTGACAATGTGAGGTTTGAGAATTGCAAGCGTCAATTCTAATGAACGTGTCGGCTGCATATCCGCATTTTTCGGTCAAGTCATTATTCAAGAAAACTTGATCGAAGATCTTTTGGAAGTTCTGTAATTGTCATTTGCACGTGTGTATGACATTATAACCTCTTTTGTGAAAAAATCAACAAAACTTCCTGATGTTTTCCATTTTTTTCTTTGATTTTCACTCTTTTCACTCAACAGTAACACACTAGTTTTTTCACTATAAAAATAATTTTTCTGTAAACTTTCCGTCAAAATATCTCAATCAACCAAAAGTGAGCACCAACATTTTTTTAGATTTCTTTATACCTATATCAAAATCTTTGCCTATATGGATTTTTTTGCACTTGTATGCCAACAGAGATGATGCCAATCACAGATTGGTATCGTTTTTTATTCTCTGCTCTCAAACCTAATTGGCATAAGGTTACGTAATGAACCGTTTTTGGATTCTTATTGGTGGGAGGAGTAAAACCTAACCTATAAACAATAAATTTGACGTTTTGACAGACGTATAGTCTGTGTTGTGATATTTTGTTCCGTAGCATTTCAGTTTTCCTTGTATGCAGACACGTAGGAGTTGAAAGCGAAACTCCTTTAATTTGTTAACATTTTAAAATTAAAGTTTTCTTCTAAACCCACCGGCGTGGGAAGTAATGCTCCAAAATGATGCAACAATATATGAAAGAGCTTGAACAAGTAAGTTTATTTTACATTATTAGAATTCGTTCAATTGTTATTTTACTTGTTCAATCATTTTAACTGATTGTTAAAGATGATTGGATTATATCTCTAAACAAATATTATTTCCTAACCTAGTTTCCTAAAAAATTGCACTAATTTGTATATGAATATTTCTTTTGCACTTCATTTCCGGCTATTTTTTTGCAACTTTTTTGAACAGTAAATAAATAATGAGTGATTCACTGATTTTGAAAACTGATTTATTGCAAGGAACCTTTCGATCCTGAGGAATTCGTAGAGCGTTTAGCTTGGAGAACAGTCAATGACACAGTCAGTGAAAATGGAAAAAGCGTTTTCGATCCACTTCTGATTCACGAAACTTTTCTCCAAGCGATTAAGGATCTGCAAGTTTTGCAAGAGCGACAGCAAAAGAAATGCGAGAAACTCGAAACCGCGCTAAAAGAAGAAGAATCGAGACATGCTCTCGAAAATTTGGATTTGCAGGAGAGAAATAAAAATGCAATGGAACTTTTTCATCAATTGGATGAAAGGATTAATCTTGTTGCGACTAAAGTTCTTCATTTGGGCGATCAACTCGAAAATGTTAATACTCCCAGGGCAAGAGCTGTCGAAGCTCAAAAACTGATGAAACATTTTTCAGAATTCCTGAGTCCTGGCCCCCTAACTGGTCCGATTTTTACTGACAAATCATCCGTAAGATTTTTCTTTTAAAATTTTCCTATAAGCCTATAACAGGGTTGCTACAGAATCCCAATTTGGAAATTCCTTGACTTTTCCCTGACCAATTTTTTATTTCCTTTGAACGTTATACATTTTTCTTTTAGGTATAAAAACAACCTTCCACCTAGGAGGTCAATAATGTTAATGCCAAAACATGTTCTTTTTTTAAATTTATCTTTAAGAATTTTAGTGACAACAATCCAGAATTTCATGAGGGTTCATCCATAAATGAGGATGGAATGGGAGGGAATGGAAGATCCTATGTAAGAAAAATTTTTACTAACAAAAAATAGTAAATCCACATATATATGAATTTTCTACCAATGAAGTCGAGTTTTCAACAAAATACATGAAGTTTCAACTAAAAAGGATATATTTATAGTTACAAAATCATTTTGAGCAAAAACCAAGCTACCAAGAAGATTAATTTTCGAATCAAAAAGAGGAATTTTCAATAAAAGAGTTCTTTTTCATCCAAGAAAGATTTTTCAGTCAATAAAGATAAAATATCTCATCCAAAAGGTTGAATTTTTAAGCCTTAAAGGCGAAATTTTTACAAAATAGTTCAGTTTTCAAACCGACAATATGAATTTTTAACAAAATAAAAGTTAATTTCAAAAAGAATTGTTGAATTTTAAAGCCAAAAGAACGAATTTTTATATCATAATAATTTCATTTTTAACTCAAAAAAGAAGATTTTTAAACAAAATAAATGAATTTGCAACTAAACAATACAATTTTCAAGCAAAAATGGAATTATTAGAATTTTCAGTTGAAGAAATCAGTGTTTAACAACAACAAATAAAATTTTCAACAAAATAGTTTAATTTTCAACCCAAGATACGAAATTTCAACTGAAAATATGAATTTTTATCTAATATTACTTTTCTACGAAAAAGATGAATTTTCAACAAAATACATGAAGTTTCAACCAAATAGTTGAATTTTCAACAAAGAAGTTAACTTTCAACCAAATAGATGAATTTTCAGCCCAAAAAGACGAATTTTCGACTAGACAGTTCAATTTTTGAGAAAAAAGTATGATTTTTTAACAAAAATGTTGAATGTTCAACAAAATAATAAAATTTTTAACCACAAAATGAATTCTCAACAAAAAAAAAATATAATATGAATTTTTTTGAGACTCACTTGTTATTAAGACATTTTATTTTCTAAATCTGGTTTCATTAAGGTTCCACGTTTCTTTAATTAACAAAATTTATATAGGTAATTCCAAAGATTTGTTTGTATTCCAGTCAAAATTCTGCGCGACCATGTCAGCGAATTTACTGGCGTTTTTCCCCCTGATAGTAGTGCCCCAAATCACCCATGAATGAAGTATTAGATTTTTCAAATTAGAACTTTGCGTACATTTTTCTTTGTAAATTAGATTTTTTCGTCAATTTTACTTTTCTTTTTAAACCTACATAAAAAAGGCAATTCATCACCGATTTTAAAGTTTAATGGCTGAATTTATTCATTTCAGAAAGTAGTTTTTAGGGAAAATATTTTCCATACACGTATGTGAAAAACTATAAAAATAAGGCCATCTTCAACGTTGCCTATAAATTTACTAAATTTCACAAAATTTGACAATAATTCATTAATTACTTGCAAACAACTGTTGGGCAAATTTCCTATATTCTTTAAAAATTAAATTTATTAACACATATGCATTCTATCAACTTATATAAAATTCTTATTTATGAGATAAATCTGGAATTGTTTTGTAAAAATTCTTCACGAAAATATAAAAAAACGAAAGTCAGCGATTTTATAAAATCAGAATTAATTTTTGTTTAAAAAGTTATTAATTGTAGAGCAAAATATTGAACACAAAATAGTTGAACACCTTTCTTCATAAATTATAAAAATTACAAGGAACTTTTCATTTTCATCGTGAAAACAAGTGTCACTCTTAAACTATTGAATACATAAAAAAAATGTCTCAAATAAAGAATGTGTAATTTGTTGAGATCTACATTCCCTGCTTACAATATTTGTTTCGGAAATTAATTTATTTTTTGATGAAAATCATGAAAAATCAGCGTGATAAATAAATAGAATCAATAAATAAAAATAAAAAGATTTAAAAACATTTTATTAATACAAATATTTTTATTATTATTATTAAAATTAAGAATTATTTAATAAATCAAAAAATAGTTTATTTTTCATGTTTGGTCGATTTTTTCGAAAATTAATGATTTCACCAAAAAATGTTGCGCACAAAAAAGTTGTATTTTTGCGAAATACACAATTTCTTTGTGGAATATTTTTATATAAAAGCAATTTTAAGCTTTTTTAAGTTTAGTGATATTTAGTGAATTTATAGACAACTTTAAAGATGACCTTAATTTTTGAGATTTTGACATAAGTGTATAGTAAATATTTTACCTAAAACTGCTTCCTGAAACCAAGAAATTCAGCGATTAAACTTTAAAATCGAGTATGAATTCCCTTGTTTATGCATATTTGAAATTAAAAGTAAAATTGACGAAAAATTCAAATAAAAAAAAATTCACGTAAAGTTTTGATTCGAAAAATCGAATACCTCATTGTTTTTGGGCACTCACTATTAGAAATAAAATCGCCAGCTAAATCGCTGTTATGGTCACACAGCTGATTAAAAAAAAATCTTTGGAATGACCCATATGTATGTACATTCTCTAAGTTTATAAAATATTAGTGACATTTTGTGGAGGTTTCAGAGCAAATCTTATGGTATTTTAAATAGTGGGAGGGATTGAAATTTTCAGATAAATGCCTTACATAATTTTTGGACGGCCCCTAAACTTCGACTTCTGTTTTTTGAAAATTCCCTGACTTTTTCAGGTTTTCTCTGACATTCCCTGACTTTTCCTGACTTTCTGAAGTTTCCTAACCTGTAGCAACCCGGCTATAAAGAATACTTGATTATTTCCAAGTTCCTTAATTAAGAAAAATATTTAATGAATTTTATAGGTGGATGAAGCAGCCGATGTGATATTAAAACTTCACTTAATAGCACAAGAGCTTCCATCCGAAAAGTTTGAGCACGCAAAGAAGAAAATCAGCACAAAATATCACGAAATCGAGCGAAATTTGATAGAAGAATTTGTCCGATCTCAAAATAGTGAAGATGCGACTCGAATGAAAAAGCTCGCGTCCATACTTTATCAATTTAAAGGATATTCTCAATGCGTGGATGCATTTATAGAGCAGAGCCAGATGAGTTCTTTCGGTGGAAAAGATGTTTTTCAGGAAGTCATACCGATGTGCACAAAAAATTACAAACTAATGCAACAAGTTTTCTCTAATCCGGAACAAGTGATGGCAAAATTCGTACTCAATATTTATCACTTGAGGCTGCAGAAATACATCGTGGCTAAATTAGCGGATCGTTCCGATTCGGAAAAATATCTCTCGAACCTGTATGAGCTGTATTTAAAAACTGTGAAGCTTTCAGCTGATTTAAAAAAGTTCAATATGTGCACTGACGAGCAATATTTAATTAAACTCACGAGGAACATTTTTCACAAGCATG
The DNA here is from genome assembly GCA_932195095.1 of Andricus curvator. Lineage (NCBI taxonomy): Eukaryota > Metazoa > Arthropoda > Insecta > Hymenoptera > Cynipidae > Andricus > Andricus curvator. The sequence continues at coordinate 1,092,533 of CAKNYM010053225.1, forward strand.
TGGATGCGTACATCACGTAAGTCTTTTTTTATATGAATTTTTGTTTTAATTATTTGTGTAATTGCAGGCAGCACACTCTTTCTACTATTCCTCTCTTCACTTTTTTTTTAATTCCTCTTTTTCTCCTATTTTCAAGAAACTTCCCCTTTTTCTCGTTTTCTTGCCTAAATTATTAGATCTCAATAAGAAACTCCAACTATTTTTCGTTCAAAGATGATTCAAAGATTAATTAAAAAGTCTACTGTTATGTTTTTGATTCAGAATAAATCTCTTGGTTCAAAATTTTACTATTTGGTTGAAAATGTAATTATTTTGTGGAAATTCAACTATTTTCTTAAAAAGTCATCTTTTTTGTTCGAAATTTCAACTCTTTTGGATAGAAAATTCGTCCCTTTGGATTAAAAATGCATCTTTTCGTAGAAAAGTAATCTTTTTTGGTTGAAAGTTAATTCTTATTAATTAAAAAGTCTACTATTATATTTTTGGTTCCGAATTTTCATCGCTCTTTTGTTAAAAATTCAACTATTTTCTTAAAAATGCATCTTTCTTAGTTGAAAATTCAGTTGGTTTGTTGAACATTCTTCTTTCTGGATAGAAAATTCGTCCTTTTGGATTGAAAATTCATGTTTTGGTAGATAAGTCAACTTTTTTGGTTGAAAGTTAATTCTTTTTAAATGAGAAATCTACTATTATATTTTTCGGTTCAGAATTTTCATCTCATTTCCTTAAAAATTCTATTATTTGGTTAAAATTTAATTATTTTGTTGAACTTCAACTATTTTGTTAAAAAGCCATATTTTTTGTTGGAAAATTCAATTGTTTTGGATAGAAAATTCGTCCTTTTAGATTGAAAATTCATCTTTTGGTAGAAAAGTAGTCTTCTTTGGTTTAAAGTTAATCCTTATTATTTGAAAAGTATACTATTATATTTTCGGTTCAGAATTTTCATCTGTTTTGGTTGAAAATTACATTATTTTGTTGAAAAATCAACTATTTTATTAAAAATTCATCTTTTTTAGTCGAAAACTCAACTGTTTTGTTAAAAATTTATCCTTTTGGATTCAAAATTCATCTTTTGGTAGAAAATTCATCTTTTTTGGTAGAAAGTTAATTCTTTTTAGTTAAAAAATCTACTATTCTATTTTCGGTTCAGAATTTTCATCTCTTTTGGTTGAAAATTAAATTATGTTGTTGAAAATTCAACTACTTGGATGAAAGTTGAATTACTTTGTAAAAAATTATATTTTTCGGTTGAAAATTTTACTATTTTTTGTCTTTTGGTTGAAAATGTATTGCTTTTGCTAAAAATGCAATTGCCTGTTTCAAAATTAATCTGTTTTGGTTGAGAATTCAACTATTTTGTTAAGAATTCGTCTTTTTGGTTGAAGTAAACAGTTTTTGATTTAAATTTAAAATATTTTTTGGTTGAAGTAACAACTATTACATTTTTTGTTGAGAATTCATCTTTATTGGTTTATTGGTTAATTCATATTTTAGGGTTAAAAATAAATCTGTGTTGATTGAGGATATATCTATTTGGTTTGAAATTAATTTTTTATTGAAAATTCATAATTTCTTGTTAAAAATTCAACTGTTTTGTAGAAAATTCATCTTTTTGACTTGAAATTTCAACAGGCTGGTAGAAAATTAACTATTTGGTTGAAAATTCAACTTTTTGGTCAAAAGTAACCTTTTTTCTTCAATATATTAATTTATTATTTGTTGAAAATTCGTCTCTTTTGCTTGAAAAGTCAACTATTTGGTTAAAAATGTATCTTTCTTGGTAACATTTTTTCTTGTTGAAAATTTATCTTTTCGGGTTTAATAGTTAAATGGTTTCTAAAAAATTCGACTTTTTAGCTTGAAAAGTCACCTATTGTTGAAAACTCATCTTTTTGGGTTCAAAATTCGTCTCTTTTAGTAGAAAATTCATCTTTTTGGGTTGAAAATTACACTATTTTCTTGAAAATGCAATATATTTCGATTTGCAATCCTAGAAATATGGTACTTAGAATAATTTTATTTAACAGAATGTATTCCCCTTTTTCGGAAAAAATCACCTTATTTCCCTTTTTGAGATCATTTTGAGCTGTGAAGTCAGTAATTGAATGTTGACCTTAATTTGCAGAGTGGAAACGAAGTCTCTGAAAGACAAATCAACAGCCCTTCTACTCGAGTACTACGAGTCAAAGAATCATCAAAAGAAAGTTTTGCAAACTGGCGGATTTCAGGAATTAAGGAGAGATCTGCAGGCGGTTATTGGGACCAGGACGAATATAAATATCGCGCAAATAGAAGACTACGGTGGAGAAACTTTCCTCTCGGAAGAACTGGCTATCAACTTGCTACAGAGGAGCAAATTGGCCTTTCAAAGAAGTGCCCTTTTGTCGCAACCTTCGGATTTGCCAGGGAATGCGACACAAATTCTGGAAATTTTATTGAAGTACCTCATAGATGAACACGTTGATTATGCCCTCGAATTAGGCTTGCAATCTGTTCCTATTCCTGAAAGTCGAACGCAACCGGAACTTCATTTTTTTAATATTGTCCGAAGATGCAATGCTATTATTCGACTCCTGGAGGAACAATTCTGCGACAGTTTAGTGCCACTTGTTGTGTAAGTTGTCAAATTAAAGATGGCAAATATTCCGGGTGTCTAGGCAATTTCTAGGCAAAATCAGACATTTTGAAATTCCCGGGTTTTTCCCGACCACATTTGTTTCCCTCTACTAATCTAAAGATGTCTCTTTGTAATTTGTCGCAAATTAACGTATAGGAATGGGAATATTAACAATATCCACACATTTCAAACTAAAAAGTAATAAATTCAATAAATAAACCATGAATTGAATAAAATTTGAGGAAATTAAAAGTAATATAAGAGAAATAAGAATTCGATGAAATTAATAAAAATTCAAGGTAAATTTTTAAAAAATGCAAGTGAATTGAAAAAAATATATATATAAATTCAAAATATTCCACTGCTTTCAGTAAAATTGGAGCGAATTTGGAAGAATTCAAGTGAATTCAAACGAATTGGAAAAAGTGCATAAGAATTTAAGGCGAGTTTAAAAGACGTCAGGGTGACTTTAAAAAATTTTTTTTTTCAATTTATTCAGTTGAGTAGATTTGCGTCATTTTTGAAGAATACAAGTGAATTTAAAAGGTTTCAGCGAAAGCTAAAACAAAGAATTCCAAAGAATTCAGGATGAATCAATAAGAATTCAGGGTGAATTCCAAATAAATTTAAATGATTTGAAAAAAATTCAAAATATTCCACTTATTTCAGTAAAATTAAAGTGAATTTATAAGAATTCAAGGGAATTCATAAGAATTTGAAAGATTATAATAGAAAAAATGGAAAATCAAAACCTTTTTATAGAAATGAGTAAAATGGTCGTGAACAGAATTGAGGGCGAACTCATCAAAACTTAAGTGGGTTGAAAAAGATTGAAAAAAAAAACAACGAATTAAATCGAATTCAAATGAATTTAGAGAAATGTAAGGTAAATGAGAAGAATTCAATGAAATTAATGAAAGGTAAATTCATTCAAGGTGAATTAAACAAAATTCTGGTGAATTAAAAACAATTAAAAAATGTTTTAAAAAAACATTAAATTCAATAGATTTGGAATTAATTCAGAAAAATGCAGGGGAATTAAGAAAATCTGGATTAAATGTCTAAGAATTCAAGATTAGTTAAAAAGACTTTAAAAAGAATTAAAGAAAAAACATTTAAAGTTTATGTGAATTGAAAACAAAATCCAAAATATTCCACTGATTTTAGTATAATTAGAGTGAATTTGGAAGAATTCAAGGAAATTCAAACGAATTTGATAAAATGCCGAAGAATGCAAGGCGAGTATAAAAGGCGTCAAGGTGAATTGAAAAAAAAAAATGTTAATCCATTCAATTCAATAGATTTCAGTCATTTTAGAAGAATTCAAGTGAATTCAAATAAATTCAGCGAAAGCTAAAAAAACAAAAGAATTCCAAAGAATTAAAAACAATTAAAAAGAATTCAGGATAAATTAATAAGAATTCAGGTTGAATTCCAAATAAATTTAAGTGAGTTGAATAAAATCCAAAATATTCCACTTATTTCAGTAAAATTAGAGTGAATTTATAAGAATTCAAGGGAATTCATAAGAATTTGAAAGAATATAATAGAAAAAAAATGGAAAATCAAAAACTTTTCATCGAAATGAGTAAAATGATCTTGAACAGTATTGAGAGCGAACTCAACAAAACTTAAGTGAATTGAAAAAAAAACCAACGAATTAAATCAAATTCAAGTGAAGTGAGAAGAATTCAATGGAATTCATAAAAGGTGAATTCAAAAAATGTTAGTAAATTGAAAACAATTAAAAAATTTGATGAAATGCCTAACAATTCAAGGTGAGTTTAAAAGACTTTAAAAAGAATTAAAGAAAAAACTACCAATTAATCCATAAATTGCGTAAAATTGAGCAAGGAATTGAGTGAATTTAGAAGAATTCAAAGAAATTCAGGGTAATTAAAAAAAATCAAGATATTTTAAAAGAATTCAGGATAAATTAACAAGAATTCAGGATAAATTCCAAGTGAATTCAGATTTATTGAAAAAAAATCCCAAATATTCCATTGATTTCAGTCAGATGGGTATCAATTTAGAAGATTTTAGGGAAATGTAAATGATTTCGATTAAATCCATTCAAAATAAAGGTCAATTACAAATAATTTGAGTGAAACAACAATTCTGAAATCGACACAAATTCCATTGAATTTATAGTATTCAGAGTGAATTAAAAAAATTAAAATTCAGAGTGATCCATTGAATTCAGTGGATTTCAAGTGAATTTGAACAAATTCAGGGTGAATTCAAAATAATTCAAATGAATTAAAAACAAATTCAATAACATTCAGAAAACCGTGGATTCTCTGTTTTAATTTATTGAAAGAAGTCACTAAAGTGATAGTTTTATTTTAAAAAGTGGCTATTGTGACTTTATCTTGAAAAAGCGGCTAAAAAGTGATTTGAGAACAAAAAAATGACCTCAGTTCGAGCTTTAATGTTAATTATATGAGAGTGAACATTTTTTATCCTGAATAGGTTGAAAGCTATCGGAAATATCTATAGAATGATTCAGGATCAAGTTATTTTATTAACTTGTTTAGAAGATATTGCAAAAGCAGTGCAAATTTTGTTTTCTTAAAATTTCAATAAAGTCTAATATAATATATCTTTTTTAATAACCTTTAGATAATTTTCAAGACAAATTTCTATAAAATCAAACCAATCAATTTCGATAGCCTTCAACCTATTTAAAAGAAACAGTTTTAACTCCCATATAATTAATATTGAAAGAACCGAAGCAATCATTGAAAAACTTTGATGGTATCATATTCGATATGTGAAACCATCAGATTTTCCTCTCTCTGATTCTCTATTAAACAATAAAAAGAAGATAAAGTAGAAAAAAGTAGATTTTGCGATAGAAGAAAAAATTCCCTATCCTAAATAAAATTCGCGGCTTTCCCCGATTTCCCGGTCCGCTAGACACCCCTGCAATTAATTCAAAAATTCTAATTTCTAAGTTATTTTTATTGTAAATTGCAGGTCAACGCCAAAACATGTGGAATGCATGTCAAGGAAGAAAAAGATATTGGAACAAATTGAAATGAAACTTGACCTGGGCCTGGACAGAAGTATAAATGCGATTGTTGGATGGGTGAAGGTTTATCTGCAAACGGAACAACGAAAGACTGACTTTAAACCAGAGACTGATGTCGATACTTTAAATACACCAGCTTGTTTAACAGTAGTTCAATATGTAACAGGGATGATAAGACATATTCATGACAGCCTTGATGGCAAGAGTTTAGAAAACGTGTTGACTGAACTGGGAATTCGATTTCACAGAGTGATTTACGAACACTTGCAACAATTCCAGTTCAATTCGGCTGGAGCCATGTGTGCAATTTGCGACATGAACGAGTATAGAAAGTGCGTTAAGGAATTAAAAATCAGCTTTGTTGTCACACTATTCGACACTTTGCATGCTCTCTGTAATCTTCTTCTGGTCAAGCCAGAAAATTTGATGCAAGTCTGCTCCGGGGATCAGTTGGTTAGTTTCTTTTTTACATTCTCATTCTAATGAGAAGGTATTGGTTTTATGTAAAATTTGACATAGTCGGTTTTCATCAAATCTCCACGTTTTGAGACCCCCTGAGCTAGAAAAAACGATTTTTACGAAGGTGTCTGTCTGTCTGTAGTCTGTCTGTCTGTCTGTCTGTAGCCACGATAACTTTCGAAAAAATGATCAGATTTGATTGAGCTTTGGCACACTTTTTTATGGCCGAAAAATAGAGAACGAGTTCGTTAACCAGCTATTTTGGATGAAAATCCAAAAAGTGAGCACATTTTGAAAATTTTTGAGACCACTTTTTTGGAAGATTTAAAAATTCTATGTATGGTTATTAGTAGTACGCAAAATGACGAACAAAATATTCTAATGACTTTTCGTGATAAAAAAAAAATTACTGGAGTTATAGCATTTTCAAAATCCAAAAAAACAAACGAAGATGTACATTTTAAGCCGAAAAACGCACGATATGAAAAAAGTCAAGAGGAGAAAAACGTTGCTTTTTGAACACCCTATAATATTTTCATAACAACTTTTTGAATTTTTTGAAAAATACAAAATTCAAATTTTGATCGCACAAAAAATTAATGAAAAATCAAAAAAGCCATTTTTCTGTAAAACTATGCAAGATACCAGAAAAGGTCATCTCACCAAAATTGTGCACCTAAAAAAGATCTACAAATTTCTTATCATTGACTTTTTGATATGACGCGTAGTTTTTGTTTTATTCGTAAAAAACAGCATTGAAAATAGAAAAATCAAATTTTCAGACGAATATTACCAGCTACGAAAAAATGACCGAAACAAAATTTGTTCATCCAAGGAAGAGGTACAAATTTATTGTGACTCATGTTTCGATAGGATGCGTGGTTTTTGTTTTATTCGTGAAAATAACATTGACAGTAAAAAAAATCAAATTTTTGAAAAAACAATGCAAGGTACGAAAACATATAAATGAACAAAAATTGTGCATTCAAAAAAGACTTACACACCCGTAATCAATTTTTGTGGTAAGAATATATTCAAAATGAAAAAATTAACTTTTTTGATAAACGGCACAAGCTAAAATAAAATGTTAACTAATAAAATTTGTCGCCTGAATTATATCATTACTTTTCATTTAAAATCAAATACAAATTTATTCATTTGTATATGAAGAACATATAACGCGAAGCACAAAGTGCGCGCTCAGGGTATTTACCAAATCGCACGCCGTAAGTGCGCTCAAACTTTTTTGTTTCTATCATACGGTTCAAATGATTTTCAAATCAAATATCGAGCGCGAAGCGCGAGTGTCTGGATGAGAATGTGTTCCTTAAGGTCGATAGAACCTTGAGTAAATAAAGTTCCTTTTCAGTCTAAAATAAAAATAAATTTAACAATCACTTAATATGTAGAGGTTTTGATAATTTTATAATATTTGCAAACAAACTTTTTCTTTTCATCGAAGTCGAACACGAAGTTCAAATATCTAGAGGAGCCTAGCGTAAAGCGCGATGCAAATACGTCCGAGCGCGTAGCGCGAGGTGAATACATAATCGAGCGCGAAGCGCGAGATAAATATATGATCGAGCGCGAAGCGCGAGATCCAACAGTCGCGCGCCCTAGGCGCGCTCAAACTTGCGAGCGAAGCGAGCCGCGCGCGAAGCGCGCCATGAGAATGTGCCCGCGAAGCGGGCAGATTTTTTAAAAAGTCGTTTGTCGAATTTAAATAGTTTTTTATGCTCATTTCTAGAATTCTTGTTAAGTATTGTAGTGGAAGAATATTAGGATTTTATATATTTTTTGTTGCAGGCTATGCTGGATAGATCTATTCTAGTTTCATTCATCCAGTTGAGAACGGATTATAAAACTCAGAAATTGGCGAATTCTTTGAAGGGACTCACTGCGTAGTTGTATACACACTCAAATATATTTATCAATTTTCTTTACGCAGAGAAATATGAAAGTCAAATGGCGCTGAAAGGTGATAATAAATCAATAAGTTATTGTCGTTAATATAATAAGTTATAATAAATAGAATTTCCTATATGTGTACTTGTTTTTTCGTTCAAACTTATTAATTTTCAGGGCGTCTTACTTAAATTATGAAAATAATTATGATTACATTTTAATTAACTAAATTTATTAACAAATCGGAAAATTGAAAAAAAGGAATACAATAATTTTGCGAGTTTATTATAAAGGCGGTTTTTCGTCCTTATAAATATCTAAACTTGTAGAAATAGTACTTTTTATATGTTCAATTAAATAACGATGTTTTTTTAATTTATGAAAGTATAAAAGGGCAAGTACTTTCTTAATTGTAGAAGTTTTTAGGAATTTTATGATTGCAGGATCCTTTTCTTAAAAAACTGTCCGATTTTTTATTATAGAAAAGTGAAAAAGATTTCAAAACATTTAAAATGATTTTCTAAAACTTAGTAACAGAATTTAGAAAATCTTAAAGCCAAATTTGTTATTTTGAAAGGTTTCAACACAATAAACAAATTTTCTTAAGATTCCTGGAAAATTTTTTTATGATTTTTTATTCTGAAAATTTTAATTTAAAAAAAAACTGCAACGGATTTCAAACGATATCTAAAAATGAGATGACTGAAAAATGCCGTAAAATAAAATTTTTAACACTGTACAATTCGCGAAAAATAACATATTCCAAATATAAAATTGCCGACAATTTAAAATTCCCGAATTAAAGCGATCAAAAAATTGTTTGAATAAGTAAATAATATAATAGAAAATTTATTCATAAAATAAAAACACTTTATTTGATTATTTAACAATTTTTTACTTTGTTAAAATTTGAGAATTTCACTGTGTTGTCAATTTTACAATGTCGGATATTTTATGTCTAAAAAAAGTCTGGAAGATTTATAGGAAATTTATTTAATTTTCAACAAGTATTCCAAATTTTATGAATAATTCGAGTCAGTTTAGAAGATATTGAGGAATTTTTAAAGAGATTTCAAATATTTTAAAACTGAAAGATTACCGAAAATGTATCAAATATTTTTAAGTTTCTTAGAAACTTCTAAAATTCCCAAACATAATTTAAACTGACTTGAAGTTATCATAAAATTTTTTTAACTGAACACTTTTTTAATTATAATTTAAATTTTTTCTATTTTAAATACATAGTTTCAAATTAATCATTGTTTAATTGTTATTCATACATCAAATCTTGTTTTTATTTTAATATTAAAAAAATTCCCATAGAATAATTTTTTCGAAATAAAAATTATTTTTAATTTTCCCAGGTATCTCAAGAATTTATTTGATCTTAAAACGATTCAAAATCCTTATAATTTTGTTAAAAAATCTTCAAAAATCTACATTTTGTTAACAATTTTTTTAATTCTTTTCAAACTTTAAATTATTTTTGAAATTTTTCAAAACTTCTAATTATCTTTTAAAATGATTCAAATTAAAAAAAAAATCCTGTAAAATTAAGAAAATTGCCCTGAAATCTTCCAGATTCTTTTTTGACAATTTTGGAAATCTTTTGAAATATTCTCTTAAAATTAATTTTTTTTTTTAATTTTACTAGGAATCTCCAACAAATTTTGTTTTCTTACTAAACCTTTCACAATTTTTAAAAAGCTTCTAATTTTTTTTAGATATCTGCAAAAATCTCAATTTGGTTTCAAATTAATTTTGAATCTTTTCAAAACGTCTAAATATATCTTAAACTTACTCCATTTTTTTAAATTAATGAGTGTAACATTAAAATTTAGCTCTCTGAAAATGTTAACGATTCGAGGCTTTCGGTTTCAAACAATTCAGTTTTAAATATTTGATTTATAATTGCTCCTTTTAAATAAACAGTCAAATATTGCTAAATATTAAATAATTATTTTTCTTAATTGAAGAATTTCAAATTGAATGGATTAATAATGAAATATCTTAGACTGAAACAATGGTTGAATAGAATTTGAAATTTAATAAAAATGTTTAATTATGAATCTATTAATTTGAAGATATTTTAAAACTGTAAATACAGTTTATAAAGTTTCAATCGGACTTTACATTTTTCTAGTAACTGAACCTTTCGAATTGAAACAAACAAATTTTTAACGTGAAGATCTGTAAATTCTTGAATTTTGGACTGATTTATAATCGTCCTGTAAAATGAATTATTGTTCGCTTTTAATACTGTAGTTCAATTTTAGAAATCATGAATTAATTTATATTTGAAGTTTAGCAACTTAAAACGTTTTTTATGAACAATTTTCAATTTCGAACGATTTAATTTTTAATGGTTTAAATAACTGCACTTTAAAATTCTTGAAATTAAATCTGTACGCCTAAAAATGTAGATCTAAAATGGACAAATTTTACAAAAACAGATTTTAGAATTACACATTGTAAACTGAATATCATAACTGAAAAACTTAACAACTGACTCATAAATTAAAACCAAAACAGTTGAAATCGAACTTATTTTAAATTTCTAAATAACTTCTCAAAAAATAGAACATTATTTTTAATTGCATTACATAATCATGTGATATTTCAAGTGATTGTAGACTTTTCTAAAAAATTTCTGAAATTCTCTGTAATTTCTGGGGTTTCGGTCCTGCGGCCACTCTGCACGTATTATCACCATCGAATAATTAAAGAAATGAGTAATACTAAAAACATAATCATTTTATAAATTTGTCTCTAAAGTCCATGAATTTCAAGAATTAAAACAATTTTTTAAATTATTTTCATATCTACTTAACATCCAGTACATATTTAACATATTAATATGTACTTTCAAAAAAATATATTTTCCTGATATTAGTGAAAATGATAAAAAGAAGTTTGATTTAAAGAAATATCCATACAGTACTCTAAATTTACTTAAAAAATAAATGTAATTAAATACATCTTTTAAAACAAATATAAGCACGCTCGAAAAATTACTTGAATTAAAAAAATGCCCTGCTATTTCGACGACGCCTGGATTTCAATTTTTGTAGAAGTATTTTCATTTTTCGTTATGAGCAAAAATTATCTATAACTTTTAAAGAATACCAAATCAAAATTCTAGAGAAGAAATTATAACTTTTATTATGAAATACTAAAGCTTTAAACTAACAAAACTTGAAAAGCTTAAATCTGTACACTTCATAAACTAAAAAGGTCAAGGGTCAACAAAAAATTACTATAAATTATATTCAAGCACAGGAAACTCGATTTGCAATCAAATACTATATTTACCATATAGTTTACACGTAGCAAACGTAAAAAACGATCGATGTAATAAGTTAGTATTGTACGCACAATGTCGCGTCAGCATAAAATTTCTAAACAGCCATTGCAAAATTTGCTGAAGTAGCATCATAATTTATTAGGTTTTCAACATTTTAATGAAAATTGTAAAAAATAAGTTTGTTGACTATAAATTTGTACTGATTGATCTATTTTCTTATAAAAAATTGGAAAATTCAGGGCTCTTAAAATTATATTATTTTTGAAACTTTGATGAATTTTGAAAAAGAAGGAACAGGTTAGTCCAAGAAAATTTCAAATAGTAAATTCAAATTTGAATCTAGAAATTGATTCTAGGAATTTATTTAACTAGTCATGTGTGAAATTAAAAAAACCTATATCATCAGCTTTTAATCGCCTTTTGTCGAAGCCAATGAACTGGTAGAGAATACATATTCCATTCAATGGTGCCTTTTAAATTAAAAAATTAAATATCGTTTTCATTTTTACGTCTCTAAATACACGATACTCAATCAATACAGCTATCCATTCAACTCTTCACTCAAGACTTACGAATTTTTTTACTGATATAAAGAAAGCCCCATCACAAACTGGATTGAAAGAAAAAAGTCATGAAACTGGTGTATGTTATACGATCAAGAAACACTTTACAAATGGGGTTATATTACAATACTCGCTAAAGACAGAAATTTCTTAAGTCATTTACGTAGTGCGCTTTTGGAAGGTCTTATGAAATCTTCCAATACTGACATATCTTCATTCTTGATTCTACCTTGCAGTAAAAACAATTGGATCGCCGATTTCGACAGAGAATATCACTCGGGAAAGAAAACCATCTTGCGTAAATTCTTGAGACTCGAATACTACAGTCAAACTGTAAAAATCTTTTGTCTCTTAAATAAAAAGAATTCTAGCCCAACATTGAAAGCCCAGCAAATTCGCAACACGAAGTAGGATGAGAAGTTAGTTACATTACCAATTGTTGGGATTAATTTCTGATATTCCTATTGACAAACCGGCCTTACTTCAAATTCTTATAAGAAATGTCTCATACAACTTCGTGATTTTCAGATAAGGTAGCCCAACATTAGTATTTATACAGCTTGAAACTAACGGTGCTCGTACCGCGTTCGGGATAATATTTTCGTCGATTACAGTCCGTTCTTAACATTAATATATTTTTTCACGTGGCCGTTGTTCGACTTGTTTCACGAAATTCTAGGAGTCTGCAGATGAGGAGTCGAACTCTGATCGGTATCAGCGCATGCGATAATGATTGGTCTCGTGGACCGTGCACAATTCGCCCTTAAAGTCGAGTTCGATGCTGAAATCTAAATCGCGGTAGTTCCTGGCGTTGGGCTTCATGGAGAAGACGCCGTAGACCTCCTCACCCTTTTTCACGGTCATGTACTCGTCAAAATAGAAGACAGTTTGTTTCCAGTGGGTGTACTGAACCTCTGGAGCGGTACTGAATCCAATCCGCTTGTGGCACTTGGTGAACTCTATGTTGAAGAAGGTCACGAGGGCCTGGACGTAATCGTTCCTGCGGACCTGGAGGGTGAAGGGCGAGGAGAATTCGAGGTCGGCTTTTGTGACAGTGTAGAGATCAACTTCCTTGATGAGGCAGGAGTTCGTCACGACCTGTTTCGGGTCAACGACGTCGACGAGAGGTTCGCTGATGGCTACCTTTCGTATGCTGCTCATGTCGAAACCGTAAACGTCGTCCCACCAGTTGATTTTCTCGTCCTTGTACTGTCGATCCTCAATTCCGCAGATGAAGAGAGTGGCCTTGTCGGGGAAGAGCATCCCGTCCTCGCGAAGCCACTTGTCCCTGGCGAAGAGGACGGTGTCGAGCATGGATTCGTAGAAAAGACAGTAACCCATCCACTCGGAGATTATAATGTCTACCTTCTCAATACCGTCAGGCAAAACTACCTCCTCGACTTTGCCTTTCAGGATGGAGACGATGTGAGAGAGCTGGTTCGCTTCTACGATTTTTTCGGCGTACTCGACGATGTTGGAGCATTCGATTCCGATGACTCTAGAAGCGCCGGCCTTCGCGGCGAACATGGAGAGAATGCCGGTACCGCAACCGATATCGAGAACAATTTTACCTTTGAAGAGGTGCTTGTTGTGATACATGGAGTTGCGGTAGGTGACGGTACGTACTTCGTCCTTGAGCATCTCTTCGTGAATTCCGTAGTGAGCGTAAGAATCAAAATAGTAGTCCCGCGAGGTCATGTCATCTACGGAGACAGGCTCCTTGTTGTTGGCAGTGGGAGCCTCTTTGTTGGGCAGTACTACCGACTCGGCAACTTCCATGTTCTCCATTTTTGATTCCTGGAACAGACAAAAAAGGATTAATTAGAGAGGGCTGGCAAGACGACTTTTTGTTAGAAAAATATTAAACATATAGGTGTAGCCAGATGTCTCAAATCTTTTCCTGAATATGCAAGATATTGTCTTCATTATCTTTTTTATCAAGAGTCTATAATCTCAGATATTATAAAATACCTGAGACATTAAAAGACGTATGTATACACGTTTTAAAAATATAGGGAGTGAAAATGAGCCCACTTTATTTTTCTCAGATTAAACTTCCGCAAATATTACTTCAGATACGAAAAAATAAAAGCGAACATTATAATTTTGCCAAAAAAATTCGACTTAAATGATTTTCAAACAATTGTTTAAAGAGTAATATGAGTTAAAGACAGCGAACACAATACAATTTCATTCAATACTGAACATTATATTTCCTACAAAATAAAAAAATATTAAACAATTTTCAAATGTCGAATTCTGTAACATTTTATTATTTTTGTACCCTGAGAAAAATGTACTTGAGTTATAAGTAATGAATAGCTTGTAGTTTTTTTTAAATTTTATCTTCTGATAGTATTTCTTAGAGTATGTACCACAGTTGTAAATTTTTCCCCTTATCTCAGATTAAGTAATTAAACAAAAAAACAATGATATCAGACCACACAAGGAAATAAAAAATTTAAATGTTTACACTCTAGTAATTTCGTATCTTAAAATGGATTCTGAACTTGAAAAATAATCTTTGCCATACAACTAGTGCGCAATCAGTAAAATACATTACATTCTACAAGTTAGAGGTCAAAAGTATCAATCTGAGCTATTTTTCAATAGTAAAATCATTATTTTGGCCAGTTCTTTATAGAAAGTATTTTAACCTAAGTTTCGAAATAAAAATTGCAAAGCATTTCAAATCTGTTTTATCGGACGTTGGCAGTAGAAAAAGTAGGCATCAAGATTCCATGATGCTGAACTCTGTGCGCAGTTTTTTTATGATCAAGGTAAGTAGACTTTTTAAGTAATTAACAACCTTTCATAGAACATGAAATAAAAATCAGGGTAACCATTTTAATGGAGGAAAGAAATTACCCGTCATTTCTCGTTTCGCAAAATGTTTTCAATATGAAGTAATCAAAACTGAACTGCGAATTAAAGTACTCAAGGTGAAACACTTGAATTTGACATTAAAAAAATTGAAGCTTAAAAAGGTTTGAGTCTCAAAATTTTAATTCAAACCAGAATGTCTACTCAAAATCCTGGAAAAAATACCCTGACAATTCTAGGTTCTCTCCAGGTACCTCAAGTTTTTTCCAGGTATAATTTTTCATAGTACGCAGCCATTCACATATTTCGCATTTTTTAAGACAATCCACTCGAAACACGTAAACAAGATATTCTTATATCAATTAGCACCATCGATTAATTAAATAATACTAAGAACACAATGAATCATTTCTTAAATTTGTCTCGAAAGTCCATGAATTCGAATAATAATTCCAACAAATTTTTATTTTATCTTCTTATACTTGAAATTCAGTGCATATTGTATAGGTAAAATTAATGTGGATACTATATTAAATACAATTTAAATCGCTTCAAATTCCTGAATTTTGAAGTAAAAATATTGTATTTTCAAGAAGACAGATGAATTTTTAACCAAATAGTTGAATTTTCAACCAAAAAGGTAAATTTTCTACAAAAAATACGATTTTTCAATAAAATACATGAATTCTCAACCAAACTAACCACTAAAAAAACAACAAATTTTCAACCAATGTGATGAATTTTCAACTGAAATGATGATTCTTCAACTAGAATACATGAATTTTATATATATATATATATATATATATATATATATATAAAATTTAACAAGAGTTTAACTTGCAACCAAGTAGTTTTATTTTCCACCAAAAAGATGAATTTTCAACCAAGAAGATTAATTTTTACCAAAAAAGATGAACAATCAACTAAAAAAGATAAATTGTCGAGCAAAAATTGAAATAGTTACATTTTCATTTAAAAAAAGTAATGTTTAACCAGATTGATTTTCAAATAAATTGATGGAATATTTAATTGAAATAATTACATTTTCAGTTAAAAAATAAAATAATTTTCAACCAAAAAAAGCTAATTTTCAAAAAATAGTTACATTTAAAGTCATGACTTTTCAACTGAAAAATGATGATTTTTCAACTAGAATAAATGAATTTAAAAAAAAAAAGAATAATTTTCGACAAAAGAGTTTAACTTTCAACCACGTAGTTTTATTTTCAAACAAAAAGATAATTTTTCAACCAAGAAGGTTAATTTCTACCAAAAACGACGAACTTTAAATTAAAAAAGATAAATTGTCAACCAAAGAGATTAATTTTCAAATAAAATGATGGAATATATAATTGGAATAACATTTTTTGTTAGAAAATAAAATAATTTTAAAGCAAAAAAAAACCTAATTTTCAAAAAAAAAAAAACAGTTACATTTTCAAACAAAGTGATGAATTTTCAAATAAAAAATTATGAATCTTCAATTGGGATGGTTGAGTTTAAACCAACAAGTAAAATCAACTAAAATAATGAATCTTGAACTAGATTAATTGAATTTTCGAATAAAAAGACTAATTTTCAACCAATAAGATAAATTTTTACCAAAAAAGTCGAATTTTCAACTAAAAAAGATAATTTTTTAACCCAAAATTGAATAGTTAAATTTTTAGTTAGAAAAATTAATGTTCAGCCGAAGAAATGAATTTTTAACTAAAATGATGGTTTCAGTTAAACGTTTCAGTTAGTTAGTTTCAGTTAAACGAATATAATTTTCAACAACAAACCAAAAAAATATTTACAATTTCAAACAAAGTGATGAATTTTCATCTAAAATTATGAACCTTCAACTGGAATAGTTGAATTTTAAACCGAAAAGATGAATTTTCAACTAAAATGATGAATAACTAAAATAATTGAATAAATTGTCAGCCAAAATGATTAGTTTTCAACCAGAAGATCAATTTTTACCAAACAAGACGAATTTTCAACTAAAAAAGATAATTTCCCAACAAAAAGTTTCAGTTAAATTTTTAGTTAAAAAAATTAAGGTTCAACGGAAGAATTGAACCGCCGAATGCAATAAGGGGGTATACAATTTTTCTGCACCATTCGGTTGGCCCCTGAGCGACTTTTTTTTAAATTAAAATTTTTATTTTTAAAACATATATCCTTATAGGAAATTTTATTGCGCCTCTTTTTTTCCTCTTGTAAAAAGTTGTCGCTTTTGTTGTTTCCAAAATAAACGCAAAAAGCACATTTTTTGAGAAACGACGATTTTCAGTGTGTTTGCACTTCAACTCGCTCTAAATCTCAGAATTTTCGATTTTTTTACTTTAAAATTTCAGGAGTTACTCATTAGACTATTATTAAAGTGCTAGTAAAATCAAAATTAACATTAAATTTATTTGCATTGAAAAAAGTTAATAATTTTTTTCTCAACAGTTTTATAAACATCGTTTGAATATTTTCAATCGCAAAGTCTATCGACGTAACTTTCAGGTACAATAAAATTCTAGCGGATGAAATGTTCACTAGGGTCCACATAAGTTTTCTGAAAATTTTTACATTCATTGGTCCAGCTGCTGAAAAACTATGATGGTTTAATTCTTTCGCTCGGCGTCGTAAATGTAGGACTCAGCGACGTCTATGAGAAAGGTCTTCACGTAAAAACTTATATTTTGCAGAATTTACATGAAAACTTGTTAATAATATTGGACAATGAGCACTTTCAATAAAATTAAGGTTGCTGGAAAAACATACATGACTAACATTCACCCAGGGAAAATATATTTTTTTACATTTTTCGTCTGAAGTAAGGATTTTCAGTAAAAATCCTCACTGAGTAATTTAGTGACCGTTTTCTGACTGATTTATATCAAAAGAGATGTTTTACATTTTTGGAAACATTAACTTAGAATTTGCCAAATTTTTATATATCTTTAAATACCTTATTCTTTCGAATTTTTCTTTTCCATCCTTCATCGTCTTTACTTCTTTTTCTGCCTCGAGGTTTCGAAAAAACTAGTTCCATTTTATTGAACAATAAATAATCACATTTAATAATTCAAAAATTTCCTGTTTTAAAAATGATTCTCTTATTTTTTATATGTAACTCTTTCGATGTTCGAAACTACTGTGAGGTATATTTTATAAGCACTCTTCCTAATGCACATTATTTGTCTCACTATTATTATGTTTACTGCGATGTTTACAACATTTTCTGAGAAATCCTTGAACATTATTTTTAGGCAAAGAAAGAAGAAAAGAAAGAGGGAAAGAAAATAATAAGAATTAAGCATCATAGTTTTTCAGCAGCTGGACCAATAAAAGTACAATTTTTCAGAAAACTTATGTGGGCCCTAGTGAACATTTCATCCGCTAGAAGTTTATTTTACCTGAAAGTAACGTCGATGGACTTTGCGATTGAAAATATTCAAACGATGTTTATAAAACTGCTCAGAAAAAAATTATTAACTTTTTTTAATCCCAATAAATCTTAATTTTGATTTTACTTACCCTTTAATAATAGTCTAATGAGTAACTCCTGAAATTTTAAAGTAAAAAATCGAAATCTCTGGGATTTAGAGCGAGTTGAAGTGCAAAAACACTGAAAATCGTCGTTTCTCAAAAAATGTGTTTTTTGCATTTATTTTGGAAACAACAAAAGTGACAACTTTTTACAAGAGGAAAAAAAGATGCGCAATAACATTTCCTATAAGGATAGATGTTTTAAAAATAAAAATTTTAATTAAAAAAAAAGTCGCTCAAGGGCCAACCGAATGGTGCAGAAAAATTGTATAGGTACCTTCTTATTGCATTCGGCGGTTCTTCAATTTTTAACTAAAATGATGGGATACTCAACTCGAATAGTTACGTTTTCAATTTCAAGAATTCAATTTTCAACCAAAGGAATACCAATTAAAAAAAGTCACATTTTCAAACAAAGTGATGAATTTTCAACTAAAATGATGAATCTTCAAGTAAAATAATGAATCTTCAACTGGAATAGATTAATCTTTAACTAGAATAATTGAAATTTCAACCAAGAAGAGGAATTCTCAACTAAAAAATAAAGGAATTTTGAACTAAAATTATAAGACTATTTAACTGGCATAGTTAAATTATCACTTTAAAAAAATTACAACAAAATAGTTAAATACAGTGATATTAAGCTACATTTAAAAATGAAGAATGATTGTTATTCAATTTTACATTGCAATTTAAACAAAAATTAAACACGTTCTCAAAAAACTTCTCTGACATTTCCATGTTTTTCCAGGTGCATACAAATTTCCTGACAATTACAGGTTTTCCAAGTAGGGTAGACACCCTACAAACGCTCAATAATTTACACGTATAAAACATAAGCTTTCAACACTTTTCAATTGAATAATTTTAAAGTAAATGCCGTCAAAGCGCAAAATTTTTAATGTTAAAACTTTTATAAATTGAGCAGTTCAAAGATTTCAGGTTACAAAATATAAATCTACGCTATCATTTGCAATGCCCTAAATTGAAGAAAATATAAATAAATTTGCGAATGTTCGAAATTATATCATATAAAGCAATTTTAAGTTAGAAACATTAAAAATTTAGCGATTTGAAATACTTATTAAATCTGAAAACTTTTAAAATTAAAAGTGAATTAATTTTTATTAAGTCCTTTCGAATTAATAATTGTTCAATTATTATTTCTACATAAAAATTCAAAACTTTCACTTACAAATTAAAAATTTTGAAAATGGAACAATTAAATTTGTATCGTTCAAAGTTTAAATTCAGCACTCTAAAATGTTAACGATTTAAAGCTTTCTATTTAAAACTGTTTAGTTTTGAATATTTGATTTATAACTGCTCATTTTAAATAAAATGTTAAATATTGGTAAATATTATAAAATTACTTGTTTTTTTTTTAATTAAAAAATTAACAAAATGAAAAAATGAATATAAAGTTATTTTATCATTGGAAATAGTCAGAATCGTCTTGTAAAATCAACTTGAAGGGTGGCAGTACAGAACTAGATAAGCAAAAAATGGGAATTTTTCAAGGGCGAAAAAATTTCTGTAAATCGAAATCACTATTTATAAATAACCGAGGATCTTGATATTAAAATTTCATTGGTTTTCAAAATCGGCTTTACATAGTGATTAAAAAAGAAATACTCAATTTTTTGCAATAATAACAAAGCACTCCCGAGATATAAGGATGCTGAATAACAAGAAATGTTTGATCCAAAAAAATTGTTGTGTTCCGAGAAAATCAAAATTGAAGATCGCAATAACACAGTAAGACATTTTTTTTGCTAAAAATCCGAAAAAAAAGAAAATGTATTATTTTTCTTCATTAAATGATAATTATTTCAAGAAATATTGATGCTAAAGGGTTATACAAATTATTACAGCCTTAAAATTGTAACTAAAAACGATATTTTGAAAAAATGCTGGTACCTAAATGTGTAACTGATTTTTAAAGACTTTTTTATGCAATAAACCCATTTTTGATAAAAATGTTGGTTTTCTAGTTCTGTACTGTAACCCTTCAATTATTGTTCAATTTTTCATTCTCGCACTACAGTTCCATTTAAAAAATCAGTAATCAATTTGTATTTACGGTTGATAAAAAAAAACGTTCTTTTACCAACATTTTTAAATTTCGCAAACGCTTTTAATTTTTAATGTAAAAGATTGTAGAATTACGCATTGTAAACTGAATGATTTTATAACTGAAAAAGTTAACAATTGAACTTAACATTAACAAAAAAGTTGAAATCGAATTTATTTTAAATAGCATTATATCATGTGATATGAAATTTGTGACGCTTGAAGTGATTGGATAGATTTTTCTTCTACAAATTTGTAAAATTCCCGGTGAAGCCGCTACCCTGCAAAAATGTGAATATACATCCAAATTCCAAGGTCCACTTTTGAGCACAGGCCAAAAAAAATCAGCTCAAAATTTTAAAAAATGTTCAAAGAACCGTTCAAAATTGACTAAAGACCCACAGAATTTCCGCCTAAAATTGAAAATGCTTACAATTTTTCATCGCGTCTAAACAATTCCACTACAAAAGTAAAAAACTCACTAAAAATTTCGCATTTAGTTTTTCGAAACGATTTGAGACGCTTCGAAATCGGGAAAAGTTGCTGGGAAACACAAACCACGTGCCCGCCAAAAGAACGCGTCTCATGTCTTTTCCGCTGTTCCGAACCTCACTTTATCAAACATAATTAATCCTAATTATCAAAAAAAAATTTACAATCCAAAATTCTAAATGCGCCCTAATTCGAGTAGATTATTCCCTGTGAAAAATAAAATAGACGAAAAACCTCGTTAGACAAAGAGTTTGAAATCCCAAGAGGCGAGGAGCACCATCGCATTACGGACGAAAGCACGTCACACGATAACTTTTCAACAAATACGATATTTCACTTGATAATATCACGAATTACGACTTTTTCGGCATGCGTTTCGGATTCGATATAATTTTTGAACAAATTCCTTACCGCGTTGTTCTCTGTTGCACAAGTACCCCTCTCGCTGATTTCTACCGGCACTTCATTGCTCGCGGCCATTTTGTCACGCAGACCTGAACAATTCAAATGGACTTTCGGGGCACCTTGAACCTCCCCAAATATATATTATATATAAAAATTTCTCGGAATTCCAAATTCACAAATGGAGAAACGAATTTTGCAATCAAACAAACCCAATTTAAAAATATATATCCGAAATCACTTAGGAATTCAACTTTTCTGGAAAAAATAAGATATTTTATTTTTTTAACAAAAATGACACTTCCTGCACCAATATTTTTGATTATCAAGAATAATTTACATTTTGCAAACAATTTATAAAAAAGTGACACTTTTGAAAAACTGCGGGCTTATAAAAAAACTCAAATTTCGACACGTTCAGAGTTTTTTCCCCCGGAAAAATGTATTAAGTTGACTTCGCTTTTAGAATGGAAATTCCAGAAAATGGAGGTTTCGTTTGGCCCTATGAAAATACGCCCCTGATCGCGTACGCCGCAACTAAAATTTTTAATCTCTTTTTCCTAGGAAATGATAAAATAATTTGCGTGGGGATTTATTCAAAAATAGGTTATTTAATTAGTAGATTTGAGTTTTGAACAGTTTTCGAATAAATGGTAGTTTTTTCTGACTTGAAACATAAATGAAAATTGGAAGTTCTAATCTAAAGTTCTCGAGAATTTATCAGAATTTATGATCGGAGAATATTCTTGGGAAAATACTCGAGAATATTGCACGTAGCACGTTCTGGAATGAAAGAAATATAGGCATTTCAGGTTGTGACGTCAATTGCCAATATGTCTGTACACCGAGGGCCAAGCAATAATACAAATTGCATGGAACGAAACTTTATTCATTTTTTAATAACTTGGCCAAAAATGATTTTTCACTAGAAGTATCATATTTGGATATTATTTGTTATCAATGAAAAAATGTTCAATTAAATAGAAAAATCGTCTCAAGAAAATTATCTTATCATCTATTATTGTTTTATTTTTCAAAAGCTGTTCAATTAAATTAAAAAAAACATTGTGTAGCAGTGGGGCCACACAAATTTTTCGTGAGGAATCATTATGAATTTTGACGAGATCGCATGGTAAGAGAGTGCAGAGAGAGAGAGAGAGAGAGAGCACATGCTTTGCTTAGTATGGCAGTAGTGGGGATGTCGAAAAGGAGTCTTCAGAGCAATTGCGAATCCCGCACAAAAGGGAGACGCGATTAAAGACAGAAGGTATAGAAAGTATATGCAATTATAAGAGAAAGACAGAGAGATATATCGTTTCTTTCAATTCACTCCTGGTCCCGTCACAAAAGAAGCTTCACTTCAATAAAATCGTCTCAAAAAAATGATCTATTTTATTATTTAATTCAATAGATTTCGAATAATAAAAAATAATATCCAATGGGGCACTCCATAAATCACGTTACAAACTTTGGGCTATTTTTGATCCCCCAACCCCCCTCGTTGTTGACCCAAGTTTGGTTTTTTTTTCCCCCCCCCCCCCCAGAAAGTGACGTAATGAATCAAGAACAATCACAAATAATAAAATATCAGACTTGATAGCCCAAAATACGCTTGAAACAGGGGAAATGGGTAAAATTAAACGATTATCAACATCTAATGCCCAATACTTTTAATTAAAAATAGGGGAATAAATTCTTATAAATACAATTAATGTAGATACCATATTGCACACATATATTGCATTTTCAATAAAATAGTTGTAATTTAAACAAAAATAGACGAATTTTTCACAAAAATTTAATAATTTTTAACCAAAGAGTTTGTATTAACAGCCAAAGAGTTGAATTTTCTATCCAAAGAGGCGAACATTCAACAAAATAGTTAAATTTTAGACCAAAAACGATGACTTTACCAAAACAGTTTAATTTACAACAAAATTCTTAAATTTTGAATATATTCAATAGTTGAATTATTAACCAAATGCTGAACTTTCAACTAAAAAAGAAACAAATTTTCAACAATAAATTAGTTACATTTTCAACCACAGAGATGAATCTTTAAACAAACAAAAAAATAATTTGTAACAAAGTAGTGCAACTTTCCACCAACTAGTGGAAGTTTCAACCAAATAGTTGCATTTTCAACTAAAAATGATAAATTTTCAACCAAATAGTTCAATTTTCAATCAGCAACGATCAATTTTCAGCCAAAAATGGAATAGATAAATTTTTACTAGAGAAAATTAATTTTCAATACAAAAAAAAAACGAATGTGCAACAAAATAGTTAAATCTTCAACAAACAAAATGAACCTTTAACAATGTAGTTCAACTTTCAATCACGTAGTTGAATTTTCAACCAAGAAATATTTTAATTCAAACAAACAACCAGTTGAATTATAAAAATACGAATTTTCAACAAAATGGTTTAATTTTCAATTAAAAAAGATAAGTTTTCATCCAAAAATTCAATAGTTAAATTTTCGGACGAATTTTTAATTACAATGATGAACCTTGAAGAAAAAAAATGGATTTTGAACAAAGTAGTTTAATTTTCAACCGAAAAATGTAATAGATGACACTTCAACTAAGAAATATTTTCATTTAAATGAACAAACTGTTGAATTATACCAAAAAATACGAATTTTCAACAAAATAGTTACATTTTCAACTATGCATTTTCAACTAAAATGATGAATTTAGAAAAAATAATAATTTTCAACCATACAGTCATCTTTAACTAAGTAGTTGAATTTTCTACCAGAAAGATGAATTTTTAACCAAGAAGATTAATTTTCTACATAAAAGACGATTTTTTTAACAAAACACATACATTTTCTACCAAATTAAATTTTCAAGCAAAGAGATGAATCTTCAAACTTTCAACCAAGAAGTTGAATTTTCAACCAGAAAGATTAATTCTCAACAAAAATACCACGAAGTACTACTTCGTACTTCGTGAAAAATACAATAGTTGAATTTTCAATTAAAAACGATCAGTTCCCAGCAAATAATGGAATATTTGAATTTGCAGATAAGAAAATTAAATTTTAACACAAAAAAAAACGAATTTGCAAAAGATAGTTAAATCTTCAACCAATAAAATTAATTTTCAACAATTAAGTAGTTGAACTTTCAAACAAAAATGTATTTTTTTAAATTATCGACCAAAAAAGATGAATCTTTAACAAAATCAAGATGAGATGAATTCCAAAATGCAAAACAAGCATATAACAGTAGACTGTTCAACCAAAAAGAATATGAACTTTTAACCAAAAATAGTTTAATTCTGTTCGTATTTAGGCGAAAAAACGTGATAAAGGGGAATTTTCTTGAACCCCTTATGGTAAAAAATTATTTTTTTCCAAGTTATTAAAAAAATAAAGTTTTGTCCCATACGATTGGCAATATTGTTTTGCCCTCGACGAGCAGACATATTGGATTTCCCCCACTCAACCTAGCGCCTTATTCCTGTCAGTTCCTGTCAGAGCCTGTCCTTGGAACTCCAGTCAGTCATTTTATTGGTCGACCAATTACTTACGGACATCGACCAATCAAAAGTCAAGATTCAGTCAGGGCGAAAAAGTTCGATTCTTTTTTAAGCCGAAAAGCAATGAAACCCGAGTTTCGGCAAGAGCCAATGTTTTCGGTTTGACGTTTCTTGACCATTTTTCTGCTGAAAATTGAAAAAAGCTGTCGGTGCGAAAATTGGAAAATACTTTACTGTTGGATCCCAAAGGTTACGTCACTGTCAAGAAGTTCCGTTCCTTGGAGTCTCGTGGACTCGTGGTAGTGGGAAAGTGCTGCGCGGACGGATGCGTCAACGACGTGTTTTACGCATACTGCGAAGTGCAGGTTTCTCGAAAAGGTTCCCGTCCGCGATGCATTCCTCGGTTTAATTTATTGTGTATAAACGTTGGTGATTTTTCGAGTCAAAATTGGCCAGAGGAGGACGTGGATGTCTCGTTTGAGGCCTGGATTTTGGACACTTCGTATTATGGAGTCAGTGAATCGCTAGAAGATGTTGGTGAGTAAACAGAAAAAGGAAACTGGCAAGCCTCGAGAAGAAAATAAGAGCTCGAATCTCTTGTTTATCAGCTGCTAAACCAATTTTTTTCCCTTCCTGTCACTTTGTAATAAAAGTCGAGCATTTTTTTTTTAAAAAGGGCAACTTCCGGATACAAAAAGGTCGAGTTAGATTTGAAAGTGTCACAAATGACTCCCAAAGGAGGACGATGTTTTTTTTTTGAGGGAAAAAGCCTGAAACAATTTGGGATCCAGTTTTATCAGTTTCTTTTTCATTTTCATTTGAAAGGGAAGCATTTTCGGGAAAGGGGTGAATTTTTGAGTTAATTCGATTCTATTTTTGTGAGATAAAGAGTTTTTCGGATGGTGAGTTGTCCAGATGTCTTTTAGGAGGCTGGGAGATCTCCCTTTTCTGATGTGTGTGGCAAGAATTGATTTCGTTCAGTAATGTGGTTTTGAAGCATTTTATTTTGAGATTTAGGTTCTTTACTAAAGGGCTCTTAATAAAGGGAAGGCGAGTCGCTATTAAATATTTTGTTTGGTTAATTTTTAAATTGTTTTTTAATTATTTACTTATTTGGGTTTTTTGTGTGTTTATATTCAAGGCGTTGTCATTTTCTTGTGCAATGTACCACAAGAGGATGAATTGAATTTAAAAAAAAGTTACCTTTCATTCGCAAAGTGTTAATTTTAATCTCTTTTTTTCTGAAGCGAGCTTTCTATTAATGACTAATACTAAATTAGAACAAAAATTTCCCCACGTCATTAATTATTAAACATTGTCTTTGAGAATATTAATCTTATTTAAATGTTGCTTCTGTTCGAAAGTGGAAAATTCTGCTTTATATAAATAAATTTAGGAAATTTAAAACATTTTATTGAGTTTTCAGAGTGTCCAGCGATCAGGAAGTCACGGAAATACGCGGGAAATGGATTGGTCATGGAAAAATCATGGAAAAGTCAGAATTTTTCTTTAAGTTTTCAGTTATATTTATAAAGTTTCAAACTTAAATAATTTTAGAAAGAAACATTTAAATTGTTTTCTATTCATATTTAACTTGGCTTGTGCTAGAATTTTGTAAACGTGTGGAAAATGGCGAAAACGTCAAAAATGCATTTAGAAATGTCTGAATTACACGTCTAAATCTCACTGGGCACTCTGAAGGATTAATTGATTTTTATTCAATTCCTTAAATATTACATTAAAATTAGCGACCCAGAGTTAATTTCGAAAATGTATCATATTTTATCAGAAGATTTCAATTGTCTTTTTCTATCATAAAATGCATGTCCACTTTTACACTTTGAGGATAGAGTAACATTAAAATTATTATATATATTTTATTTTTTCTGATGCAGATTATTTTAGGACAAGCTACATTTTTTAAATTATACCGGGGCATTTCTTTTTTTGACTAAGAATATTTTAATTTCGGATTTAGAATTTCCGTTTTAGGGCTAAGTAAGTGATAGATTATTTTAATAAATGTATGCGTGTTGCTAATAATTTTTTGTTTGTTAAACAGGGAGACGATCCGCCATATCTGTCCGTCGGTACGGAGGTAAGCGCCAAGTATAAGGGTGCCTTCTGCGAAGCAAAAATCAGGAAGGTCGTTAGATCCGTGAAGTGTCGTGTCACTTACAAGCAAGGATTGGGTACAGCTACAGTTACAGATGATCAAATTAAGGGAACATTAAGAGTAGGAGCTTCCGTAGATGCCAGGCATAATGACCGAAAGGATTTTGTCGAGGCGACGATCACTAAGATTCAAGATTGCAGTCAGTACACAGTTGTTTTTGATGATGGGGATATCACCACTTTGAGAAGAACTGCTCTTTGTTTGAAAAGTGGACGTCACTTCGCGGAGAGTGAAACTTTAGACCAGCTTCCCTTAACGCACCCGGAACACTTCGGGAACCCTGTAATCGGCGGCAGACGAGGTCGGAGGTCCAGGCAAACTCAGTAAGTATTGTCTACTAGCAATATTATCCGAGTTGGGTAGTAACTTGTTACAAGTAACTAAGTTACTGAAAAGTTACGTTATTTGTAACTTTTAGGGTAACTTCTTTACTTTTCTAAAAAGTTACTTCTGACTCAGTTACGAATTTTGCAGTAACTTTGAACTATAATTTTAGTTACTTTGTGTTTTTGTACATCTCTTATTAAGAGCGGTTTATGGGTCAGTTATGGGTAGAAAATTCATCTCTTTTGGTTGAGCATTCAGCTATGTTTTTGAAAATTCGTCTTTTTTTGGTTGAAATAATATCAACTATTACATATTCCGTTGAGAATTCAACTATTTCGATTGAAAATTTAACTACTCGCTTGAAAATTCATGTATTTTGTTGAATATTCATATTTTCGGTTTGAAAATGACAACTGTTTTGTAGAAAATTCGACTTTTTGGCTTGAAAACTTCAACAATGTAGTGGCATTTTTTTCTTTCTTGGTTCAAAATTCGGCTTTTTCGTTTCAAAATATATCTCTTGGTAAAAAAATCTCATTTTGTTGTCGTTGAAAATTCAACTGTTCTGGTAGAAAATTAATTTGATTTGGTTGAGGATTCAGTTATTTTGTTGAAAGTTCGTCTTTTTTGGTTCAATTCAACTCTGTTTGATTTCAAATTAAAATATTTTATGGTTGAAATAATATCGACTATTATATTTTTCATTGAGAATTCATGTATTTTATTAAAAATTCAACTACATATTTTGGTAGAAAGCTCCACTATTTGGTTGAAAACATTTTTGTTGAAAATTCATATTTTCTATATGAAAATGCTGCTGTTTTGTAGGAAATTCGTTTTTTTTTCTTAAAAATTGAACAATTCATTGGAATTTTATTCTTTCTTGATTCAAAATTGAGCTTTTTCGTTTCAAAATTTATCTCTTTTGGTAAAAAATCTCTTTTTTTTTGTTTGTTAAAAATTCAGCTATTTTGTTGAAAAGTGTAGTTTTTGGTTTGAAATTTCATCTTTTTCGGTAAAAAAAATTTCTGCAGAGGGTTCTTCTATTTTCTTGACAATTGGTTGAAAGTTGAACTACTTTGTTCAAAATTCAGTTTTTTGGTTGAAGATTCATAATTTTAGTTGAAAATTCATTTCATGGGTTGAAAATTCATTTCATGGGTTGAAAATTGTACTATTTTGTTTCAAATTCGTTTTTTTCTGGGGGGGGGGTCAAATATTTTTCTAGAAAATTCCACTATTAGCTTGAAAATTAACTTTTTTGTTGGAAATTTAACTCTTTTGTTGGAAGCTCGTCTTTTGGGCTTGATAATGGTAAAAAAATCCAAGTACGTGGTAGAAAATTAACTTTTTTTTTGAAAATTTAACCATATGGTTGTATATATTTTGTTCAAAATTTAACTATTTTGGTAGAAAGGCCAACTATTTGGTTGAACTGGAACTTTCTTTTTAACAATTTTTTCCCATATTAATTTGGAAAGGGGCTTGGTAAATTGGAAAACTAATTTAAAAATATTCAGCTTATTGCTTTTTCGACATTTTTCAATAACTTTTCCATTTTTAATTTTGAAGATTTGAAAGATGTCAATTTTTTATTTTAAAATGTATAAATGTTAAATTGTATTATTTATCAGCAATTCAAATAATTATTTTTTTAATTCGAACCGTTCTAAGTTTGGAAGTGGTCGACTTTTACTTTGTAAACTAGAATAATTTTCCATTTTAAATGTGTTAGTATAACTGAAAATTCAGTTGTTGAGTTTTGTAGAAAATTCGTCTGTTCATAATTCAACTGTTGAATTTTCAACCAAGAAGATTAATTTTCTACCAATAAGACGAATTTTCAACGAAATATATGATTTTTATACAAAATAGTTGAATTGTCAACTAAAAAAGAATACATTTTTCAATCAAAAATGGAATAGTTAAATTTCAGTTTAAAAAACAAATACCTAGTAGAATTTTACTCTTAAAAAGATAAATTTAACAAAAAATGGAATAGTTACATTTTCAGTTCTAAAAATTCATTTTCAACCGAAGAGATAAATATCCATCTAAAATAATGAAGCTTTTACCAACAAATGAAATTTTAACAAAGTGCTTCAAATTTCAACCAAGTAGTAGAAAGGGCCTTGGAAATTTGGAAAGTTGCTTTAAAAATATTCAGTTATTCCAATTCTTTGAAAGTATACAATTTCAAGTATTCCTTTAAAATTGTTTAATTCCAAATGCTTATCCAAGAAAAAAGCGCGCTTTCAATTTTATATTCTTCAATTTTTAAGGAATTAATTTTGAAAGTTATTTGCCACGATTTTTTTTCTTTTTTGGGGGTTAATTTTTAATCAAAAAAATTAGCATAAGCAAATTTATATATTCAGGCTTATAAAATTGTGGACATTGCAGGTTAAAATTAATTGTTTACAAAAAATGGGTTGAATAATTTTTTCAACTGTAAAATACAGTTTCATTTTAAACGATTCCAGTTTGAAGTCATTCAATGTTGAAAGTTTCAAGCTGAAAGCTGATTAAGTAAGATATAAAATTGTTCAATTTACGGTTTTGAAGTATTTAAAAATGGGATAGTCATACAACTTTTATAATATTTGAAATCATTCTGACTTTTTTATGTAATAAACTAAACAGGTTAAAGACTCCGCTCATGCTTAAAATAAAATAAAATTTAATTGTAATAGAGTTGTGCAATTTAATTATATTTGCTGTTACCACTGAAACTAATATCCCAAGTCAAAAAAGTTAAAGGCTTCTTTTTTATTTCAAAAATATTAGTTGCCAAATATTAATTTAATTTTGTTGTACAATTCTGAAGATTTAAAATTAATCCCAAATAATTTTTATATATATTATCAATTGAATACGATGTCATTTTACAATATGTGTTTCTAAACTTTAATTAATGAAACCAACCAACTTAAAAAACAGGATTAAAAAACAAAAGCATCTCTGCGAACCAACTTCATGCTGCGAACAGAATGTATTAGATGCCATTATTTTGAAAAAAATGCCACTGTTTCTTCACTTTATTTTTATAAATATTTTTGGACTTTTCTTCAATGATTGGCTAAAATAACATGTCTACCATCTCAAGTACAGAAAAATATACCGGAAAATAGTCCCACAGGCTAATTAATATCTAAAAAATGATTTTTAATATTTTAAATTCGTCTATTCTTTATTTCCTAGACTTGGGTTTGTACGACACGAGGGGTTAATTACTCAGATGTTAGGTGTACACTAGATTGCAAGATTGCATGAGATTGCAAAAGATTGTATATATTTAACTGAAAAATGTTGCATGAGATTCCTAAAGATTTCATAGATTTTATAGATTGTATATAGATCACATGGCCCTTACGAAAAAATATGATAGGATAGGCCTGTAATGAATTAACCATAAGTTTTTGCAATTGTAGGAAATTCATTATAGAAAATCAGTATATAGAAAACTATTATAGGATCATCAGCATTTGACTAAATAATAGAAAAGTATTGAAAGAAATTATGTAAAAAGTAGAGAAACTACAAAGGAACGATTTAGATAAAGATAGCCCATAATCTCATGGATGAAATTTCATTAAAATCCATAAAAAATCTTTTGGAATCACTTACATCCATTACAGGATTCACAGTATTTCTCCTATTCCCCTGAGTTTTTTTTTCTTCAAATTCCCCTATTCTCTGCGGTTTTTACGGATTTCAAAGGATTTTAAAGATTGCAAGTAATTTTAAAAGACTCCAAATAATTTCAAGAGATTTCTTTTAAATAAATTTTAGATCTCTTAATATTTAAAACAATTGTTATGATATTTAAATACTTTGTTTTTAATTTCAGAAAATAAAATATCCAGGGACGCGAACACGCACTTAGCGTGCGTGCATTTTATTTAAAAGGGGTTTTAAAGCGAAATTTGATGAATAATTTTAATTTAATTTATATCTAAGGAATTCCAAATGATTTCTACTTATTTTAATGGATTTTTACGATTTCAGGGAATTTTAACGAATTTCTGGAGAACATTAGGGGATAAATTAGGGTTTATTTTAAGGAATTTCTCCTGGTTTCAACAGTTCCAAGGGATATGAAGGAATTTGACAAATTCCAAAGGATTTAATAGATTTTAAGTTATTTAAAAAGATCTCAAAGCATTTCAAGAGATTTCGTTTTAAAAATTCGCAGCACTCTTAATATTTAATGCTAGTGTAAAATATTTCAGGCGCTCAAACTTGAACTATTTTTAATTTGAGATTAAGAGCATTGAAGAGTGTTGTTTCCAATTTACATTCACAGTATTAATTATATTATGGATGAAATAACAAATCTTGGAAATATTCTTGATTATGAGAATGATTTAAAACATAAGCATTGTTTATTTAACCAATTTTTTTGCTTTCTCAGGCTTTTTTTATTGGCCTGAATGGATTTTTAACAGCCTAAGTATATCTAATTAAAAATAATAAATTCTTTCATGGCAGAAATCATTAAAAAATTATTAAACTTTATTTAAAAACTATACAATTTCTTATAAAAAGATTTTTTCTTCTTTTCTACAATTAAAAATAAATGTTTGATCTTTCCTCTATTTTCCCCGTGTTCGTCAAAAAATTCCCCTATTTCCCATTTTTGAGCTCTTTTTGCGCTGTGATCCCTATAATTAAAATCGTTGAAATCTGTTAAAATCCGTAGAAATCCTTTGAAATCTTTTAACCTGTTTGGATTCCTTTGAAATCTTCGACATAATTATAAATCTGTAGAAATCATTTAAAATCCCATTAAAGTAAAGAAAATTTAATTTATTCCGTAAAGTTCTCTAGAAATCCGTTGAAATCTCTTGAAATTGATAAAATCCCCTAAAATATTTGGAATAATTGGAGGTCCTATAAAATCCTGTGAAATTCTTTGACATCCATTGAAAACTTGTTAATCTCTTGAAAATCTTTGCAATCTTTTAAAATGATTTAAATCTATCAAATCCTTCAAGCAAATTTTAATTCCTTGATACTCTTGAAATTGTGAAAATCCAATAAAGTAAGTAGAAATTATTTGAAATGCCCTGAATATCAATTAAATTAAACCTATTGATTAAAGTTATCTAAAAAAAAAACAGCTCAAATCCCTAAAAGACTTTGAAATTCTTGGTGATTCAATAAAATCCTTTAAGCCCTGTAAAATTCCTTGAAATACCTCAAAATCCCTTGAAATATTTAGAAATCCTACAACATTCTTTTAAATCCCTTGCAATTTTTGTAATCTCTTGAAATTCTCTGGGATACCTTAAAATACCTTGACATCTTTAGAAATTCTACAACATTCTTTTAAATCCCTTGCAATTGTCGTAATCTCTTGAAATTTTTTGGGATACCTTAAAGTCCCTTGAAATCTTTCCTTTTGAAATCGTTAAAATTTCGTTAATATAAGTAGAAATCATTTGAAAATAAGAATTCCAACGAAAAAGGTGTATTGAGACAACGCAAGTTCAAAATGTATGTGGACTGTAACTTGTCTCATTTGAAAATAATGCAGGTTTATGAGTTTAAAATTTTAAAAAGACATATTTTAGACGCGGGTCAATCCTTTCATTAAATATTAAGATATGGCCATATGTAAAATTGGAAGCTAATTTCTTTTAAAATAATTCAAAGTATTTCGACATCCATGGGATTTGAATATACTTTAAAATATAATATATCGTGTTTAGAAAAAATTGATTTATTTTATTGGAATTGGTGAAGAAAAAAAAAGATTTTGTTTATTTTTTAAAATATTTCAAAACCAGAGTTTAATTAGTTTCATTTTATGCGATTATTCTTTTTCAATGATATTTTTATCTGTATCAACCTTGGTATAAGAAATTGAATTAAGAAGTTTTATATAAAGTTTTTAATAAATTGTGACAAAATATAAAAATTAATAGCACTTTTATAAATTGTATTTTAAATTTACACAATAAAGTCTTTCAGAAATTAAAATTACCTGCATAGAATGCAAAATGTTCAATGTAATTTTATGGTATTTCTTTACAATACAGTTTTTGTTCATTTTTAGTATGCCTTATAACTGTTTGTGCAAGTATTTTCTATTCGTATAGCGTTTGATCTAATTTTCGTAAAAAGTCGAACGACTTTATCTGAAACTTTTACGCTATTCCTGAAGAAAGACGTTTTTCGACATTTCATGCAATTGTATCACTAATGCGAGTTAAAAAAAAGCATTCTAGTTGATCCAAGGCCTACGTGTTTTATATTATAAGTTTATTTCTTAATAAAATTCATGCCACTATTTTTCAAAATTTATGCCAGTATTGAAACTATTTTTTATCTCTGAAGTGAGTCCGAGCCCTGTAATTCATGATGTTTCTATTATGACAGGGATGACAGCAGCGAAGATGAAGACAGTCCACCGCATGGTTCCCACGAGTCCCCTCGAGGAGAAGGAAAAGAAGGCTTGGAAATCGAACCAGAAATTGGAAGAGTCGTCTGCGTGGAACTCGGTGATAAAAAGAAAAAAGACAACTGGTTTCCAGGACTGGTGGTCGCACCAACGGCCCAAGATACCGTGAGAATTAGAGTCAAAGACGACTACTTAGTTCGTTCCTTCAAAGACGCGAGATACTACACCGTCCCTAAAAAGGAAGCTACCGAATTTACGAAAGATTTGGTGAACAAGGTAGAAAATAGCGCTTTGAAGGTTGCCGTCGAAAAAGCGATGCTTTTTCTTGAAAAGAATGAGTTGCCTCCCCATTGGGACAAGGATTCCCTCTTTGGGAATTCTGTCTCTAGTGGAAATAGTGATTCTGACGGAGACATTGATTCCGATAGTTCGGACGATGAGCCGCGAGAGGAAAAAGATCACTTTGTTGCCCAGCTTTATAAATTCATGGACGATCGAGGCACGCCGATTAACAATTGTCCCATGATTGGAGAAGAGGATATTGATCTCTATAGACTTTTCCGAGCTGTTTACAAACTCGGGGGCTACAACAGAGTCACGAATCAAAATCAATGGAAGGTCATCACTCGACGTTTGAGTTTTTCGATGCAAAGCAATCCAGCTACCCACAATCTCGTGAAGCAGTCTTATAAAAAGTTCCTACATTCCTTTGAAGATTTTTATAGAAAGTTAGGATGTACTATGGTGAATCATCCAAGGGGGAGTGTTAGAAAGCAGCGACCTGGTCGGAGTTTGATAAGGGATAAGGATCGAAATACTCCTGTTCCTCAAGTTAAGTCTGAAAAAGAGGAAGAGGAGAAGGAGAAGAAAGTCGAGGAGGAGAAAAAGGAAAAGCGAGAGATTAAGAAAGAAGTTAAGGAAGTGAAAGAGGATGAACCGGCGAAGCCAATGAGGAAGAAAGAAAAAGAGAGGGAAAAAGAGAAGGCACTAGAAAAGGAGAAAGAGAGAGAGAAGGAGCGCGAGAAAGAAAAGGAGAGGGAAAGAGAAAAGGAGAGGGAAAAGGAGAAAGAGAGAGAAAAGGAGAGGGAGAGGGAGAAAGAAAAGGAAAAAGAGAAGGAGAAGGAACGAGAGAGGGAGAAAGAAAAGGAGAAAGAGAAGGAAGAATCAGAAAGTCTAAGCGGACAAGAAAGTGATGTTAACGTCGAAGAAGAGGAATCTTCAAGTAGTGAAAATTCCAAAAAGACTTCAAGGTATTCCGCTTTGAATAGAGCGAAACCAAAAGAGGAGAAGAAAGCTAAAGAGGAGAAAAAGAAGGTTCTCGAAAAGAGGAAAGTTGAGAAGAAGCAGGAAAAGAAGGACGAAAAGCTAGACAAGAAAGAAGAAGATACTACAAAAACCCGGTCCAAATCCAAAGATGATGCGACGAAAGTTAAACTAAATGCTGACGTTAGAGAGACGAGAACGCCCTCAAGAGAACCAGAAAAGAAAACTTTTTCAAAACAACGACGCTTGACAGAGGAAGAAATGAAGAAGAGAGGTCGGAAACGAAAAGATACAGATGGTGAGAAATCGCGAGCGGATGAACAGTCAGTGGATTACGCACCTTCTTATAAAGGTCCTGTCGAATTAGGAGACAGGCTCAAGGTTTATTATGGACCAAATCACGAGTCGAAGGTCACCTATGAAGCGAAGGTCATCGACATGGAAAAGGACGGCACCGAACCAAGCTACCTTGTTCACTACACTGGCTGGAATACGAGGTACGATGAGTGGATTTCCCCTTCTCGAATCGCCCAGAATTTTACTCAAACTCCGGGAAGAGTGAAGAGACCGAAAATTACTCCTCGTCCGCAAACACCTGGAGCATCTTCTTCAGGGAGTGGGAAATCTATTAAGACTGGACCCTTGACTCCTGGATCTCAGACTCGAAGAAGAGCTCAAAGCGTCGCACCCTCGGCAGGAAATCCAACCTTAATGAAAGAAAAGAGGGAAGATAAGGAAAAGGATAAAGAAGGATCGATTAGATCAACAACTCCACTTCTTGGTGCGAGAACGAAAAGCCCGGCCACTCCAGCGACTGGGAGGTTGAGCAGAGCGACGAGAAATGCGGAGAGTGGAATTGAATTGAGGAGAAGGACGAGAAGAATGTCGGGTCATACAGATGTTACTGCAGCTTCTGAGAGTGAGGAGACGGATTCTTATGAGTCTGATGCTACTGAGCCTGAGCCTGAACAGAGAGGAAGATCCAAGGAGAAGGAGGAGGGAAATCGAAGAGAGGCTAAACGAAGGGCCGAGACAAAGATTAAATTGGAGGCGAGTGAAGGTGAGGATGAGAAAGAGGCTGTGGAGGAACCAAGGAGAGGAAAAAGATTGAGGAGAAACTTGGGAAAGATTGCTCCGGAGATTAAATCTGAGCCTGAGAGCGATGAGGAACAACCGAAAGGTAGAGATTTTGACTTGAATCAGATTAGGTCTGAGTTAAAGGGATTTGATAAGGCTGTGAAATTGGAAATGTTAAGGGTTGAACCCGAACCGGAGGAGGAGGAGGTTAAACCTGTGGAGAAGGAAAGTCCGGAAAAAGTGATTGTGATTTCGCCAAAAGTAGAGAAGGTGGAGAAAGTGGAAAAGGTGGAGAAATTGGAAAAGGTGGAGAAAGTGGAAAAGGTGGAGAAGATTGAAAAAGTGGAGAAGATTCAGAAAGTGGAGAAGATTGAAAAAGTGGACAAGATTGAAAAAGTGGAGAAGATTGACAAAGTGGAAAAGAAACCAGAACCAGCCAAGGTGGAGAAAAAACTGGAACCGGTCAAGGTGGAGCCAATCGTGGATGTCAAACCTCCGGTTGAGAACACGGAGGATATTTATGAGTTTAAGGAGCCGGAGCCGTTTGAGTTTGAGGTAAGAAACAAGTCAGGTGACAAGGACAAACTGAAGCGTCGTGTTTTCGAAGACCCCGTCAAGAGTAGTCCAAAGAAAAAACAAAAGACATCTCTATCTCCAAAGGAAACTAAACCCGAAGTCGAGAATACGGAAATCAGGAAGAAGGTCATAAGGAAGACATTCGCTAAAAAGCTTGAGGAACCCGAAGAAGGTGTTTCCACCAGCAGACCTTTGCTTCAATCCTCCTGGAAGTGTGAGGAAGCCTTCGACAAACTCTGCGAGAGTCCCGCTTACAATCAACCCAAACCGCCGCAAGTCGAGGATTCAAGTAGGCACACTACTAACATAGATCTTCTCTTTACTGATTTACCAGATGACGATGGTGCCGACGACCCAGAGGATCGCCTCATCATATCAGAATCAGAGACTCCCGAATCCGAGCAAGAGAATATATTCTCCTATCAACAAGACATATTTCCACCTAGTGATGTGGATATGGATTTCAAGGATGAAAAGAAGCCCAAAACGCAGATCCAGATAGAAGAACCACCTCCCCCTCCAGTTGTCGAACCTAAACCCATTCCTATAGAACCAAAGCCAACTCTTAGTTTGATAAAACCAACTCCAACTCCCAAGGTTATTGAACCAAAACTTCCAGAGACAAAACCTCTTGATTTCCCTCCTCGTTTGCCTCCCGCGCCGACTGTTCCTGTGCCTATCAGCGCAAGACTTCCGGTGACTTCTTCCATAGAAGAAAAGTTATCAGCCGCTGCAGCCTTTAGGAACAAAGTCAAGGAGACCAAAAAGGACGATGATGGGGAAAGTTCGAAGAAATTAGGTACCTTTAAAGAAAAGGAAACGAGAAAAGAACTCGCATCGTTGAGGAGAAACAAAGAAGACACCAAAGCGAAGATTGAAGCAGAATCCAAAAAGATTCCCGAGGAACCAGTCACGAAACCAATCATAAAACCAGATGCAGAGGTTCCGGAAGAAAAGGCAAGATCTCCGCTTATTGTCACGAAGGTAAAGGATGAAGTGAAAAAAATAGAGAAAAGAATTGAGATTGAGAATGCATCTCAGAAACTAGATCTTAGAAAGTTCTCCGAGCAGAAGCCGCAAGAGAGACTAGAAGATAAGTGGAAGAAGAGCGAAGAGAAGATATTCCAGGAAGAAGATCGGAAGCCAGTTGAGGTGGAGAAGCAGAAACCTGCAATTAATCTAGAATTTGCTGATTCCACAGATAGCAGTGATTCAGAGCGAAGGTTGATTATCGATAATGAGGTCGAATTCAATGAGGACAAGCCCTCTAAGTTTGAAGTTAAATTGAACTTGGAAAAAGATTTGATAGTTAAGCCGAGCCTGGAGAGAGATTCGGTTCTCAAAACGCAGGAGAAAAGTTCAATTAAATTAAATCAGGAAAGAACTTCCAATGTTAAATTGAATCAGGAGAAAACGCCGATTAAACTTAACCAGGAAAGAGTTTCGGCTCTTAAAACCCTCGAAAGAAGTTCCCCTCTTAAAGTAAACCCAGAGAAAGGTGCGACTCTTAAGAGCTTCGAGAGATCTTCTCTAAAAATAAGTTCAGAGAGAGGGTCGAGTCTGAAACAGAACCTGGAGAGAAATTTGACCCTGAAGATGAATCTAGCTTCAGTTCCGGAGATGGAAAGAAATTTGAAAGAACTCACCTCGGAGGAAGGTAAACCTCTGATTCAGAGCCAGGTTCGTCTTCAACAGGCTGGACTTCAGTGCAAATTCGCCAGAGCTGACGAGGACGGTGACAATTTGAATTCGCTTCTCTGTGAAGAAGAAATTCCGGGTTCACCGACTCCAGGAATAGAGACTGTCGAGCAGCAAGTGCCAGGTCCGTCACACACGATTCCAAAGGCGAAGATGGCAGATACTTCAATAGTTTTGATGGAATTGCCATTCGCGAGTGCTCCGACTTCGAGTCCCACTGCTTGTAGTACAATTTCGACCTCGAGTATGCCATTGCCCCAAAGTAGTAGTGCGATGGTTCCAGTTCCTCTGGCGGTGCAACATGTTCCAATTCCGGCGAGACAGGAACATCCGGCTCCGATACAAAGACAGGAAAGTAACGAAGCAGCTCCTGTGATGGATAACACGCCACCGACTACACCTGATTCGACTATATCGAATCTCTGCGAGTCTCCGAGAGAGGCGGGAACTGCGGGTTCGAGTCCGATGTCGGAAGATAGTTCGAAGTTGAATAGAGACACTTCTGAGGTGGAGAATGATAGTAAGATGGCTGGATTAAGTGAGGATGATGCATCGTTGTTGAACTCGGAAGGAAATGGATCTGATAGACCCTTGAAGCAGTCGCTGAAGAGGGCGATCGAGGAATCGGGATCAAAGAAGAGGAAAAGAAATAGAAGTCACGTTGAGAGTGGAGGGAATAATTCGGGAAAGAAGTCACCAAGGCAAAGTGGAAGAAGTAGCAGACATGGAGCCGGAAGTGATAGCGATGACACGAGTGAAGGGTCGAACCAATGCAGCAGTGGCAACTCGATTTCGACGGGTCATGGTCATGTTAATCTGACGGAACTTAGTAGCTATTCATCGAGATCGCCAAGGCCTACAAAGTACAACTTCTATGTAGAATTAGGTGAGTAAAATAATTAACCTTAACTTTAAACCTAAGGTTAGAAAAAGTTTGCGGTTTATTATATAATCCGGGAATTTTATTCACCGGGAAATGGCCGGGAATTTGATTCAATGATCAGGATTTTTCTCTCGAATTTACTAATATGCAAATTAAAAGGGCGGGCTTCACACTCTTTCCCCTATTCCCTTCTTTTCCCATTTTTTAAAGAATTCCTCTTTCTTCCCCTGTTTTGAAGAAACTTCCTCCTTTTATCGCTTAAATGCGAACTAAATTAATAGAACCCAAAAAGAAAATCCAACTATTTTGGGTTGAAACTTAACTCTTTTTGGTTGAAATGTTTAATATTATATTTTTGGTTTAGAATTGATCTCTTTTGGGTAAAAATTCTACTTTTTCTTTGAAAATGCATCTCTTTGTGGAAAATTCAAATGTTTTGTTGTTCATTCGTTTTTTTGGATAGACAATTTTTCCTTTTCGATTATAAATTCAACCATTCAAAATTTTAAAACATTCTACTTTTTAGCTTAAAATCTCAACTCTGTTGTTGAAAAATCATATCTTTTGGTAGACAATTCACGTTTTTTTTTGTTAAAAATTCCACTACTTTGATGAAAATGGTTTTGGTTGAGGATTCAATTGTTTCGTTTAAAATTCTTATTTTTTGGTTGAATCCAACTGTTTTTGATTGGAAAGAAAAATCTTTTTTGATTGAAATATCAACTACTTTATATTTTTCTTTGTAAATTCATATTTATTGGTTGAAAATTCATCATTTCAATTAAAAATTCATATCTTTGGTTGCAAAATTGACTATTTTCTTTAAAAAAATTCGTCTCTTTGGGTTGAATATTAATCTTTTAAACTGAAAATTTAAATATTACAATTTTTTGGAAATTGAGCTTTTTCGGGTGAAAATGCAACTCTTTGGTTGAAAATTCATATATTTTGTTGAAAATCCAACTATAGTTCCTTAACAGTTGAACTTCTGTGTTAAAAATTCATTTTTTTAAAATGAAAATTCATCATTTCAGTTGGAAATTCATCTCTTTGGTTGAAAAATGAAATATTTGGTGAAAATTTGTTTCATACTGAGTTTAATATGGTTCATACAATAATTTTATTTGAAAGAGTTGATTCACCTATTATTCCCCTATTTTCGGGGAAAAGCATCCTACTTCCCCTGTTTTGACAGCATTTTGGGATGTTAAAGTCTGAAAGGGGTTTCATAATTATGTACTCTAATTCGGATTTGGAAAAGTGAATTTTCTAAAAGAATTATAATTCAGAGTTGAGACAGGAATTCCCGAAAATAAATATAATTTTACTGTAAAACAGAGACTCTCGTAAAAAATTCATATTTTGATTTTTGGACAGGGAATTTTGTTACGAACTACCATTTTTATTTTAGGTCAGGGAGTTTCCATAAAGAATTATAATTTGACTTGGAACAGGGAACTTTTGAAGTTCATTGTGCCTTTCTGCAGAGATTTTTATAAAAGAATTATAATCCTGAGTGTTGACGGGCAATAAATGAATGAAATGTCAACAAAATTATAATTTTGTCTTGAAACATGCAATTTTTGCATGGAACGGGAAATCTTGGACAGTGATTTTAATTCTGATTTATAAAAAGGTAATTTACCAAAACAATCCCTGTTCCAAGTTATAATTCGTCGTATTTTGAACATTTCTTCTTCCAAATCAGAATTTGTTTTAATATAAACATTTTTTTTAAATAAAAGTTTGCCACTTGGAATAGGGTATTTTGGGAACTAAATGTAATTGTGACCTGGAACAGGAGATTTCTGTAAAGAAGTATAATTTTCACTTTGGAAGAGATAATTTCCATAAAGAATTATAATTTAGATTTTGAGATAGGGAAATGTTTAGAAATCTTTTTAAAAAGTTTGAAATGACACACGTTTTTTGAACTCTTTTTAATTGACAGGGCAAAATTAACAATTGGCCGGGAGAAAACCGGGAAATTGCCGGGGATTTAAAATCATCTGTCTGGTAGACACCCTGATTAAAATTAAAATTGTGTGTTTACTAATAAATATAAATTTTCTCTTATTAAAACAGATCCAGAGTGGGATGGAAGTCAAAGAATAGCTGTTTTGCAACAAAAACTTAGCGAGCTAAGGAAAACTTATAACTCACTGAAAGTTGAACTGGCAGGAATTGACAGACGCCGAAAAAAATTAAAGCGACGGGAACGAGAAGGTTAGTATGATAATATAGTAATTAACATTACATTATTCTGAAAAAGTATTATAAATATGACATCAACACAATTTTTAAATATATTATTGTAAATTTTATTTCGAGATTTCATTCATGTCTATTCTTGCGTCCTATATCATTTAATTTCTTATCACAGAAAAGGAATAATCTTCTAAATTTTCAATAATACAGAATGTGTTCGTTTGTTTTGAAATTCTTTAAAATGGATTTGATTCCAATGGGAAATTTCACGGTGTCAAGCATTTCTAATTGTTAATTGTTGAATTTTAAGGACTAATTGAAAATCGTTTAATTTTTAAGACTTGCATTAAAGAATTTTTACTTTTAAGAGTCTAAGTTTTTAATTGTTTAATTCGGAACGTTAAAAATTTGAAATTGTTCATTTTTGTATGATTATTTCAACACTGGCAGCGTTTAACGTTTTTACTTTTGGAAGAATTTACAATGCAATACTTTTGCATTAAATTATGAAAAAATGGTTTGGTTTCGAATTTAAATATTTCAAAATTGTATAATTTATCAATGAAGGCCTTAATAGTTGAAGAATTTTTCATTCACATATCGTTTAAAATGGTCCAAGTTTGAAATTAAACATTTGTTATTTGAAGTTTGAACCCTTCTAGATTATGGAATTGATTTCAAATAAAATGGATTAATTAATTACTGAAATTTTCGAAGTTTTAATCCTTGAAAATCTATTAATATTTTAAATTCAAATATTAATAATTGGACATCGTTTCCCCTTTTTTTCAAATTTCCTATTTTCCCCAATTTTCGAAATTCGAAATTCCCCATTTTCTTTTTAACTACAGGATATTTGAAAATACAGTTGTTTTACATCTACAAAATAATTCTGTTCAAAACTAGAATATGCTTTTTAACAGTTCGGCAAATTTAAACGCAGTTTTTAGAAGATGTTAAATATTTGTTCTTTTAATATGTATATACATTTCATATAATATTTAATTAATGTAAAGATTGATCAAAATTTAAACAATAGTTTTTTTTACTTATTCTTAAATGAAGAAAGCTAAGCTTTTCTTTAAGCCCAAAATGAACCCAAACAACTGTCATTTCTTATTTGAAATTATTTATACACTGTCTATGGTTAAGGAATTTTCCGTACCGTTAGCCCTGAACGAGCTGGAAAAGTGGTTAGAGTTACGGCAAATTCCGTTAAGTGAGTTCTGAACGAGCTGGAAAAGGAAATAAAGTTACGGAAAATTCCGTAACCATAGACAGTGCAAATTATTTTATCGTGTTTAATTTGAAAACGTTCATAGTTAGGTCTTTAATTTTTACTTCGTAAATTAAAATTTGTGTAAATAGATACTTTTCTTAGACTTTAGTGCTTAGACAATTTCAAATCATAAGTCTTTGAAATTAAACAATTTTGAATTTATAATATTAGACCATTTCTACACGTTTTAAATTCAACAATTTCTGAATTATCAGTTGTGTATGTAAAGTTGTTAAATATAAGCAATTTTAAATGAATTTAACAATATGTGAGTAACAATATTTATTGAAACAGTTAAGATCACCAGTTAAGTAACAAATATAGGAATCCACGAGGATATTAAAATTACGAAAGTAACCGTTTTTTCAAACATATTCTTCTACACGTGCATTTTGTTTAAACGGTTCTTTTTAGATAAATTCAATTAATAATTTTTATTTAATTTATATTCAAGTAATTTCAAATGATTTCTACATATTTGAATGGATTTGGACGGTTTCAAGGGATTTTAATGAATTTCTAGAGAACTTACCGGAATAAATTACATTTTTTTTCAAGGGATTTCTACGTATTTCTACAGTTTCAAGGTATATGAAAGAATTCGACAAATTTCAAAGGATTTTAAAGATTTTAAGTTGTTTTAAAAGATTTCAAAGTACATATTTTTAAGATATTTGTTTTTCAAACAATTTTAGAATTCTTAGTATTGAAAAGTTTGTTATGGATTTTTAAATTCCTCATGTTTTTAAAAAGGTAAACGTCCCAGTAATCGTGACCATAAGAGATTTCATTGACTTCAAATATTTAGAAAATTGTTTTGGAAGGATTATTTAAAAAATGATTGGTACTCATTGAAGCATTAA
This sequence comes from Andricus curvator, assembly GCA_932195095.1. Taxonomy (NCBI): domain Eukaryota; kingdom Metazoa; phylum Arthropoda; class Insecta; order Hymenoptera; family Cynipidae; genus Andricus; species Andricus curvator. The sequence goes on from CAKNYM010053225.1 coordinate 1,135,984, forward strand.
ACATCCTAGAATATTACAAAAATTGTCTTTACATTATATTTAATATTACTTTTTATTTATAAACAATTGAAAGTCAAAAAGCACCGATGTCCCAGTTATCGTGATTTCCAAATCTGCCATGTACTAGTAATCGTGAGTCGTTGTCCCAGTCTGCGTGAAAAAGGTTAAGTTATCTTGACATCAGTTTTTAGCGATTTGGAGCTGTATTTCAAGTGTATTTTTTGATACAAAAATTTACACGCTGGTAAATTGTATAATTAACTTTTTTGCAACATGAATGATAAACACAATGACGAAATTTGATAAATTTCAGTGACTAAAAAAATCATGTGTATTTGGAGGTTATGTTTTGTTTACGTTGTCAAAATATTAAAACTATCAATAATTATATATCTATTACACATTTTTCTTCATATTACGCAGTATAGATTAATGTTTGCTAATGAAAAAATACTCAATAAATGTTAACTTCACTGAAAAGTGATAATAAACGAAAAAATTGATAATGAAATCACTAAAGTCATGCCAATATTTTACATCACCTTTTTTCATTTTTAAGCACTAATTGATATTACGATTACTGCTCACAGTAACAAGCCAGTTCTCCGATTTCATTTCACGCCTTTTTGAAATTAATTAAATTATTTTTTGTAGTGAAATATGGAAATAAAATTTTGACAGAGTCGTCCTAGTCTTCGTGACCGGTCACGATTACTCGAGCAACTATGCTTTTGAAACATCCCTATAATCGTGACCGATATTTCTCGAACGAGAAGGTAGTAAATGAAGATTTTATTTAAGTTTATGAAACAAAAATTATTCTTTATTACAAAAAAAATAATTTTCGTCCCGATCAAGTAATTTCTTGACATATTACAAGCTTAAGCAAAGAAACGCTTTTCCTAACCTAAATGTTGAGCTATTTTCCACGTTTCGTGATTCATCGCCACCGGTAATACAAATGAATTTTTTTACCCTGTGCACTATTTGTATAAAAAAAAAACTAATTTGGTTTCCACAACAAGCACTGTTCAAGCTTACTTAAAAAATTTTTAGGAATGTATTTTTATGCGGAAAATATTTACTTCTGGCGTTTAAACCTTAAAACTCACGATTACTGGGACCGTCCCGATTACTTTTTTTTTAGATTTTAATTAATAATTTGAATTTCATTCATATCCAAGGAATTTCAAATGATTTCTACGTATTTTAATGGATTTTTACGGGTTTAAAGATTTTAATTAATTGTAAAAGATTCCGAAGAATTACAAGAGATTTCGTTTCAAAAATTTGTAGAACTCTATATATTTAAAAATGTGTTATTATGCATTTTTAAATAGTTTGTTTTTAATATTGTAAAATGAAAATCAAAGGACGCGATTCGCGCGCGTTAGTCTTTATTTCTAGTGTAAAAAAATATTTTGGGCGCTCAAAGCTGAACTATTTTTAATTTAAGCATTGCATTGAAATTGCCATTCAAAGTATTAATTATAGTAAGGATAAAATATCAAATCTTGGATAGAAATATTATTTAATCATACTTATAAGTATCACGATTTAATTATTAATTAAGGAATTTTCAAAAGAGGAAATATTCTTGTACCCAATTGAAAAAAATTCTTTAATGGCAGAAATCATTAAAAAATCATTTTTAATTATTTAAAAACTATATAATTTCATAGAAAAAGATTTTTTCTTCTTTTATAAATTTAAAAATAAATGTTTAATCTTTCCCCTAGTTTCCTCCTTATTCGTGACAAAATTATCATATTTCCTCTTATTTGAGTTTTTTTACGCTGTGATCCCTGAAATTTTTCAGTTTTGATAACTTGAATTTGAAAATTGAGAACAAAACTTGAACTCCTCAATTTAATTTCACAGCATTGAAAGCCGCCAAAGCAGAGATGCAACAAGCCTGCTCGTGATGAGAATATTCGAGTCATGGACGATAGAAAATGTCTCGTGTACAGAACAACTTCCAGCATTTGAATATATTATGGTAACGATGTGATTTGTGCAAACGCCTAGATTTTAATCAAGCGAACTTTGATGTATTCATTATCTAATTGTAATCGGTCATGCGGCAGCTTAGATAAGTTTCTCCATCCCCTAGGAACAGTTTGTAGATATAATCTCAATGCATAGCATGAAATATGTAATTTTACATACGTACGTAAATGTACTTTTACGTACATTCAACGTCATAATCAGAACCCTTGAATGCAAAGTGTGCCAAACTGAATAACTTGATTATTTTTTTTTTTTTTTTTTTGCTTGCACACTCAAGAAAATTTGTTAATTTTTCCAAAATCTAGTTTGTTTCCGATGTTATAAAAATTCCATTGGAATGTTAATTTTGCAAGTAAGAATTGGGAAAATTTATTATATTATTTTGTTTTAGGAAAACTATTAGGTGAATTAATAGAACCGGTGCATTTGAGGGTTTAACAAGTCGTATCGTTTTTCGACGTGAAGCGCAAAATTACATGGCGTAAAAATGATTTTCGTCAAAGGCGCATTTATAAGGCTGAAAAGATTTTACGATAAATGTGCTCCGATTTCTGATATTGCAGCCTTTCGATTTGAACGAGGAGTCGTGTGCAAAGAAACCTCTTCAGTTTCAAAAGACTTTTTCTGTTTACGTAGATTAACAGTCGGTTGTAGATGAGCTCAACCTGTGTGTTATAAAATAGAACTTTTATGTTAGTTATTTGTAAAAAGATGTTTCCGCGTATGCTGGAATATTTGAATCTAAAATTAAAATCGATTATCGAATTGTCTAGGTAATATTTAGATTGTTATTTATTGTAAGGTAATTTATTGATATATTAAAACATAATTTACTAATAATATTATTCCAGGAAACAAAAAACTGATATTTGCACTTGACTCCTCGATTATAATTAGCGATTTCCTGTATCAGGAATAAAAACTTCCAAGGCTCTTTGATTGGCAATTTTTGAAGGAAGTCGAAATTTTCATATCTAAATTTTTCAGAGTAGAGCAATTTTAATAATCGAGAATAACTATTAATAATTGAGAAGTCAGTTTCTATTGGATGAAGCTTTCGATAGAGTACATTTTTTTCTTATGCGCATTTTGTCTTCTATTTTTTTTGAAAATGATTTTTAACTTCATTTATGAAAGATTTTAATGCGATCTTTTATTTTTTTATAGGCTCAAAATGTTCATTTATTTCCAAGAAAACGAACAAATTTTTCAAGTCAATGACAATACAGGAACGTTCTTTTCTGTAAGAGAATGTAAATGTCAAACTTTCGAAGGGCCTTAGTGGGAGAACCAGACTTTTTATTTTGCGCACGTCCAAGTGGACACAGAGATATAAAAATTAGATAAATATTTAAAGTTTCTATATGTCTGTGATCATTGCTATATTAAGACTTTGTAATCACTCAACATTTTAATATTTTTTCTTGTAAAATGGTTCATCGTATAGGTATTTGCAATAGCATGGTTAAGAAATCATTAGAATATACTGTCATATTAGGTAGAAAAAGTTATTTACATTTTCATACGCATATGTTTCACGTACAAAACGAATAATCGAAGTCTTAACTGTTGCGCTACCTAAACGTTTCACAATTTGTTTTTAAAAAAAAATTATGGAATGAATGTTGTAAATATAACATTACGAATAATCCCAGGTCTTTTTATTTGAAATTGCCTACTTTCAGTTATTTTTTTTTCATGTAATTATCAAATAAAAATAACATGAGTGATATTTTAATGTTTTATTCTAATCGTTATTCAAAGATTTGATTTTGAAGGATCGTGTCTAACAAATTGTAAATAATTTTTACATACTGTTAGAAAATATTCGTTATTTGTAAGTATACTGATATTTACGAATACTTAGATGTTAATACATTTTTCAGCAGCTCGACTACCAGCGATTTTAGATTTAACTTGTCTTCGGTTTGGACGTTGGTTCTTCAGCTTTGTCCTGGAAAAAAAATCCAGTTTAATTTTTGAAGAAACAAAACAAATTAAAAGCGGACTACATAATTATCTGCAAGGGCGAAACAACTTCTAAAAATGTGATGCAGTCCAGATTATATCGGATTACCTCTATATAAAGAATTACTCTGGATTACTTAAGATTACTCCGGTGAATTTTTAACTATAAAGATTAATTTTCTATAAAAAAAGACGAATTTTCAACAAAATACATGAATTGTCAACTAAAAACATACAATTCCCACTAAATAGTTGAATTTTCAACTAAAATAAATCAATTTTCCATCAAAAATGGAATAATTAAATTTTCAGTTAAATAATTATCACCCCAAAAAAAAATTTTTCAACAAAACAGTTCAATTTTCAGATAAAAAATAAATTTTTAACAAAACAAAACGTTTTTTTAACCACATAGTTCAATTTTCAACGAAAAAGATGAATTGTCAACTAAAATGAAGAATTTTCAATAAAAAAATGTCCTTAACAAAATTGTTGAATTTTCTACAGCCAAACAGATTTTAATTTAAAAACAAACCTAAAAGACCAATTTTCCACAAAATAGTTGAATGCTTACCAAACACATGAATTTTCAACAAAACAGTTGACTTTTCAACTAAAAATGATACTTTTTAAGAAATTTATTTAATTTTCAACAAAGTAGGTTAGGTTGCAATAAAAAAATTTAATTTTTAACCAAGAAGTATAATTTTTTACCGAAAAAGTCGAATTTTCAAGGAAAAAAAGTTAATTGTCAACCAAATAGTTGGATTTTCCAACAAAGTAGTTAATTTTTTAACCCAAATAGACGAATTTTTAACAACAACAAAAATGACTCACAAAATTGTTGAATTTTCTACAAACATTACTTTTTAACCAAATAATTAAATTTTCAACAAAAATCAAGAATATAAAAAAAATTAACTGTCAACCAAATAGTTGAATTTTTAACCTAAAAAAACGAATTTTCAACAAAACAGTTACATTTTCAACAAAAAAGAGTCAATTGGCAACAAAATAGTTGAATTTTCAACTTAAAAGATAAATCTTTAACTAGAATAGTTCAATTTCCAGTTTAAAAATATATTTTTAACCAAAAAACAACGATCTTTCAACAAAGTAGTTAAATTTGCAACCAGAAATACGAATTTTCAAAAAAACAATTGACTTTTCCACCAAAAAGGATACTTTATAACAAAATTGTTTAATTTGCAAAAAAGGAGACTAATTTTCAAACACAAAATTGAATTTTGAACCAAGGAGAGTAATTTTTTACCGAAAAAGACGAATTTTCAACCAAATAATTCAATTTTCAACCAATTACATGAATTTTCAACCAAATAGTTGAATTTTTAACAAAGCAGTTCAACCAAATAGAATAATTTCCAACAAAAACATAAACTTCAATAAAATATATAAATTTGAGCCAAATAATTGAATTTTGAGCCAAAAACATGAATTTCCAACATAAAATGTAAATTGGCAACAAAATAGTTGAGTTTCCTACAAAACGGATTACTTTTTTACGAAATAGATGAATTTGCAATGAAAATTATGCATTTTTAACGAAGAAGATTAATTTTCTACCGAAAAAGATAATTTTTCAAGAAAATCATAAGTATAATATAAAACAGAGCAGTCCAGCGGATTACCAGAGTTGTTTCCTCCTCGATTATTTTTTACTCACATAACAATTTATCAGAAAAGTACCTCTTTTTGTTTCACTGCATCTATAGCTTTAGTCGTCAAATTTACGACAGCGCTAGCGGCAGATGAACCGACATCAACAACTAAATCTCCAACCTCCGAAAAAGAAGTTGGTAATTCTGGCCAGTGAATTTCCAATTGATTTGAGTCTCCAGGTTTCACTGAAATTAAAGAATAAAAAATGATCATTTTGGCAGATTTAAACATTTTAATTACAAAATCAAGGTACAAAAAAGACAAAATATTACGGTGGTCATTTTGCCTCTATACAAAGTGCCTTAGTTTACAAAATTTACTAGAGGACTAAGGAAGAGGAAGTATGTCACTTGTTAATTTCCAATAAAATTTCATCTCTGGATTAAGGAATAGATTCTTTCGGAAGGTCAACATTCTGGAGGAATTTCTTTTGGAGGAGGTGGAGGTTTTTTTTCTGAATAAGAGATTGAATATTAAATATCAATAATATTGCTATAAGAATATTCGCTGAGAAAATTGTTTTTTTTATTGGATCCTTACCGCCATAAACGAAGTTATAACCAATATTCGTATAATGTTTTGCTAGATCTAATCCGTTTCGTGCTTGAGCAGGATAGATGAAAGCAGCAACGGATAGAGAACCTGTACTGGAGTAAACTAATTTCTTGAATTTTCCTCCTCGAACTCCTAATAAAAATCCGAGCAAGCCTCCAACAGTAATCGCACCAATCCGAGGCAAAGGACTTGGGTCGTCTCGAAGATAATCGACAAGAACTGGCATGGATCACAAGTACAATCTTTTAATTTTGATAGATTTATTATACTTTTTAAAGACATTAACAGATAAAAAAGAAAAATTCTCCTACAATGAGATAAAAGGAATCTCTTTTATTTATAACTTTGACTGGTTATTTGATTTCCATATGAAATCGGGCAGCCTGACCCTTGGAAAAATATGAGACACGTATTTATTTTTTTTTAATTTAACGAACATTTTCTTTAAAAAGTTGAATCTAGGGAACACACTGATATAATTTAATTTTCTTTGTGACAGCTTGCAATTCAATCTACACTCTTTCAAATCCATCAATGAAAATAAAAAATAAAAATTTAATTAAAATTGCGTACATTTTTCGAAAAAAATAAAAAATGCATTTTCTCCAAAAGGCCACCTCTGATTTTTATAATTACTTTTTTTAGATTCTTAGCAATATGAGGGAGTTTCGTTCTGGCTAAACTATTCACTAAATTCGCTAAACTATTCAACCAAAATAAATTTTTCAAGATATCAATTTTTTTTAACTTACTTAGTTTTATGTCTCAAAGGAACTAGAAAATTTCAAATTGCCGAAAGTATTTAGTAAAAAATTGAAATATTCCGAAAGTAAAAGTTAATGAAACCAAAAAAATTCAGATATTTCAAATTTTCTCAATTTTGAAATCAAAATGTTCAAAATCCCGAAATTTCTACTTCACGAAATTAGTAAATTCCCAAAATGTCTAATTTCAAATTACCAACAAAGAAAAATATTTAAATTTAGCATTCTCCAGCTATTAGAAGAATATTTTATGTCGCGCATACTGCATAGATTTAAGTTTTAAAAAAAATATTAAATTTATTTCTTTTATGAATTAGAAAATTCGGGAATTCGTACTTTTGGGAATTTAATAATTTTGAGATATTACTAATCTAGGAAATTTTGAAAATTCGAGATTTAAAATTTGAGTAATTATGTAATTTCGAGAATTTAATAATTTCGTCAACGGGTATTTCTGAGTTTTTATAGTTTCGTTAACTTTTACCTTCAGAATATTTCAATTTGGTTGTTAAACATTTTCGGTAGTTCAATTTTTGTTGTTAATTTAACATTTTTGAAATTTTCATTTTACGAAAATGATCTGTTTTGGTAATTATATTTTCGATATTTTTCAACATTCCGAATTTTTTTTCGGCAAAATTATTTTATCCCGATGATAAATTTAGGAAATTTAGGTTACAAGTTTCGTAAATTTAAGATAATTTTAGGAAAATTCAGTTACACATTTTGTAATTTTCAGTTAGAATTTCGAAATTTTCTGATACCTTGTATTTGAAAACTCTTAAACTTGTAATAAAAAAATCATATCTTTTAGTTTTTAAATAAGAAAATTGATGAAATTATGATTTTTGCTAATCAGTTTTGATTAATTTTACTTCACTACTTGTTTTGGCTTTTCACTGTTACTGAATAATTAATCAAAACGGAACATCAAAAATCATAACTTCATCAGTTTTATTATTTAAGATCTAAAAACTCTGATAATTATACATTTTTTCAGCTGTATTTTTGCCAATATATATATAATTTTAGCTCCTTTAAGATATACAACTAAGAATATTTATAAAAAGAAATTGATATTTTGAAAAATGTATTTTATATTATAAAAAAAAGTTTAGTTTTTTGTATGTAGGAATAGTTTTGTGAGAACGAAATTTACGGAACATCTCCCTCATATTGCTATGAATCTAAAAAAAAAATCAAGAAAAAATCAAAGGTGGCCTTTTTGAGAAAACTAACATTCTAGTTTTTTTTCAATTTACGCCATTTTGTGAATTTTCAAAAATTTTCAATTTCTTTTCGAAGAATATGATAAGTGTAGATTTCTCTACAAGATGCCACAAAGAAAATATTCAAGTAGACCTAAATCCATGGAACAAATTTGTTGGTAAAAACAAAAGATAAGTATACAAGATAAGTAAGCAATACATTTGAGTTCCAAACAATTCCGTGACATCACCAGGGGTAGGCTGCCCGATTTCATATGAAATCGGCCATTTTCGTTCTTGGAAATTTAGCAATTTAAAAGTTAAAAAAAAGGATCGAAATTGATTTCATTTCATAATTTTCTATCACTCACACGCGCTGTGTTCTTTCCCTGTGCTGATAGTGTTGCTAACCGTATCGGTTACTAGTTCATATTGTGAAACAACACCCACGAAACTTCTTCGAATACTTCCAAAGCCCTGCTCCAGGACTGAAGGCCCACAATCTTCTTTCTTAGCACTACAAAAATTCGTTGAAATTAAAAATTTGAATATTTTGTGGAAAGAAAGCTTCAATCAGATATTTACAGCACAATTGAAATATTAAACCATTAAACTACTAAAGAAAGATAATAATCAGAGTACATAAAATTTGAGTATTTTAAAAATTACAGGGATCACAGTCAGTCGCCTATTTTCTCCCTATTTTTCACAAATCCCCTATAATACCTATATTTGAGATTTTTGGCCATTTTCCCTCTTTTTTGGAAGCTGCGATTAATTTTTCAAATAGAAACCTATATTATTTCAAATTCCGCGGGTCGCAAAAAGCTATTTTTTTAGATCGAGATGATTCCATATAGAAAAGTTGCCTTTTTGGGTATCAAACACTCCACTCCGTGAAAAAAAAATTTGGTCAAGCCCAACGTTCATAAAGTTTAAAAAAATCAGTTTTTCGTATTTTTCATCTAAATTTCAAACGGCATTTCAAACCATTTTTACATTTTCAATTTTTCACTAAAGCGGGTTTCACCATGGGTTGGAAATTTAAATAAAAAATTAGAAAAACTGATTTTTTAACTTTATGCTCGTTGCCCTTGCCTCTAATTTTGTCCAAAAAATTGTTTTTAAATAGTGGACTGTTTCATACCCCAAAAGGTTACTTTTTTATATGGTATCATGTAGACCAAAATGAATACAACATTTAAAAACACGCAAGATTACAAATATTCTATTTTATTAAATGTGACCCTAAAGCCCGAAAACAGATAGAGTCAAGAAATTTACGTGTACAAAAAAATGCGTGCCTGAAAAGGTTATTTTGATTATTTTTTGCGTAATCACGATACTGTTTCATTGTAAATCCCAAATATATTTTTTATCTTGGATAAAATATACTGGAAAGGGAAAGCCTATTATTTTTTATTATTTTTGGCCTTTTTGAAGGTTTGTATTCCTAGCCAATCTGCATAGAATTCTTTAGGATATGCGTGATATATATTTTAATGTTTATTTAAAAAAAATTTATTATACAATTATTTTCTTTAAAATCATTTATTCAATGCTTTCAAAATTTTCCAAAAATATTTAAATTAAAGAATGCAGCAAGAAATTGGTTGAGCCTATCCGAGTTTTATGTTTTTTGCAAAAAATTATGGAAGTGGAATAATTGCGGTAGAAGGTTAGACGGGGAAATTCGCAGAAACAAATATTTCGAATAATTTTTTTTTGACTTTTTGAAATTTTGTATTTCTGTCCACTATAAATATAATTCTTGAGGATACACGTGATGTCTATGTTTCTGTATTTATTGCTTAAGCAATCCACAAAGTGGAATGCACTGTGATACATTCATTCTTCCAACCCAAAAATAGAAAAATGAAAGTGTCACGAAAAAGAAAAAAATCTCACATAGGGTGACGGAAAAGCATAATTTTCGAAATTCCCTGATCAACTTTTCATTTTCCGTGACCATTAATATTCAAATCCAGCATTTTAATCTTGTAACATTTTCAACATTTAATATTTTATAAATGGAATAAGGCAATATTGCAGATTGAAATTGATTATTTTCAAATAATTTGCAACACAACAGTTAAATTTTAAACTAAATAACTGACTTTTTAACCAAATAGTTCAGTTTTCAACGAAATGGTTAAAATATTAACTAAATTCTTGAATTTTCAACATACAAAGATAACTTTCCAAAGAAAAAAGACTAAACTTGAACTAAAATCAGTTGCATTTTTAACGAAATAATTGAATTTTTTTGCAGAAAGTTGAATTTCTAACAAAATAAGATGAATTTTCAACCATAAAGGATGAATTTTCTGTGCAAATGGACAAATTTTCAACAAAAAAGTAGAATTTTCAATAAAAAAAAGAGTAAGCTTTAACCAAAAACAGTTACATTTTCAACCCAAGCGTTGCATTTTCAAGCCACAAAGTCGAATTTTTTATGAGAAAGTTGAATTTTCAACAAAAAAATGAATTCTCGACGAAAAATGTGATGGTTGATAGTAAAAAAAATACGGATTTTCAACAAAATAGTTCGATTTTAAAACCAAGAGTTTAATTTACAAGAAAATAATTAAATTTTCAACAAAATAGTTGAATTTTTAAGCAAATAGTTGATTTTTCAATCTACAAAGATGAATTCTGAACAAAAAATGTAATAGTTGATATTTCATCCCAAAAAATATTACATTTCTACCAAAAGAGATAAATTTTAAAACCAAAAAGTCGAATTTTGAACGAAGAAGATTAATTTCCTACCAAAAGGATGAAAATACATGAATTTTCAAACAAATAGTTGACTTTTCTACTAAAAAAGATAATTTTCTAACCAAAAATAGAAAAGTTAAATTTCCAGTAAAAAAATTAATAAAAAAAAGAAATTGCAATAAAATAGTACAATTTTAATTCAAAGAGATGAATTTTCAACTAAAATGATGATTCCTCTACTGGAATACTTAAATTTTCAGTTACAAAAATAATTGTGAACCACCCCCCTCCCCCCAAAAAAAAAGAATTTGCAACCAAAGAGATGAATTTTCAACTAAAATTATGAATCTTCAAAAGAAATGATCTTTTAACAAAGTGGATCAACCTTCAGCCAAGTAGTAGTTCAATTTTCAACCAAAAAATGTGAATTTTCTATAAATAACGCAACAGCAGATATTTTATCCAAACAAGATTTTAATTTAAAATTAAAAACAGCTGAATTCAACAAAAAATACGAATAAAAAAAAAGTTGAATCGTCAACCAAAGAAGATTAATTTTCAACCAACAACCAAAAAGTTACATTTTTGTCCAAAAAGATGAAATTTCTACTAAAACAGATGAATTTTGAAAAAGGATAAATTTTCAAAAGAAATAGTTGAATTTTCAACTAAGAAAGATTTCCGTTAAATTTTCTATACCAAAATATGAATTTTTAACAAAAAGTTCATTTCTACCAAAATCGTTGAACTTTCATCCTAGAAGGATGACTTTTTAACAAAATTGTTAAATGCTCAACTAAAAACATAATCCTTAAGAGGAAGAAACAAAAAAAATAGAAATAGAAATAAAAGGCAAATAAATTACTAACAAAAATATTATATCAGGATGGTCGCAAAACTACATTTTCAAAATTCCTTAATTTTCATTTTCTCTGACCATTAATATTCAAAGACCAGAATCTTAATCTTATTTTAACATTTGTAACATAGAATCTTTTGTAAAGGAAATAAAACAGTTTTAAATTAAAAATTTCATATTTATGATCTATCATAGTTATTTAAAGTGCCTCTTATAGAACTTCTCCGACTTTTACAAGATTTCTTTTTAAATCCCTGACTTTTTCCTGACTTTCCCTAACCAATATAAATCCCTGACTTTTCCCTGATTTCCAGGTTTTCCCTGACCTAAGACCACCCTGTACTTTTTTTTATAAAATTTGATTTATAAATCAAATTTAATTCTATTTGTTAATGAAATGTATGGTTTCTTATAAAAGTGTTACATTTTTTTTTATTTATTTTTTTTCATTACGCTGGTACCTTTAAAAGAAAAAAATGTCTCCTATTTTCCCTACAATTAAACTGCTGAACTACTGTGATCCCTGAAATTGTATAAATGACGGAATGAACGTTTTAAAATTTAAATCGTTTAAATTTAAGCTTGTTTTTGCTCTAGAGAAAATTCAAAATCTGATTGAACTTTGTAGGCCACGTTGCAAAGTAAACTAATGACAATTATATAAAAACAGACAGAATAGAAACGATATTATTGGAATCCTCATTACCTAACTATAATTAAAATATTTCTATTTTATTTAAAAATTCTATTTCCAGTACCTGTTGTTAATATTCAATAGTCTTAACCGAGAAAAATTTAACAGAATTTAGTCATGAATTACTTGCGCTTTACCATGGAATATTCTTAGTACATTCGTCGATGGTATAAATTGGAAGATCTGAGGGACGAATTAGATTCTTTTCTTGAACTTCGTTGCAACAAGGTTTTGGGGCATCGGGTGAAGCTTGTTTCAAGACCGGCACAGCCGAGCAAAGTCCACACGGCATCATAAATTTCTTGAAAAACTTTATGTAAAAAAATCGTTAATAGCTACGTAAATATATAAAATGAAAATAATAGAAAACTTAAGATATAGAGTGCATGCTCGCTCGACTCTTAAAAAAAGTCACGGTCTTTTCAGGTCATTCCACTTTAGAATGTTTTTTAATATAAAAATCTATTTCAATTAATATATGTGTATTTCTCCAAATAAAGGTCATTTTCGCTTCCTCTTGTAATATCTTTGGGAATATTTATTGACTTGTTTTGAAATTTGGTAAATTTCTTCTTTTTGATATCATTGACCAACGGAATAGAGAGATACTGTTTTTTTTTACCCAAAAAATATATTAAACATGCGTGAAATATGTGAAGAATTACTTTTCCTTGTTCTCCACTTACAAATTTGCTCAGTTTGAGAAGGATTTTCGAAACCAAGGTTAATAAAAGGAATTCTGAGAGTTATTTTTTTAAAAAATGTATCAAAAACTATTATTCTTTTTCTAGTTTCTCCTGATTTTTTTTCTTGAACATGCAATGCCAATTTAATGAGTTTTTGGCGATTTTTGTGTTCTTTTAACCAATAGCAATGCAATTCTTTGATAACCAAGGCTAAATATCGCATCTATTTATAAATCGACCGCAAATATTAGAAGATTTACCTTTAAATTAATATGAAACGTGTTAAAGTTTTCCATAATTTTATTATGTGTCATTACGCGCCGTAGGTAAATTAGACACTTTTCAGGTAAATATTTTAATTGTAACCTAACAAATCTTTAAAGGGAGTGATAGTGTATAAGCAACGCTGTCATTTTTACTGTTCACAATAAAAGAATTTTCAATTGAAAATCTATAAAAGTGAATGAATTTCAATGTTAAATAAAATTGAACTGTATTCCAAAAAAGCGTTCAAAATTACATACCTTTAAAATATAAATCTTGAAAATTGAATGATTTCCCATTCCATATTTTCAAAATTCAAGCATTTTCAATTGTAAATCTTCAAAATTATAGAACTTTAAATTGTAAATCTTTAGAATGAAAGACTTTGGAAAGTTTTTTATTTTGCAAATTTACAATTAAAAATTATGCAATTTTTAAGTTTAACAATTAAAAATTCTGTAATTTTTATTATTTACATTTGAAATTTCTTCAATTTTCTTTAAAATGGAACTATTCCAAAAAAATCAATCAAAATTGCATAATTTTCTATAATACACATTAAATATTGAAGAATTTTCCATTATGATTCTTCAGAATTAAACTATATATTTTAAAAAACAAACATGCCAAATTGATAAATCTACAATTGCAAATCTTAAAAATGGAAGAATTTTAAATTGAAATCGTTAAAATTGCATAATTTTTAATTGTACATCTACAAGATTGAACTATTCCAAAAAACGTTCAAAATTACATACCATTAAATATGCATAAATCTTGACTTACATTAAAAATTTTTTAATTTAAAAGATTTCAAATTGAAAACTCTTGACTCTTGGCAAAATTTATACATCTTTAAAATTAAATAAATTTAATTGTTAAATTTTCACAATCGAATATTTTTCAATTACAAATCTTTGAAATGGAACTATTCCACACAAAATCAACAAAAATTGCATAATTTTCTATTATACACCATAAACACTAAAGAATGTTCCTAATTTTTCAAAATTACGTAACTTAAAAATATAAAAATTCCAAATTAGTAAATCTGCAATTGCTAATCTTAAAAATTGAAGAATTTCAAATTGAAATCGTTAAAATTGCATCATTTTTAATTGTAATTAAACATTTAAATTGTAATTTTTAATTGTAAAAGCGTTCAAAATTACACACCTTCAAAATATAAATCTTGAAAACTGAATAATTTCCAATTCTATATTTTCAAAATTGAAGAATTTTCAATACTGTTACTCTTCAAAATTGTAGAGCTTTAAATTGTGAATCTTTAGAATTGAAGAGTTTTTAATTTGGCAAATTTACAATTAAAAATGATGCTAGTTTTAAGTTTAGCAATTAAAAATTCTGTAATTTTGAAGACTTACATTTAAAATTTCTTAAATTAGGAAGATTTAGAATTCAAAACTCTTGGCAAAATTTAATCATTTTTATGTATACAACTTCAAAATTAAATCAATTTCAATTTCAAACCTTCACAATTGAATATTTTTCAATTACAAATCTTTAAACTGGAACTATTCGAAAAAAGCAATCAAAATTGCATCATTTTCTATTATACATATTAAATATTTAAAATTGAAGTACATATTTCAAAAAACATTCAAAATGGCATTTTAAACTATAAATATTCCGAGTAAATGAATCTTCAATCTAAATCTTGAAAATACAAGAATTTAACATTGTAACTCTTCAAAATTGTAGAGCTTTGAATTGTAAATCTTTAAAATTGATGAGTTTTTAATTTTGAAAATTTAGGACTGAAAATTTTGAAAGTTTTAAGTTTTACAATAACAATTTTTGTGATTTTGATGATTTACATGTGAAATTTCTTCAATTTGGAAGATACAGAATTGAAAACTCTGGACTCTTGATCAAATTTAGGCATTTTTATTTATGCATCTTTAAAAATGAATAAATTTCAATATTAAATCTTCAAAATTATATTTTAAGATTCTTAACTCATGTTTTGAATCAGTCATTTTGAATTTATAAATCCTATTACTGCATAGATTTGAATTGAGTGACCCCAAAAGCTTACGGTATCCATTTTCATAAAATTCAGATCATTTTCAAATTTTTAATTCGCTATATTGGATTAGCCAACTTGAATTTTGAAATTCTGTTATCATATTTTGACTCAGCGACCCCAATAATTTTAGAATATTAATTTTTATGAAAATCGATAACTAACGCAGATTCTGACAAATAACCGATGAGTTTTTCAACATTTTTTTTAACATTAAAGAAATTTTTAAGCTCAAATACCTTCAAAATAGCTTATTCTAGAACCAATAAACATTCTGGATAAAAAACACATATTTCAAAATACATTCGCAAAAAACTTCTTCCTATCAAAAGTGACCTTAATGTAGATTTACGTGCACAATTAAAATAAAAATTCATCACAATCTGAAAATTTAAAATTATTTCATAATAACTCTGTGAAAAATAGAATAAATCTAAAGAAAATCATAGTTATTAAATTTAAAGTCGTCAACTGGTACAAATATATACAATTTTTTACTCAAATTTGAGGTTATGCATATTTATTTTCTAATCCTTTTAAAAATATTTTTACTAGTAAAATATCATTTATTTTAAAATAAAATGTACTACAGAATTAAATTACTAATGATTTGTAATGAATAATGATAATTGCTCCAAAATAAAAAATTTGTAGAGCGGCTTTTTGGCACGTGAAAGTGAAAATTCTGACTTGACTGACTTTTGCATTCCAAAATGAGTTGACCTTTGTCGAAAACGGAAATATTGCATAATATTGTAGTAATTACCTTCATTTTGTTGCTATGTACAAAAACTGTATTTTACAATACACTCGAATAATTCAGCTAAATAGTTTTATTTTCGAATTTGCGAGAACTAAAAGGCTCAAAAAATTTTCATTTCAAAAGCAAGTACTGTGTAAATTTTACAAATTTTCGAAATATCCATTTACGTGCATCGCTGCTTCTTCAATCACTATTACGTGACTGTCACTGTCAAAGGGTTTACTTTTTTTTTCTTTAACCAACTATATACAAACGTTATTTTGTTTATTTTAGCTTTTCAATTTATTTTTTTCCAACGAAAGACATTATGGACGTGACAGAAGACAGAATTCCGTGCACCGTGAAAAAAGAAACTTCCGGTCGATTGCGCATGCGCAAAAATTCCGAAATTTAAAATTCGCAAATTGTAAAAAAATTATTTTTGATTATTTTCGATATTCCGCACTTTTTTATAACACGAAATCACTGAGAAAACCGGAGAAAACGTAGGAAGTCAAAATGGTGAGGTAAGGTCTATTCTGCGTGTTTTTATTTATTATTTATTTTATTAATTTTATTTTCTGAAATGTATAGTATTATTTTTACTTTTACACCAGTTCTTCCAAATTCTACTAAAGTTCCTGGTTGATAACTATCACAGCGATGAACCGGTTCTCTGCAGGTTATGTCTCTTCCAAATACATTTCCAATCGTAAATTCCAACATTTTGTGAACTAAATCGTTCATAATTCAGCTTCGATGTGTATACATTTTGAAAATTTCTTTTGATTGAAAACTATCACATTTTGACTGAAAAATTTTGAAACATGCCATGACATTTTGCAAAAAGGGCCAAAAGTAAATTTTGGAGATGCGCGCCCCGGACGGCAAACTTTGGCAGTACCATAGAGATGACAGCAGTTGTTTCCGGGAAAAGTAGACGCTTTTGTTTCGTGTCAATTTTGGGGTTTTGCAGCATTTGTTGCAAGATTTCCCTCAATTTTCCTGCAATTGGACTTCACGAAATAATTAGTTGTTAATTAGCGGATTAAAGGTTCTCTTGTTGCAGCAGGAAATGAG
Source organism: Andricus curvator (assembly GCA_932195095.1). Classification (NCBI taxonomy): domain Eukaryota; kingdom Metazoa; phylum Arthropoda; class Insecta; order Hymenoptera; family Cynipidae; genus Andricus; species Andricus curvator. The sequence continues at coordinate 1,153,262 of CAKNYM010053225.1, forward strand.
CATTATTTCACCAGTTATTTCACCGTCTGTGGAGCTAAGCTCCTATCGAGATCAGCATTTTAAGGTTAGTTATTACCTCCGCAAGATATATTTTGTTAAATAAGTTGACTTTTTCATTAGTTTCTCAACGTGTTTGGATATCAGTTTATTAAATGTCTATATGTATGTCATATTTGTTGTTCTAAAGATGGGTTTTGTTGAAAATGTTTCGTAACGAAACTTTACATATGCTATCATTACGTTTGTTATACGAAATTTCGAAGGCTTCATATCAAATTTGAACGCTTCTAAATGTGGAAACCCAATGGTTTAAATCCCCAAAGTTTCTGGTATTTTCCAAAATTTTCTTTCAAATTTGAACATCTGTATATTGAATATTAAACGCTTGAATTTTTGATCTGACGATGTTTTTGAAGTTCAAGTTAGTCCACGTAAAATCGTACTGCAGTAAAACCTCTCTTATTTTGGCCAGCCGCGGTTCCATCAAAATTTGGCCCCTGTTTTGTTCATAATACGTTCTAGTATGTACCTGTGAATAAAATAAATGGCAAAATACATAGTTTGGTTCCATAAGCTGCCTTTTTTAAAACCTTAAATGGAAAAAAATGAAATTTATAAATGCTGAAAACCCTTTTTTTTGAAGTCAGGGTATGTACTAGATAATAAACATGTCAATGATTCTAAAGTGTTCCTCGTAAAAAATAATTAGTGGCCCTAAAAAGGGCCGATATGTATCAAACGAGACAAATTGGATGATCAATTCTGTGTAACATCTGCAACTATTTCATTCTTTAGAGTTGGCAAAAAAATCACTAATTTTCATTTGCTTGGTAACTGCTGCAGAGAAGAGATGTTCCTCGATGTTACTTTGCATCTCGAACAAACTGTCCATTCGCTGAGGCTGGTGAATGGAAAAGTACCTCAGCAGTTGCGCTAAATGTTGTAGAGCTTCTTTATGAGTTGGCACTGGTGTACTGTCGTTCACTATTTCATCCTTGTCACTATCATGACACTCGGCATCAGAGTGTTCTTTTTGCTGCAAATTTGATTCTAAAATATCCTCAGATGTAGTAGGTATCCCAAAATAATTGTTGTTTCGTCTTCGGAAAGATTCCAACCAACCGTTGCTGGCTTTGAATTTGTCTATACCAAGCTTTTCTGCTATTTCTTTAGCTTTTGACTGGAGCATAGGTCCGCTGACTGGAATATGGATAGAACGACATTTACAGAAAAACTCAAAAACCAAGTTGTTAAGCTCTTCATTTTCGGTTTTACGTAATTTTCGTTTTCTTTCTCTGCTGCCGTTTTCATTCCAGGCTCTTAGAATCTCGATCCTGTTTTTACCGATGTTCCCAACGGTCGACTTCGCTACAGAAAAAGCTGCAGCTATTTTCCGTTGACTATCACCCTTATCCAGTAAGTCCAAAACTTCTTTCTTCATTTCAATAGTCAACTCCATCATTTTCTTTCGTTTTGTACCCATTATGCAGTCGTTGAGGTTTCGTTTTAGAGTTCAGATCGTCCTAAGAAGAACTGTATATATCCAAGCGATTATACGTAAGATTGAAATATTTCCGCGTCCAGTCGGTAACTAAGGAACGAATGAATTGAATTTTCAGAGTTCATTATTTTATGTTATCCCGCATTGACTTATCATTTGCTGGCGATGTCGGAGTGGGGGATGACTTACTGATACTGGTCGTTGATGTTAGAGTGGGGCTTCTGCTGGTTAAGAAGCTTACTGAGTCAATGTGGAATAAGAGAAACTGTAAAAAGACTACTGGAGAGGTTTAAGTCATTTCGACCCCTCTAACCCCTTCCCTCTCTTCTTTACTTTTCTTACATAAAATAAGTTATCAGATTTTGTGTTTTTATATCGTTCGCGGGCTTTTTTCCCACACATAATGAACGTCACTTTAACTTTCAGTCATGTCAAACTTTTGTCAGATTGTGTAATAATGCCCAAACAGGCAAAGCACACAACTTCTTCCAGTTCGATCATTCTTCGGGGATTTCACTAATCGTAGGTGCGCGACTGGCACGGCGAATTGGATCTCACAAGAGGGGGCGATTGTTGGGGCCCCCTCATCCCCACCCTTCTTTTTTTTGTCGAAGTCATTTGATCTCTAATCTTCAAATGATATCGGTCTGAAAATTGTAATTTAACGCTCAGCATGAATTTCAGTAGACAACTGAAGCAGGTTGGAATGTGAAAATCTTTTAAAAAGGCGGCCAAGATACAAGATTGGCAGGTGGCCAACTTAACTTTCCGGTTCCATAAAACCTGTGCAGGTGGCCAGGTTACAAGAGTGGCAAGCTTCACAGATTTTACTGTATTAGAAATAATCAAGGGGTTAACCACTATAATCCCTCGTAATTAATTCTTTAAAATTGCAACTGTTGTAAAATTATATTGTAGAACACATGTTTTTTTTAAATCTGCAGTCAGCCCGCTTAGTTGAAAATACAATTTTTAAATTTGAAACTGAAATATATTTCAAGATATTTCCTGGATTTCCCAGAGCATTAGACACCATGCATTAATTTAAGTGAATTTAAACATTTAAAGTCGTTACTTGAAGTTTATTTTGTAAAAACACAGAAACAATATTAAATACAAAAATAAAAGTTAATTTCTTAACGTATCGTTCCTTTACTACATATATGAGTTTGCTCTGATGTTAGATTTATTTTCTGCTGCCAGGCGAAATGACAAAATGCAGTTATAAAAAAATATAATTTGTGAATCATAGTTTACAATTTGTATCAATATCAATCAGAAATTTAGTTACTCTGTATTTTAAAAAATGGGTATCACTCTATGTCCCTGTTTATATTATGTTTATTTTCCTGAAATTAACTTTATCATTTTTACATGTGTTTAAAATTTAGAGAGTTTAGTGTTCTCACAACTGCGCCAAGTGACAATCTGATTATTTGGTGATAATCAATAGAAGAAAGACGTCTGTAGATAAAAATGAGCATTTTTTCGCCCGTTGTTTCTCCATCTGTGGAGCTAAGCTCCTACAAAGACCAGCACTTTAAGGTTAGTTTATTTCGAATGGCAAAATATATTTTTTTCTACTGCAGAATATTTAATTTTAATCAAATTTATCCGAGATTACATAACATTTTCATGGTGTTCAGTGGCCTAAAAAAACTGGAAATCAAGGAAATTAATGATCTTTGTGTAATATCGTAAATCCTTAATTATAAGTACAGTATAATATTACTTTTAACATAGTTATGGGCTTTTAAAAAAGTACCGTCTCCTATTTCTTAGATTTTTGAAAGCATCTTTAATCGACAGGGCTGCCACACAGTCTCTTAGTCACTTTTTGAAGGAAAAGGCACTATAGTCACTTTCTTAAGGAAAAGACACTATAGTCACTTTTTAAAATGAAAAACCTCACTTTAGTCACATTTCTCTATCTGATTTTAGATTTTATTTATATAAGAAAAAAGAAAATCTAAGTAATTTATGTATGGAATCTATATAGGAAGGTATAATATGATAATGGTATCCAATGTTCAAATTTAAATTATTTTAATTTATGATTTTCTGGTTTTCTAGTTTCTATTGTAAAACATTACACTAAATCTGAAGGTATAGATTTGATCTGCAACAAAATAATCGAAAAATATCACAATCTTTTGTTTCTTTATATTGATACACATTTTTCTTCGTTCAAAATTGTTCCCCTTTCTGAAATCTATACAATTATAACGTTACTAAATGTTTGTTTTGTGTATTTCAACAGATTTTTCCAAAAATAGCATAAATTGATAAAAATCGAATAAAACAGCATATAGTTTAACGAAATTCAACATTTTATTATTTTAACTGTTCCTAACCTTCAAAGTTAAGAAAAATTGATTTTCATTTCTAAAATTGAAGAAACATGATTTTTAACGATTAAAAATTGCATTGTTTGCGAAAACTACGTAAAGTATGAATAATAGTTCTTCGTTCAAAACTATTCTGCTTCCTGAAATTGATATAATTATACCCTTACGGATTATATTATATTACATTACCCTTAATTCGATTTTCAAAATGCAATTATGCAGGATGTCACATTAATTATGTGCATCATAGAAATTTAACATGTGCAAAATTAATTTTGTTATGCAATAATGAAGGAAAATTGTATTCTAACAACTAAAGCATAACTATTTGTCAGTACTTTCATAGCATTATTAAAATCATTGCGTTCAGTATATGTAAATTAGGTCTTGAATTTAGCCCCCGACAAATGTTGCGTTGGTGCCGAGCGTACTGCAACCGAAATATCAATTTTCAAAATTGCCCAAAAGATTGCAATTTTAACGTTCGGTTAAAAAATGGAAGTGTACAACACTTCTAGTGTCGAGTTTCAAAACGAAAATTTTCGTATTTTAGCATGAAAAGTTTAAAAAAGAGCTACAAATATGAAAAATCTGACCAAAAAGGCAGCTTAGGGGGTATGTTTTAGTAAAAAAAAAAATTAACCACAGCGTTTTCAGTAAGGCTTCGGAAGTGCTGAAAAATGTTTATGCTTTAGTTATTATTAAAACACAATATTCGTTCATTATTGCCCAATAAATTTAATTTATAGTTTAAAGACGGTTTAATACGTCCGATTTGATTTAATTCAATTTTACATTGTAGAATTTGAGTTCTTCTCTGTTCTATAATTGCAGATGAATGCGACATTTTTTTGTAATTTTACATTTTTAAAATTAAATTTCGAAATGAAAAAAAGTAATTTATTAAATTTATGTGATAAATAAGTTCAAAAAACAACATTTTTAGAAATTAGGCCGCAACCGTCTTCGGTGAAATAAAACTGAATGAACCTTATTTGGCTTGTAATAAAATTAATTATACAATTTGTTGGATCATTACTTGTAAAATTAATTCTAGCAATTTTGACATTGGTATTTAATCCCAAATTCAGCAATAGAATTTCATTTAATGTTTCAAATGCATACCGATAAAATTAATGTGTCATTGCGTCGCGATAAGTGTTTCTAATCACATCACACTCGTCTTTTTTATAAAGAGTAGTCACTTTTAGTCACTTTTAAGCTTAAATTAGTCACTTTTCCACTTTTTTGACTTGAGTCATAAAATATTGACACTCACTAAAATAAAATGTAATTATTGTCCAGGGATCTCGTGCGGAGCAAGATAGGCTCTTGAGAAATTCCACGACATTATATGTCGGAAATCTTTCGTTTTACACGACCGAAGAACAGATTTATGAACTTTTCTCAAAATGCGGCGACATCAGACGCATCATCATGGGTCTCGATAAATACAAGAAGACGCCCTGCGGCTTTTGTTTTCTCGAGTACTATTTGAGAAGTGATGCTGAAAACTGTATGCGATACGTTAATGGAACTCGCCTCGACGACAGAATTATCAGAACTGATTGGGACGCAGGATTCATCGAAGGAAGACAATACGGTCGCGGGAAAACTGGTGGCCAAGTAAGTTTTTCTTTCTTTTTGAAAAAAATAGAGATTTCTGGAATCACAGTCTTTCCCTGCGGTATCCCCTTTTTTCAAATTCCCCTTTTCTCTTTAAATATATGATATTTGAAAATACAATAAATAAATTAAGAGGAAAATTCTCTGAAGTTAGTAAGTATGCGTAAGAACTATAAAAACTATTGTTCGTTTCACGTCTAAAAAATTATTCTATTCAAACCTAGAATATGCTACAGCGAGTAGTGAAAGTGTATTTTTTTTAAACTTACAGAATTCTCTATTATAATTAACTTGACTTTTTTAAATTAAAATTAAAAATGTTATGAATGAATTCCTATAATTAAAATTAAAATTTTGGTTCGTCTATGAAAATAATAAAATGCATCTATGTAATATTGAAGTACTTAAGTAAATTATTTATAAATAAAGTACAAAGCAAAAAAAAACAATACATTGTATCACAAACATAACTATATAAGTGCAAAAAATTTCAAGTGCTGAAAACTAGTCCATTAAAAATAAACACATTTTCAAAACAATTTCAATTACCGTGATAAATTTGTGCAAACCGGCAAATCATCGGTAACTTGAACTAATTTTAATTTCAGTTTAAGAGCATTGAATAGTTAGTTTCAAATTTACATTCATAATATTAATTGTAGTAAGGCGAAATGACAAATCTTAGAAATAAATATTTAATTATACTTATTTCGTGATTTAATTATTAATGATGGCATTTTGAAAAGAAAAAATATTCTTGATTACAAGCACGATTTTAAAACTATAAGAAATGTTTATTTAACGAATTTTAGTTTGTGTCGGACCTTTTTATATACCTTGTGAAAGGATTTCTAAAGACCTAAGTATATCGAATTTAAAAAAAAATCTTTAATTGCAGAAATCATTAAAAAGTCATTTAACATTATTAAAAAACTATAAAATTTCTTATAAAAAGTTTGTTTCTTCTTTTCTACATGTAAAAATGAATGTTTAATCTTTCCCCTATTTTTGCCCCTTTTTCATCAAAAAATTTCTCTATTTCCCTTTTTTGAGCTCGTTTTGCGCTGTGATCCCTGAGATTGTATTATTCCACCAAAAGTTTCTACAAATTCTAATCCTCTTGGTCCATTTTCAGGTAAGAGATGAATACCGATCCGATTTTGATGGCGGTCGAGGTGGATATGGAAAAATAATTCAACAAAAAGTGACTCCTCTTTCTGACACGTTTGTTCGGTGAACCTCAAACGACCGACGAATAATTAGTTTAAGTTAAAATTTATTGCGAAAATGTTATTCAAGTAGTATTTTGTTTCAATTTCTTGAAACTGTTAATATAAATTGAATTTTTGAGTGTATTTACCAGTCAGTTGAACGAATTGAGTTTCGTTTCCTTATCCGGGTATTGATATTGCCGAAGAAAATTTTTTAAGGATTGTCTTGAAAAATAGTTTTACTTATTTTGAAAAAATTTTCTCTTATAGTAAATTGTTGTCAATTCCGGACTAAGTATCGAATTTAAGGGATGTATGTGTGTATATATTAATACTCTGAAATATAAAAATAAACTTTATAAAAATTTGTCTTGATTTTTAAAATATTTTTATTCGCATCTCGTACATCGTATTCTGTTTCCGAATTCTCAAAATATGGGTAGTTTTTCTTTATTTTTTTATATATAAAACTTAATTTTGAAAAAATTTTAACATTTAGTTTTACTGATACTAATATCAGAAGTCAAAAAAGGCTTTTTCTTCATTTCTTGTATTTTAAGCACAAAAAGAATGAAAAAATTATTAACTGAATAGAAAATTAAAGAAGCATGATTAGTAAAACGTTAAATATATTTATTTCAAAATTATTAGTTTCCTATTATTAATTTTTATTTTGTTGTACAAATGTAAAGATTTAAAATTGATCACAAAGCGAAAACGTAGATTATTAACTATTATTACTAATTTAAATTTCGCGCTAAGACGAAAATTTCATTCTTGCAATTCGCATGCGCATTGCGTTTTCGGCATTTGTTGTTGTTTCTCAAATGTTTGTATTCAGAAGGAAACGAAGAAAAGTGATTTGTTTTTTATAGAGTTTTTGATAGCGGTCAGAGTTTTTTCCTTGTTTCTAGATTTAGTTGATTTTTCTCTATTTGCGAATAAAGTTTGCAGCAATTTTGGGGAGAAATGAACGTTGTGTCGCCTTCAGTCGAATTGAGTTCGTATCGGGACCAACATTTTAAGGTAAGTTTAATATAAATTTCTTGTTCATTTAGAAGAAGAACCCTATTTTGCCCGAACGTTATCAAATATAATTACCCTGAGCATGCAAAATGCGATATTAATTTAAGTTATTATTTATTATAACAATCTTCTCTGTTTTTAGGTTATATATTTTTTTTGTCAAGATTTTAAATTTTAGTTAAAAACAAGACATACAGTTGTTTATTTTACTTTTGAAAAATATGCTTTTCGTGTAAATAATTCGTATCTTTTTACCTTATTTTGCACTTAAAGCTATCTTGCATGTTTAACAATTGTTTGGCACGAATTTTTTTTCAGTCAAATTATTTTCAGTATAAAAATAGTGTCCCATGAAATCCAGACAATGCTGCCTTCAAAAAAGCATTAATTTCGACAACGAGAAGTGATGAGTGACGGTGAATTAATTTTTTTTTATGGGGAATGTTAAAAATTTTACTATTTCGAATTTTAAATTGTCTGCGTTTGAAGAGTACGTTTAAGGCAGTTATGCCAAAAATCAGATTTCTGAAAAAAATAGTTTTTCTACGATTTTGAGAATTAAAATAACATTGGTAATGATGATATTTCAAATATAAAACATTATTTTTTAAGAATCCATTTAAAAATTCATAAAAAACATTTATTTTAATGTTTTTTGTAATTGAATTTTTTTACTATCGCTTTTTACCAATTTCTGAAAAATAGTTGAATTTAAAATAATGATGGTCTTTTTTTTGGGGGGGGGGGGGGGTATTCTCTACAACTCTCCTGTTTTAAATTTTGAAAGTAATTTTTTCTATGGTTGAAATCGTTCAAGCAATTTTTTTAGAAGAACACATTTTTTAAACAAATAACTCTATTTGAATATTATGCACTTCTTTTCAAAATTTCAAACAATATAGTTGTAGGGAATGTTTTCCCCTGAAAAATAAGCCATGATGTATTAACATCCAACCATTTTTTTCGATTGGCAAGAAGCGACAGGAAGAAAAAATTCACTTACGAAAACTATTGTCAACATAATTATTTTTCGTAAGTTTTAAACTTTTTTCGTAAAAAATAATTTTTTTTCTTTCTTTTTTTTTCCAGTATTGATAGGCTAATTAAAAATTATCGTTTGGCCTCACATTCAGCCATGTTAAATTCTGAGAAAGAAAATACAGTTTATAGGTAACAATATTTTTGGTAAAGTTTTTTTTTTATACAGAAGACCCTTTGTAGATGGGGGGAATACCTGAGATGCCACTTTTGTACAATTATTTCAGTTTGTAAGTTTTCACTATTATGTTTTATTAGTTTTTAATTTTTAAACATATTTAGAAAATTAATATTTAAAAAAAGTGGTTAGATATACATTGAAGTCATGGAAAAACCTTTAATAGAATTTGAATAATTTGAAGCAATGTTTCTCTTTTAATATTTTTAAGAGACCAATTACATTTTTTATTTAATTTAAAAAACATTAAAAAGTAACTTTTGATGAACTAAAAACTTAACTGAATTATGTTAAGCAATTTTTCTGTTCTTTCGCTTAGGGTTCTCGTGCAGAACAGGATAGACTCTTGAGAAATTCGACAACCTTATATGTGGGGAATCTTTCATTCTACACTACCGAGGAACAAATTTACGAACTTTTCTCAAAATGCGGTGACGTTAAGCGCATTATTATGGGCCTCGATAAATACAAAAAGACACCCTGCGGATTTTGCTTCATTGAATATTATATCAGAAGTGATGCAGAAAACTGTATGAGATATGTAAATGGCACTCGTCTAGATGACCGGATTATTCGAACGGATTGGGATGCTGGTTTCATTGAAGGAAGACAATATGGTCGGGGAAAAACTGGTGGCCAAGTGAGTCATTTTTGCTTTCGATAACATTTTGTCCAGAGTTGTTGCAAGACTTGGATGACCTAAAAAAGTCCTGGAATTTTTGTATTTGCACCTATTTTAAAGTTTTTTACTAATAAAAATAATATTATAATTTTACAATTTTGAAAAATTTCATAATAATATTAGGGAGAATTATTTAGACTTCAATCATTATTGCAGGGTTTCCATTTTTCTTATTTTCTTATCTTAAAAATGTTTCAAATCGAATAATATCACATTAAAATTTTGATAATTGGACAATTTCAAATTTATACCTTAAAAATTGAACAATTTCTAAGTTATAAATTGTAATGTAAGTCTTCAAATATGAATAATTTCTTATAAAATATTTTGAAAACGTAACTATTTAAAATATAACAGTATTTAACTGTAGAAGAAAAGCTAAACGATTCTCAAACTGAAACACAAAATGTTTATGATTTGAAATTGTAATCGTAATTTGAAATAATTTCCAATTATATTAATATATAAATGAACATAATATATTCTGCAAAATTGAAAAAATAATTTTTAACGATTTAATTTCACGATCCTAATTAATTTTTTTTTAATTTTTAAGTTTTTAAATTCGATGAAAATTAAAAAAGTTATAGGATTTTCAAGACTTTAAAAAGGTAGCAAAAATCATTTTTCTCTAACGGATTAAGCAGTCTTATCGAAATTTTCGGTAGAATATTTTTAAATTATTATTATAATTATAATTTAATTTAATTTATAATTTAATTTGTACATACTTCTGATTTGAAGTTGTCTAATGCAACCATTTTTAAAATATTCAAAGAAGAATTAGAGGATTTACAGCTAATCTTAATGACATTTTTCGATTGAACACAAATTTAATAAGTTCTAGAATTTAAACAATTTAAAAAAAATATCAAAAACGAGCTTTTAACAATTCGCCAAATTCAAGCGCAGTTTTTAGTATGTAGATGTTAAATATTTTTTCTTTCAATATGTATATATATTCCGGATAATATTTGATTAATGAAAAGACTTATCAAAATTTAAACAAAGTTCTTTCTCTCATTTTTTCTTAAATAAAGAAATCTAAGCGTCTCTTTAAAACCAAAAGAAAACCAAACAATTGTCATTATTTATTTAAAAATTTGACAATTATAAAAATTGGTTGTTTAAAGTTTGTTTATCCCTCAGGGTTTAATTGGAAAGTGTTCATAGTTACATAAATCTTTTAATTTTACTTTAGTACATTAAAAAAAAATGTTAATAGATACTGTTTTTAATGCTTAGACAATTTCAAATTAATAGCGTTTGCAATTAAACAATTTTGATTCTGTAATATTAGACTATTTCTAGACATTCTAAATTCAACAATTTCTGGTTTAAAAAATATTACTTACTATTTAAAATTTATTAGTATGTGACTAACAGTATTTATGGTAACAGTAAGATCTCCAGATGCTTAAAAAATATTAGCAATTAGCATCCATGCAAACATTAAAATTACGAAAGTAAAAGTTTTTTCACATATATCTTACTAACTATAATTAATCATTTCTTAAATTATTCAACTCATTTTAAAAATGTTTAGAACTCTTAATATTTAAAAATGGGATATTATGAATTTTTACATTTTTATTCATGGAATTTTAAATGATGTCTACATATTTTTAATGGATTTTTAATATTTCCAAGGATTTGAAGGAATTTAAGCGAATTTCTAGAGAACTTTAGGGAATAAATTACATTGTATTTCAAGGGATTTCTAGTTCTACGAATTTCAAGGGATATGAAGAAAATAAAGAAATTTCAAAGGATTTTAAAGAGTTTAAGTTATTTCAAAAGATTTCAAAGAATTTAAAGAGATTTAGTTTCAAAAATGTGTAGAACTTTTAATATTTAAAAGTTTATTTTAATGGATTTTTAAATAGTTTGTTTTTAATATTATAAAATTAAAAAACCAGGTACGTGAACACTCGGTTCGTGCGCCTGCTTTAGTCTTAGTTTAAAAATTATTTTAGGTGCTCAAAACTATGTTTAATTTGAGATTGAGAGAATTGAAGAGTGTTGCTTTCAATTTACAAAGTATTAATTATAGTAAGGAAGAAATACAAAATCTTGGAAATACATATTTAATTATACTTTCATTATTAATTATTGAATTTTTAGAAGAGGAAATATTCTCTATTATGAGAATGATTTAAAATATATAAAAATGGTTTATTTAACGAATTTTGTGTTTTCTCAGACTTATTTATATCATGAAATATCGTGAATCGATTTTCAACGACCTAAGTATATACAATTTAAAAAAATTCTTTAATGGTACAAAAAATCATTAAAAAATCATTTAACATTATTCAAAAACTATACAATTTCTTATAAAAAGATTATTTCTTCTTGTTGATAAATTAGTCCGCGACCAGTAGACCTGAAAAACCTGGAAAAGTTATGGAATTTTGAAACCACGCTTCTATAGCAAACCCTTTTTTCTTATTTTAGACAAACTTAAATTTAAAGAAATTTTAATTCCATGAATCAATTATTTCAGGTAAGGGACGAATATCGATCAGATTTTGACGGTGGTCGAGGGGGTTACGGAAAAATCATCCAGCAAAAAGTGACGCCCATCTCGGATACTTTTGTCGGCTGAAGATTAACAAAACCATCAAAAGCTGTGTTCAAACTATTTATCAAAGTTAGGTTAGAATAGTTTAATAATTTATATTCGCTCATTTTTAATTTATGTGGTAAAGAAATCATGAAATGATTGACTGAGATCAAAAATTTTATTGGAATGATAACAAACAATTGATATTGTTTATGTCAACAATATTATTTCACTTATTTATTTCAATACTGCTTTACAAAATACTTTAATATAGTATAAAATATCATATTAATTATTTACACGAGTATATAATAAGTGTGATGCGAGGGCAATGAGGCACTTGTGAGTAAAAAGCTACTGATTCATACCACTGGTGTATAATTTATAGCTTTATGTAGAATCGGTATAATCCGAATCTCGAAAGTTCTTAGAATCTTCACGATTTTTCACTAAGGATTGAAAGAAACGTGAAAATTTCTTGTTTTTTTTTTTTTTGTAATTTCGTTCCACTATACGCAGCAAAATTTTCTTGAAGATGATGACTTTAAGACTGCTTTTATGGCTTCAGTAAAAACTTCCTTGAGACCTTCCTGTTTCATAGCCGAACACTCCACATACTTGTAGGCTTTGATTTTCTTCTTCATTTTCTTTCCCTCGTGTGTCGTTATTAAATCCGAATTCTCTTCACTTCTCAGATCGGTTTTTGTTCCTGTAGGGAAAAATCTTATATAAATTCGGGAAGTGATAGATCTAAGTTACAATTAGATTTAAATTGAAGACATAAGAATGAAAACTGGATAAGGACCAATTTTTCGAAATTCCGTTTTTAACGATTTCAAGTAATTTTGGATATATATATGGGGCTGAACCAAGTTGCAATAAAAATTTCAAGTAAATGGGATTTATTTATTTTTTATAGTAATATGGTATCCCACAAACATTTTGGTGTGAAAATGAAAATAATCGGAAATAAAGAAATTTTCATAAGATTATATGGTAAATATTATTTGACATATTTTTAAATAGATTTTTAATCTCATTGTAATGGCTTGTAACCTTCTGAACATTTTAAAATGAAAATAAAAATAATCAGAGAAGTGGTTTTTGAAAAAAGTCGGTTTTTGTATTTAATTACTAAGAAATAAAGAAATTTGTATTGTTATTTTGAGTTGTCTGTTACCTAACGTAAATATTTATATGAAAATGAAAATAATCGGAAGTGTTTTTTGAGAAAACTCAATTTTTCTATTTATTACTAAGAAATTACGACATTTTCATAAGAAATTGACAAACAATAATATTGAATAAAAGAAATCTATTTTAAAAATATTTAACCAATATTTACTATATAATTCTATCATACTTTCTTCATTTCTTAGTAACTAAATACAAATATCGAGTTCTTTCAAAAAACACCGATTATTTTCATTTTTATCTTAAAGTTATTTAGGGGTAACAGAAAACCACGTCCAATGACAAAAATTTACCACATAATCTTATGGAAATTTCTTAGCAATTAATTTTAAAAAATCGACTTTTTTCAAAAAGCGCCCGACCGTTTATTTTCATTTTCATCTTGATATGTTCGTGGGCTGTCATATTACCGTAAACAATAAAAAAATCTCATTTACTTGGAACTTGGCAAATTGAATTTTTTAAATTATGAGAATGACAAAACTGGATAAGAATAATTTGCTTTTTCCACAAACACAGAAAATTGGGTTGATAAATGCTTTCACCTCCCTGAAACATTGTAAATAATGGCCACATACTTCTATAATTTTATATTTTTTCTAATATGTAGTATAAAAATAATTTTATTTTTGGTCCTTATCCAGTTGTCATTCGCATGTCTTCAATTGATATAAAATTAAATATAAATGCTAGGAGTTTCTGATCGTGATTTTTTTTACCAGTCTGAGTTTATATGAGTATCAGCGAGCGTGGAGACAAGATTTGAGTTTAATGAACTATTATTTAAGAGAGAAATATATTTTACGATATATACACACCCACAAGGACTATCGGGACGTTGGGACAGTGGTGCGCTATCTCCGGATGCCATTTACTGAGCACATTCTCGTATGAACTGCGGGCACTAACCGAGAAGCAAAGCAGGAAGCAGTCAGTCTGAAATTAGAGATTTCAATATAGTATACACAGAATTGGGTTATTTTCGATTTAAAAAACATTGTGTTTATTCAGCTGTTTCTTATCAGGATTACTACGGAAGTCCGCCTTGAAAATTCTATGGTTTTTCCAGGGGTTTCAGTTGTACTTTTTAAACAATTCCAGGTCTACTTTTAATAGAAAATCAATTCAATTTCAACACGTTCTGCTGATCCCAGACTTATTGATCAGCAATGTCTTGAACAATTATTAATTAATGCAAATGGATCTTTAAAAAAAATATTGTATTCTAAACAATTCTCATTGTTATTCATATAAAATATTATTTAAAAGTCTGGAATTATGATCATATTATTTTTATTAGTAAAAAATTAATTCGTATCAATTCGCAAATTTAAAATTCGCTGTAATCCTGGAAATCAGGGAATATTGTTAGTCAGGGAAGTCAGGGAAAATTCAGGGATTTTGAAAAACAACATGGCAAAAGTCATGGGATTTCTGTAAGCATTTTAAATAACTGTCAAGAATAATCAGGGGTGCCACGCAGTCACTTTTAGTCCCTTTTTTAAGACAAAAATCACTATCGTCACTTTTTAAAATGAAAAATATCACTTTAATTACTTTTCTTTCAATAAATTAACCCATGATTAATTGTCACTATTGAATAATATGATTATTGAATTGTCAAAATATTTTAGAGTATTTGAAAAGCATCCAAGACATTTTCAAAATATTTTAGGATATTTTAAAAGATTACAAAGAATTTTCCATTAATTATAATAATTTGAAGGGATTTCAATGAAATGTATCGATTTTAGGGTATTTAAAAAAAATCCAAGGCATTTTCAAGAGCTTTAAAAAAATGCAAGGGATTTCAAAATATTGTAAAGGATTTGAAATATTTTAGGGATTTTTAAAAGATTCCAAGGAATTTTTAATTGATTTAAATAATTTAAAGGGTTTTTGAAGGCTTTAAAATATCTTAGGGTATTTTAAAAGATTTAAAATATCTTAGGGTATTTTAAAAGATTTAAAATATCTTAGAATATGTTGAGTAGATTTTAATCATTTAAAGTCATTTCAAAGGATTTTAAGGACTTAGGAAATTTTAAAACTTCTAAGGAATTTTCAAGAGCTTTCTTTTCAAGGGATTTCAAAGTATTTGAAATATTTTAGGGTATTTTAAATTATTGCAAGGTATTTCTAAGAGATTAAAAAGTTTCAAGAGATTTCAATAGATATCAAAGGATTTAAAATATTTTAGAGAATTTTAAAAGATTCCAATTAATTTTTTATTGATTCCAATAATTCAAAGGGATTCCAAAGACTTTAAAATATTTTAGGGCATGTTAAGAGATTATAAGGCATTTTCAAGAGATGAAAAAAATATCAAAAAATTTCCCAGGATTTTAATGTTTTTTTAAGGGAACGATTTTACAACACCTATACGGTTTTTAAATATTTTAAAAGATTCCAAAGGTTTTTATAAGACTTCTGAGGATTTGAATGATTTTAAGGGATTTTAAAAGATCTTAAGGTATTTTAATTCCGGAATTACACGAAATATCATCAAATTTCGTAGAATTTCATGGATTTTATAATATTTTAACGGATTTCAAAGAATTTATTAACAACAGGTGAGCTTTTTTTATAGGATTTCAAATATTTGAAGAGATTTTCAAATATTTTTTGCAATTTATTTGAATTCAAGTGGAATTTACCCTGAATTCTTATTAATTTATGCCGAATTCATTTAAATTCTTTTGAATTCTCTTGAATTTTTTCAATTCACTTTTATTCAGTTATACTCAATTCAATTGATTAAAAATTAGTCTTTGTTAGTGTTTGTTTAATTTATCCTGAAGCCTTTTAAACTCACTGTGAATTTTTATACGTTTCATAAAATTTTTTTGAATTTATTTCAATTTTTCTAAAGTTATTTCAAACCTACTAATTTGAATTAATTATTTTATATTTTTTAATTGTTTTTAATTAATTTGAATTTTTGTAAAATTCACCTTTAATTTTTATGAATATGAGCGAATTCTTCTCCTTTCCATTATAATTTTTGAAATTTAACTTGCATTGTTTTGAAGTCTTATGATTTTATCCTGAATACTTTAACATTCACCTGGAATTCTTATAAATTTCACTGAATTCTTTTGAATTCTTTTAAATCGAAAAAAAAACATAAGCACTTTTGAGCTTTTGGTCACTTTTTTCGGTTTAAATGACCACTTTTTCATTTTTATCAAGTAAATTAGACAGTGGCAGCCCTCATAATAATAAATTAAAAATTACTTCATTCCAAAAATGTCACAAGATTAGAATTTGGGTCTTTGAATATTAAAAGTCAGGGTAAATGAAAAAATAATAAGGGAGAAATCAGGGAATTTCGAAAATGAAGTGTTGCGGCCACCCTGACTTTGAAATAGGTGCAACTAAAATAATTCCAGTCACTTTTTCGAATTTCCATAAATTTTCCTGGGTTTTCATAACTGCTTCACGTTTCTATGGCTTTTGCAGGTATTCCAGGTATTGTAGTAAGCCTGATTATGTTTAAAAAATTTGCTAGATATAGGAATTGAAAATTACTCAAAATCGGTGCTTTAAATTTCTAGCGACCTCACATTTAAATAAATTCATTTAGAATTTCAATAGTTCCCAATTGGGGCGATTTAAAATTATAATTCTTGCAAATTGGGATGCTTTATAATTTTAAGCTTTCGAATTAGAATCCTTCATATTTGGAACATTTTCAAATTTAGATGGTTTCAATATTCTAAATCAAATCCAATTAACTCATTTAATTTTTAGATTAAAATTAACTTATCGAGTTCAATTACAAAAATTTTATTTGACATTAAAAATTGATGACTCACATGTGGATAGGATAAGGGCCTGAGCCTTTCGTAATCTTCCTGACCTGCTGTGTCCCATAATGTCACATTATATTCTTGCCCATCGAGCATTATCTTCTCTGGGTAATTGTCGAACCTATAAAAACCGATAATCTTATTAGAAACACGTAAAAAATCAGTTAGTCTCTATTATTGTCCTGAAAAATCACCAGTTTTAAATTTTGTATCGATAAAGATTTGTTTTAAAAATAACTTTGTGGCTTCAAAAAAAAGCTTTTATTTTTCGAAACCTGTTTTCGGTAATTGAGGTACTTGGGAATGAAGATAAAGACTTACACGGTGGGGACGTATTCTGTGGGAAATATTTTCCTTGTGTAGGTAATGAGCATGCAGGTTTTGCCGACCATTCCGTCGCCCACTGCAGTGACTTTGATGGGTCTGTTCCGAGACATTTCTTTGCTTTCTGCAATACAAAAATTTATAATAAAAATGTAAAGAGAGTCAAAAAGTGCAGATTCAAAGACTAAAACAAAACGATTGTTCTATTGTATAGTAATGCTTGTTTCATAATCTTGGCGTTTGGCAAGTTAAGGTTCTGTATCTACAAATTTACATAAATTTACATACTATCAAATAGTGCGTAAATGAATAAATTTGTAAAGGTGTGCCTTCATCATGAATATCTCGATTAGACTGAGATCTTGAGCAATATGCAACTGGAAACTGGAAAAAAATAGCCTCAGATATTTTCATTAATTTTTTTATTTTTAAATAATCAAAATTTATTTTAAACCTGTTTTGGGCTATTTTCAAGTTTTGAGTTTTAAAGAATGTTCTTTCAAATTTTAGAACTTTTAAGTTCAAGTTTTAAATAGTATTTTGTACAAGGTGGCGTATGAACCGGGAAATGACAATGATTTTTTTTTGTCTGGGAATTTGGGAACCTTATTTACTTAAATATTTATTTTGAAATATTTTCAAACTAAAAATAAGTCAATTTAGATCGATTTCGCCATTTTTCACTTTTGTTTCATTTGAACTTTTCAATTTTTCGGGTGCGTTATATAATTCAAATTTTTTCAAATTGAAACTTTCCTTTTCGAAAATTTTATTTTTAATCTGCTCTTTTAAATATTGGTTTAAATTCCTAACATTTTAAGTAAAAATATTGCTATTTCAACAAGCTAAATGAATTTTTAACCAAAAATATGAATTTTCAACAAAGAAGAGTAATTTTGTACTAAAAAACATGAAATTTCAATGTAATAGTTAAATTTTCAAACAAGGAGATGAATTTTTAATCAAAATGAAGAATCTTCAACCAAAAAATTAGTTTTTAACAAAGTAGTTCAACTTTCAACCAAGTAGTTGAGTTTTCAACCAAAAATATGAATTCTCGACGAAAAATGTAATAGTTAATATTTCAATCAAAACAGATTATTAATTTTCAACCAAGCAGTTGCATTTTTAACAAAAAAATATGAAATTACTACCAAAAGATATGAGTTTTCAATAAAATAGATGAATTTTTAACCAAATAATTGAATTTTCAAAGAAAAACATTAATTTTCAACCAAGTAGATAAATTTTCTATCAAAAAGACGAATTTTTCCAAAAAATACATGAATTTTTTTAACCAATAGTTGATTTTTCAACCTAAAAGATGAATTCTCAACCAAGAAGATTAATTTTCTACTGAAAAAGACGAATTTTCGAAAAATTACATAAATTTTCATCTAAACTGATAAATCTCTAACAAACAAAAAATTATTTTTAACAAAATATTGAATCCTCAAGTAAAACAGATTATTATTTGTCAACAAAACAAATGCATTTTTAACTAAAAAAGATTACATTTTTACCAGAAAAGAGATGAATTTTCAACAAAAAAGTTTATTTTCGATCAAGAAAGCTTAATTTTCAACTAAAGAGTTGAATTTTCAACCAAATAAGATTGATTTTCTACCAAAAGAGATCATGTTTAATAAAACAGTTGATTTTTAAATTTTAAAACTTTAATGTTTTTGAAAACCTTAGACTTTTAACCCCAAAAACATGAATTTTCAACAAAAAAGGTCATTTTTAATTATGACAGCTGAATTTTCAATCAAATATTTGCATTTTATACTAAAACAGAGGAATTTTCAACAAAAAAGGTGAGTTTTCAATATAAAAAGTGGAATGTTTAAAAAAAAAAAAACAAGATGATTAATTTTCTACCAAAAAAGACGATTTTTCATCAAATTACACGAATTTTCAACTAAAAATTGAATAGTAAAATTTTCAGTTAAGAAAATTAATTTAAAACCAAACCGATGCATTTTCAACTAAAATGATAAATATTCAAATGGAATAGTTGAATTTTAAACCAAAAAGATGAATTTTCAACTAAAAAAAAATTAATTTTCAACTGAACAGTTGTATTTAGAACCACGTTATAGTTGCACTTTCAAGCAAAAGAGACGAATTTTCGACAAAGAAGTTGAATTTTTAACCAAATAGTAGAATTTTCAATCAAATGGACGAAATTTCAAACAAAAAAGATTGAACTGGAACCAAAAGCAGTTGCATTTGCAACCAAATAGTTGAACTTTCAAAAAATGACGAATTTTTTTGAAGATAGTTAAGTTTTCAACAAAAATATTAATTTTTAACCAAGAAAGATGACTTTCCTACAAAAATATTAATTTTCTATCTGAAAAGACAAATGTTCAACAAAACAGTTGAATTTTCGACCAAAAAACATGAATTTTTAACAAAATAGTTGAATTTTTAATTGTAATTCAATTTCCAACCAAATAATAAAATTTGTAACCAAAAAATATTAATTCTAAACCAATCATATAATAGTAGGTTTTTCAAACAAAAATAATTAGCTTTCAACAAAAAACAGTTGGATTTCCTTATTGGTTTCTATTAATTCAGTTCGCATCTAAGTAAAAAAGGGGAAGCTCTTGAAAATAGAGGGAAAAAGATTAATTCTTTAACAAAGGGGAAAAGAGAGGAATAGGTGAAAGGGTGTGAAGTCTGATATTGAATAGTATTTTCATACCATAGATTACTATAGATTTCATACATGTATACCATTAAGCCATTTCCCTTTCGGGGTAGGCGTGACACTACCCGATTCGGGTAGTGTTTCTAGGTGGGTAACTTGTAGTAAATAACTACAAGTGTGGGCTCACCACACCCACGATGTGCCAACAGCACTCAGTTTTCTCGAATGGTCACCCATCCAAGTACTAACCGCGCCCAACGCTGCTTAACTTCAGTGATCTGACGAGAACTGGTTTTTTCAGCGTGGTATGGCTGTTGGCCCATACATGGATTAATTAAATTTTCTTTTTTTTTAGATAAAATCTAAAATGAGATGTATTGAAGTGACTAAAGTGGCCCTTTTAAAAAAGTGACTATAGTGACAATTTTCTTTTAAAAAAGTGACTTAAAAAAAAGTGACTTTACTGATTGTGTGACAGCCCTGCTCATACAATATAAACAGAAATATTTTGTTTGAAGTTGGAAAAATTATATTACATTAGATTATATTATTATATTCGAAAAGAAATATATTATATTCTATTATTTAATGTAAAAATGAAAACAAAGTTTGTTTTAAAGAGGCTTAAAATTGTAGGAATGGAATAGATAGGAGGAAAGCATTATCAATTAATACAGAGAAAGATATAATCGTGCGTAGGACATGATATGGAATTAACTACAAACGTAAAACACCCACACGCGATTTTCTCCTCAAGCTTGAACGTGCTTTCACGTACGCACTTAATTTATTACGAGTCATTTTCGTTTGTACTATCTTCCTGAATCGTGAGCTTCCTCATTATTATTTCTACCCCTTTGTTTAGAAAAAGGGAATTTTTATCTTTGTTGTAGAAATCTAATTCAATTAAATTTAGTTTAGCTAGAAAATTATACATTTTTAAGATCGAAAACTTAATACGTATCCATGGAAGAAAATATTCTTGATAGTGAAATTTTAATTTTGGAAAGCTTTAACAGTTTTTATTAGATGTCCTGAAAAAATGTGTATTTTTTCGCCTGGCTGCTGATTCCAATGTTAAAATTGCAGGTCTTCACAGTACCAAAAATAGGTGTAAAATAGGTGACAAAAAATTTGTGTTTCAAATTAAAGAAACAAGGAAGTCATAACATATTTTTATTTGTTGAACACGTCACACTATGTGGTTAGTAGGTTATCAAATCCGAAAAATTCCGACTGCATCATTTCGAAGGAAATGACACATGTATTTTACCCACCGATAAGAAAAATTGGAACTTTTATTTAAGATTGAGATGAAATCTACTTTCTTATGAATAATTTTATCCACCGAAATCAGAGCATGAAAAAATTCGCGATTCAATATTAGATTTCCAAAACTACCTCCTTTCCGGCTCATTAGAGACAAACTCATAACAAAGGAAAACATTTGAGGTTGATTCTGAACCAATCTATTCAGATTATTATATTTTCCAAATAGGAAAAGAAACAATCGAAAAATTGGTTAAATAAAAAAGATTTCTTTTGAGAAGTTGAGGTAAACATTATTTCGACTCACTTAAAAGAACTCTTAAAATTCATAAGCAAACCCTGCAGATTGGAACGAATCTTGAGCTTAATGTCTCTATTTAAATAAATTTATTTAAGATAGAAATGAAATCTACTTTCTTGTGAAGAATTGTATCCAGCGAAATCAGAGAATCAAAATTAAATTTCCAAAACTACCTCCTTTCCGGCTTTTAGTTTTATTTATTAATCCGGCGGAAGTTTAATTTTGAGAAAGTTATGAGTATTTTAACTCCTAAAGCTAATTACATAGATTAATATAAAAAAGTTGCCGAAAATTTTCTTTAAAATGTGGTATTATTTTTCAAGTAATGCAGGTATTTAACTTTATGTTCTTTATTCTAATTTGTCTTTTCTACATTCATCTTTTTTATCGAAAACACGAAAGTCCACGTGTTTCGCAAAAACGACACAAGATACAACATTATTCATAACGCGTTATGAGAAAGTGTCAAGAGACTTGTTTTTAGAACCCTAAAGTACAAATTAAGAATAGAAAACTCGTAGGGTTTTTGAATAAATTGTCTTTCAACATTTTCAGAAAAATTTCCACCATTTTATCAATTTGGAAGTTTTTTGAAGTCACCTGCTTTATAAAATTTAAATATTCATAACATTGTCAAAAGAATTTTTCATTAAATTGGTCAAATTCGTCCCGTCTCCTTTTCTTTCAAAAAACAACGTATTTCGTCGGTGACTTAATTAAAATGGACACAATCTCACAAGGTTTTGTAAATTAAAATTGTATATAAAATTTTACTTTGTCATTTGGAGAAAGGTAAAAAAATTTCAAATTCTCAAAATAGGTTAAAAAGGTGACAAAATTCCAAAATATATAAAATAGGTGACAAATTTCAAAATAAGTGAATAGGTGACAACCTGTGATGCCTGGATGATGTTTTTTTTTTTTTAATTTTAATATTTGGAAGGAGAGTTTGCGTAAACCCAAATTTTTACTTTCAGAAGTAGCTAAATTAAACAGGATGGCCGTAGGTCAAGGAAAACCTGGAAATCAGGGAAAAGTCAGGGTATTTTATTGGTCAGGGAAAGTCAGGGATGAAAAAAAATCTGGTAAAGTCAGGGAACTTCTATTTAATTATAAATAAACTATAAATGAAATTATAAATAAACTATAAATTAATAACTACCAAAGGTTATGAATATTCAATTTTTATTTGAAATTATTTTATACCGTTTATGAAAGATTCTATGTTTATTATTGCTAGTAATTTGTTTGCTTTTTATAGATTTTTTTGTTATTTCATCCTGAAAAATATATTTTTAGTAACAAAATTTATTATTTTGTTGAAAATTCAATAATTTTGTTAAGTCGTCCTTTTTGGTTGAAAATTCGTCTGTTTGGTTTAAAAATTAATCTGCTTAAATAGAAATTTCATCCTTAATAAAAATGCAACTGTTTGGTTAAAAATTAATCTTCTTTGGCTGAGGATTCAAATATTTTGTTAAAAATTCATCTATTGAATTATTCGTTGAAAATTCATTTAATCATTTTTCATTCATCATTTTACTTGAAAAAATTAATTTATTCGGTTGAAAATTAATTTTTTTGGTTGAAAATTAATTTTAGTTGAAAATTTGTCTCTTTGGTTAAAAGTTTAACGATTTTGTTGAAAATGAATACTTTTTAATTGAAAATTCAACTAATTGGGTAAAATTTGAACTACTTTATCTAAAATTTTATTTTTTTGGTAAAAGGTTCATCTCTTTAGTTGAAAATTTAACTATTTGCTTGAAAATGAGGTTTTTTTAAATTAATTTTTTAACAAAGAATGTAACTTTTGAGTTTTTGGTTGAAACATGACATTTTTAGTTAAAAATTCGTCTTTTTTCGTAGAAAGTTAATTGTTTTGGTTGAAAATTTCCTCTTCTTTGGGTAAAAATGTAACTATTTGCTTAAAAATTAACTTTTTGTTAAAAATTCATACTTTTTGGGTTGAAAAATCAACTATTTTACAGAAAAAGATCTTTTTTAGTTGAAAATTCAACTATTTGTTTGAAAATTCACGTCTTTTTTGGTAGAAAGTTAATCTTCTTGGTTGAAAATTCATCTTTCTGGTTTTAAAATTCACCTCTTTTGGTACAAATTTAATCTTTTTTGGTTGAAGTATCAACTATTACGTTTTTGTTGAGAATACATCTTTTTGTTGAAAATTCAACTACTCTTCTTTGAAAGTTGAACTACCTTGTGAAAAACTAATAATTTTGGTTGAAGATTCATCATTTTAGTTGGCAATTTATCTCCTTGTTTGAAAATTTAACTATTCTGTTGAATTTTTTGATGAATGGTTTACGCCAAAAATTTAACTAATCCATTTTTGGTTGAAAAATGATATTTTTTAATTGAAAATTAAACTATTTGTTTGAAAATTCTTATTTTTGGTAGAAAATTAATCTTTTTGGTTGAAAATTTGTCTTTTTGGTTTTAAAATTCATCTCTTTTGGTAGAAATTTAATCTTTTTTGGTTGAAATATTAAATATTACATGTTTCGTGAAGAATTCACCTTTGTAGGTGGAAAATTCAACAATTGGGTTAAAAATTATATTATTTTGTTTAAAATTCAACTATTTTGTTGAAAATTTAATTATTTTTTTGAAAATTCAACTTTTTTTTAATATGTTATATTATATATGTTATATTTTTTGTTGCGCATTCATCTTTTTTTTTTGAAAATTCAACTTTTCGGGTTGAAAATTCAACTATTTGATTAAAAATGTTTTTGATGGATGTTTAATCTTTTTTGTTTAAAAATACGACTTTTTGGTTGACAATTCATCTTGGTAGGTAGAAAATTCAAGTATTTGATTAAAAATTCAACAGTTTTGTTGAAAATATAATTTTTTGGTTTTGTTAAACTCATATTTTTTGGTCGAAAATTCACTTGTTTTGCTGAACGTTCGTATATTTAAACAGAAAATTCGTTCTTTTGGATTGATATTTCTATATAAAAAATTCAGTTAGTCGGTTAAAAGTGCAACTGTTTTTGCTTGAAGTTTAATCTTTTTTGTTTTATAATCACCAAAACTCATCTTTGTAGAGTGAAAATTCAACAATAATGGTTACAAATTCAACTATTTTTTGGAAATTTAACTATTTTGTTAAAAAATGAACTATTTTATTAAAAAGTCATCTTTTCTGTTCGAAAATTCAACTGTTTTGTTGAAAATTCGTCCTTTTGGATTGAAAATTCATATTTTATGGTAGGAAAGTCATATTTTTTGGTTGAAATAAATAATTTTTAAATTTTAATCCGAAATTTTATTAATTTATTACGTTTATACAAGATTATATGTTAAAAATGTTACAAGATTAAAATGCTGGTCTTTCAATATCAATAGTCAGGGAAAAATCAGGGAATTTTGAAAATGAAATTTTTCGGCCACCCTGTGTTAAATTAAACATAGCATGTGAATGAAGTTTAAAAAAATAAATGAAATAATAAATTTTTTAGATCGCTTAGAGTGGAAAATTTCAAAAAGCTGTTTCAATTTTCGATTAATCTACATACAAGGCCGATTATGGGTTTCAGGACAATAATAGAATTTTGGGTTACTGAAAAGGAGGCGAGTCGAGCGCATCCGGCGACTATACGACGGCCACCACAGATATCCTGAGTGCCATCGTTGACACTGTTTGGAATATCAATGAACCTCAGAGTAGTTCTGCATTTTCATTATACCATAATAAGTTCTACTCTAAGCTTCGTTTATGTCTATGTCCCTCTAAGTATTGAGCACATCCGTCGATACTTTTGCTGTCGACCAAAATATCGAGACTTGACTTTCCTCTTTCGTCGATTCTACTTTTACTTTCAGTCTGTTTCAATTAACAAATTAAGCATTTTGACTTCACCAGACAATATGCAATATTTTTTAAATTATAGTGGAAAATGACCAGTAATTTATTGAGACCGGAAATTTCAATTTCAAATTGCACACTTTTATCAAAATTAAAATTGTTTAATTTTGAAAGCTGTCAGTTTGAAATGTGGAATTTGGGATATTTTCTTAAGACATTCCGTTTTCAATATCGTACTAATAGTCGATCATTTGTTAGAATTCGAATTTAAATTTGTTGGCTTGATTTTTAAATTTAAACGGTCAAATCTCTTAATTTTTAATTGTCCACTTTGGAACGTAATCAATTAAAAAATTGCACACCCAAAATGCTTTCAAAACAGGGGAAATATGGTGATTTTTCACGAAAATAGGGGAATACATTTTTTTAAATAAAAATAATGTATAGCTACCATATTGAATAGTTGTAAAAATATATTGAATGTTCAAGCAAAAAAAAGATTAATTTGCCACAAACAGAGATGAATTTTCAAACCAAAAAGACGAATTTGCAACAAAATAGTTGTCTTTTTAAAGACATGGTTGAATTTTCGACCTAAAGATGAATTTTCAACCAACTAGTTACATTTTTAACAAGCACAAATCAACCAAACAGATACATTTACAGATAAATAGTTAAAATTTTAAAGAAAAGGGACGAATTTTTAACCAAATAGTTGAGTTTTTGAGCCAAAAAGATGAATTTTTCAGAAGCCATGGCAGTTGAATAGTAACCCAAAGAGACGAATTTTCAACAAAACAGTTAAATTTTTAAGAAAATAATTAAATATTCAACAAAATAATTCAATTTTTAACAAAATAATTTAATTTTCAACAAAATAGTTGCATTTCCAACTAAAATGATGAATCTTCAACAACAAAAATGAATTTTTCACAAAGAAGTTCAACTTTGAACCCAGTAGTTTAATTTTCAATCATGAATGATTAATTATTAATTCAACCAAAAAAACGAATTTTTAACAAAATAGTTCAATTTTCAACCAAAACAGAACCACGAAAGATAACATTTCTACCAAAGGAGATTAATCTTCAAACCAAAAAGACGAATTCTCAACCAGAAATGATTTTTCAGACAAAACAAAATAATAATTTTCAACCAAACAGTTGAATTTTAAACTAAAACCGATCAATTTTCAACCAAAAATGGAATAATTAAATTTACAGTTGAGGAAATCCATTTTCAACCAATAGAATTTCTACCTAACGAGATTAATTTTTGAACCAAAAAGTCGAATTTTCTACAAAATAGTTGAATTTACAACCAGAAAATATTTTTCAGCAAAAAAATAAAATTCAAACAAATAGTTGAATTTTAAACTAAAACCGATCATCTTTCAAACTAAAATGGAATAGTTCAATTTGCAGTTGAATAAATCGATTTTCAGCGAAAAAAACAACGAATTTCCAACAAAATAGTTCAATTTTCAACTAAAGAGATGGATCTTCAACTAATAAAATTCATTTTTAACAAAGTAATTAAACTTTCAGCCAAGTAGTTGAATTTACAATCATTAAAGATCAACTTTCTACCAAAAAGATGAATTTACAACATAATATATACATTTGTAACCAAAAAATCTAATTTTTAACAAAATAGTCAAATCTTAAACCAAGAAAATGATGTAAGAGAGTAGTTCAACTTTCAACCAAGTAGTTGAATTTTCAAACAAAAACGATGATTCCTCAATGAAAAATCTAGTAGTTGAATTTTCCATTAATAGCGATCAATGCTCAGCCAAAAATGGATTAGTTACATTTTTAGTTGAGAAAATTAATTTTAAATTAAAAAAAAACGAGTTTTCAAACAAAATAATTCAATCTTCAACCAAATGGTAGAATTTTTAACCAAAATAGATCAATTCTGAACCGTAAATATAATAGTTGACTCTTCAATTAAAAAGAATTAACTTTAAAAAAAAATAGTTTGATTTTTTATTAGTTTCTATTAATTAATTCAATTAATTAATTAAATTAAAGTGGGTAAAGAGGGGAATAGAGGGAAGAGTGAGAAATCGGTATTTAGATACTTTACTTGTAAATAATCACTAATTTAAATTTTGTCAAGCATTTCAAAAAATTGTTTTGATTGATTTAATTTAATTAAAGGGGTTGAAGAGGGGAATAGGGCACAGAGTGTGGAATCTGTATTTAGATGCTTTACTTGTAACATAAAATCACTAATTTTCGTTTTTTCAAGTATTTCAAAAAATTGTTATCCATATTTATATTTTCCCTGTGTAGTTTTTTAAGGGCCCCAAACTAAACATTGTTAACTTTAATTTTTCAGGTTTCCAATTTCAAATTGCACAATATTTAATATTGTATAATTCGAAGCATTTTCAAATAAAAATTGTTTCATCCTTTAAGGCTTGAATTATAATCTCGAAATGAGACGGAAATTTGTTTGCAAACCGGAAACATAGTAATAATTCATAAAATCTTTTTGTTTTGTTTTTAAATTTTATAAGAGTATCGAAAAATCTCTGTTTTTTCAAAAGAATTAAAAATTAATTCTTATCCTTCATTTGTTTATTCCGCCAAAAGAATATTAAATTCTTCGAAATATTTTTTACGGCGTATTTTCGAGGTCATATGAACTTTTAAAGATTTGGCAAATAGAGAGAGCATTTCAAATAAGTTTATTATCTTAGAACTAATAAAGAATTTGAATTACCTCCAGTTTTATCTCTTCCGAGGCACATGAGGATACTTTTGGCTTTTTTTCTCTTTTATCTTCTCGTACCAGTTCTTATCCTCAAGAACAATGTGGCGTAGATTAAAAATATCGTTGCAGTCTTGCGTTGTGCCTTATCAATAAATTCAGCGGTTCGTCTTAATCATCAGTACCAACATACTGTGTGCACCTAAACTTTAATAATAGAAGTTATATAAAAAACTCAAAATTAAGAATCTTATTTATTTATTCGTATTATTCATGAAAAAATTCCAGTTAAACAAAAAATCATTTTGCATATACTTATGTATGATTTATATTGAGTCTAAAATTGTTTATAACACCACTTAATTTTATTCTTTAAATTTTCAGGTAAATTATATAATTATAAATTTAGGGTGTCTTTAAGGAAATTTAGAAATTCTTTGCACCTTAAAAAATACTGGAAAATTCCGGGAATTCGTGAGCAGATCCGGGAAATCTATAGTTATACATTTCAATTAGAAATTCTTATTTTCTGCGTAAAATTATTATTTTAAAATTATACGATTTAATGGTAAAAGCGTGTGACAAGTTGAACATCGTCGATTTATTACTAGCCAATCAGAAGCTGGGAAGTATTTTATATTTACAAACCAAAACATGGCACAGGCAATAAATTTATCTACTAATGCCAACATAAAAGTCAAACTTCCGCTATTTTTTGTCGAGAAGTTTGTTATTTATAAACTCGGCATTTGGGAAAAAGAAATTTTTTTCTATTAAAAAAAATTTGTAATTCAAGTGGAAATAAAATGGAAGCTCTCAACATTATGAACAACTTTAAATTAAATTCCAAAATTTTTCATTTTTATCAGTTATAAATTGAACATTTGAAAGATTTCTAGTTAAAAAATATAAAGCCACGTTATTATTTTTAATATTATAAATTGAAGAATGAATCTATAAATTTCTAAATGTTAAAAATTATATCATTTTGAAGCAATTTTAAGTTATAGAAACATTACAAATTGAACAATTTAAATTTCGTTTCAAACTAAACACTTTTTAAATTAGAAGTTTAATTGTTTTAGTTTTAAGACGTTTTAAATCAATAATTGTTCAATTGATATTCATAAATAAAAATTAAAAAATTTCACTTAAAAAATTAAAAATTCAGCAAAATGAAACAATTAAAATTCTAACGTTCAAAGTTTAAATTTAGTACTCTGAAATTTTAACGATTCAAGGCTTTCTATTTTGAACAATTAATTTTTAAATTGTTTAGTTTTGCATATTTGATTTAAAATTTCTCATTTTAAATAAACATTCAAATATTGCTAAATATTTTTAAAAATTCTTCTTTTTATTTAAATAAGAATTTTTAATTCATGGGTTAAAAATGGAATATTTTAGACTAAAACAATACTTGAACATAGGATTTGAAACTCAATAAAAGAATTTAATTATGAATCTATTGTTTGAAATTATTAAAAAATTTTAAATAGTTCATAAAGTTTCAACCGGACCTTTAAATTTGTTTAACTACCAAGGCGTTCGAATTAAAACAGTTTTAGGGTAAACAATTCAAAAAGTTCGAATCAACGCATGTAGCGTGGAAGTTTTTTGAATTAGTTTGTTTAAATTTTGTTGTACTTTTTGTAGGTTTCGTTTTGAGTGATAATTAATTAGAATGACGAATATGTCATATTAAAAATTTTTTCACAAGTTTCAAAACAATAATGAAATGCTACCTGGTTTTTGTTAGCTGCATAAAATCATTTAATTTTTATTCAAATTTATTAAATTTTATTTAGTAGGTTAAAGTATTTTTGACCACAAATGACAGTGAAGTTTCCAAATTTTAAAAAGAAATATCTATTCAATCACTTGAAATATCACAAATTTCATGTCACATGATGATATAATTGATTTTATAAGACGATTCTAAATCTGTTCAAAATTAAAGAACTTACCGATTTTAACGTTCAAAATTAAACGAATTCAATTTCAAATTCTACTCAAATATTGTTTATGTCTAAAATATTCCATTTTTAACCCGTTCAATTTCAAATTTTTTTTTTAAGAAAAAGGAATGACTTTCCATTTCACGGTATGTTCTTTAAAACTTATGCTAACACGGTTCCCTGGGAAAAATCATACCAATTCTGATAGAAGAATATTAAAAAAAGAAGATTATTCTTCTGCCAAAGAAGACGATTTTTCAACAAAATACATGAATTTTCAACTAAAAAAGACAAATGTTTAACCATATATTCGATTTTTGACCTAGAAAAGATCAATTTCCAATAAGAAATGGAATAATTAAATCTTCAGGTAAAAAAATTGATTTTCAACCAAACTGATGAATTTTTAACTAAAATAATGAATCTTCAACTGTATAATAGTTGAATTTTAAACCAAAAAGATGTGCTTCAACTAAAATGATGATTCTTTATCTGGAAAAATTAAATTTTCAACCAAAAAGATGATTTTTTAACATAGAAGATTAATTTCTACCAAAAACTATGAATTTTGAACATAATACATAAATTTTCAACTAAAAAAGATAAATTGTCAACCGAAAATTGAGTGGTTAAATTTTCGGTTAAAAAAATTAATGTTCAACCAAAGCAGAGAGAAATACCAAAAATATGAATTTCCAACCAAGAAGATTAATTTCTACCAAAAAATACGAATTTTCAACTAAAAAAAGATAATTTTTCTAATAAAAATTGAATAGTTAAGTTGTTAATTTAAAAAAATTAATGTTCAACCAAAGAGATGGATTTTTACCTAAAATGATGTAATACTCAACTAGAATAGATGAATAGTTATATTCTCAGTTTAAAAAAATTAATTTTCAACAACAACAAAAACGAGATGACTTTTCAACATGAGTTGAATTTTCAACAAAGAAAGATTTTTCAGTAAAAAGACAGAACAAATTGCAAACAAATTGTTGAATTTTCAAGGAAAAATATGAATTTTCAATCAAGAAGATATATTTCGTACCAAAAAGACCAAATTCTCAACAAAATACATACAATTTCAACCAGATGCTTGAATTTTCAATTTAAAACGCCAAATTTTCCACCAAAAATAGAATAGTTAAATTTTTAGTTGAAAAAATTAATTTTTAACCAAAAAATCATGAATTTCCAACAAAATAGTTAAATACAGTAATATATACTTTTGCATATTAGGAATCATTGTTATTCAATTTTATATTGCAATAAAAAAAATTAGGAACGCCCTCAAAAAAATTCCTGACCTTAAACAAATTTTCCTGACATTTCCAGGTTTTTCCAACTATATAAAAATTCTCTGACAATTCCAAGTTGAGGCATATATATAAATCCAAAAATAAAATGTTAATTCCGATCCGGGATTTTGAAAACGAAATTTCGCAAGACACCCTTATTTTTAATTATGTAATATATAATACGAAAAAAAAATCTAATTAATCAATGACGTCTTAATTCATTTTGAAGAAATTGTAAAAAAAATGTGTATGGTTTGAGAGAATTTCAGAACTATCAAAGTGTTAGATGGTTAGATTAGAGTTTGAGTGGTGATGGTCATTACTCATTAAGAGCGTAAAAATGATAATTTCCTCCCTAGGGTTGACCTCCGGTACCCACCGAATTCTTGTATCATTACATAGGCTCGAGTTTAACGCTCGAACATGTAATTAGTTAATTAAAACTTGCATGCGAGTCAGAAGTCCTACACGTATTCTCTAATTTGTGCACCACCCACCCAACTTCACTGTCTGCAATTCAGGAATACTTTTAACTCACTTCAGTCACGGAATTTTGTGGTCAGGATAATTATAAATACGTAAATTACGAGGAAAATGTAAGTTCCAGTTTTCCTACAATTAATTTTCTAGCAAATATCGTGAAATAAAAATGTCAATAAATTACTAGGCCATCACTTAAATATTAGACAACAAATTTCAGTAATTTCTCGGTTTTCAGTAATTTTTCGGGTCATTCAATTTAAAAAATTGTAGCTTGGTTAAATAAGAATTTCCCGCTACAAAGGCGCCACTCTGAATTAGTTTATAAATTTATTCAAGTTATATTGAATGTTATCTTATTGTATTAATTGAATTTGTTTAGGATGGAAATTTAAGTTTATAATCCAAAAGTTTTATTTATGGAAAACTATAATTTTAAGATGCAAGACATCAAAATTGAACAATTTTAAATTTGTATTAGTTCAAAACTGAATTAAAAAGTAAAACATTCAAAGTTGAAAAAAAACATTTAAAATTGTAGAATTAGTATACCTATAGGTATGATAATTATACAGCCTTATAAATTCCGAGTTGCTACAAAATCTCAATTCCGAAATTTCCTGACTTGCCCCTGACCAATTTGTTATTTTCCCTGACCGTTCTAATTTTTCGTTTTGGTATAAAAAAAAACCTTACACTAGAAGATCAATAATGTTAATGGAAAACCATATTTGTTTCCAAATTTATTTTAATCACCTTTAGTGACAACTGTCATACAGAATTTTATAAGGAACCATTTACAAATTACGTTAGATATGCGTAAAATACATTAATATTCAACCAAATTGTTGAGTTTTCATCTCAAAAAGATAAATTCTGAACCAAAAATGTAAGAATTAAATTTTCACTTAAAACAATTAATTTTCAACAAAGAAAAAAACATATTTTCAACGTGTCATAGTTGATATTTCCACCCAAAAATGTTTTAATTTTCAATCAAAAACAGTTGAATTTAATAAAAAATACAAATTTTCAACATATTAGTTGAATTCTCAACCATAGAAAACGAATTTTCAAACCAAACGAGGAATTTTCAACAAATGAGCTAAATTTTCAAGCCAAAAAGACTTATTTCCTGCAAAACTGTTGAGTTTTCAACCCGAAAATATGTTTTTTAACAAAAAAGTTGAATTTTCAACACAGAAATATGAATTTTCTATTAAAATAATTGAATTTTAAACCCATTAAATGCGAGTTTTCAACAAAATGAATGAATTTTCAACTAAAAAATATACATTTGAAGCAAAAATGGAAAAGTTACATTTTCAGTTTAAAAAATTAATTTTCAACCAAAGAAATAAATTTTCAACTGAAACGATGAATCTTCAACGAAAATAGGATAGTAAAATTTTCAATAACAAAAATTAATTTTCAAGCAAATAAAATAAATTTTCAACGAAACAGTAAAATTTTCAACCGAACAGATGAATTTTCAACCAAGAAGATTAAATTTCTATCAAAAAAGATACATTTTCCACACAAAATAGTATAGTTAAATTTTCAATTCAAGTAATGAATTTTCAACTGAAAAAGATCAATAATTTTCAACCAAAAAAAGATAACTTAAATTTTCAGTTAGAAACATAAATGTTCAGCCGAGAAAATCGAATTTTATACAAAACAGTTAATGTTTCAAACAAAGAAATGCATTTTTAACCAAAAATAGAATATTTAAAGTTAAAAAAATTAATTTTCGACCTAATAAAATAAATCTTCAACAAAATAGTTAAACTTTCAATCAAACAGATGAATTTTCATCCAAAAAGATTAAATTTAAAAGAAAAAGATAAATTTTCCACAAAAAATGGAAGTTACATTTTCAGTTCAGGAAATGCATTTTCAACTAAAAAAGATAATTAAAAAAAAAAGAAAAACGAATTTTCAACATAACAGTTCAATTTTTAATCAAAGAAGTGAATATTTAACTAAAAAGATGAAGTTTCAACTAATGAGATTACTTTTCTAGCAAAGAAGAATTTTCAACAAAATAGTTAAATTATCAGTTAAAAAATAAATTTTCAACAAAATGAAATGGATTGTCAAGGGGCCATTCACAAAATACGTGATACATTTTTCATAAACTTTTACCCCCCCCCTGCGTGATGCTTTTTCCATGGTTCTTAACATGGAGAATGATACTTTCAACCCCCCCCCCCCCCCTGAACGTATCACGTATTTTGTGAATGACCCCCAACGAAATAGTTAAATCTTTAACCAAGTAGATTAAATTTCTATCAAAAAAGATCAATTTTTTACACAAAATGGAGCAGTTAATTTTTCAGCTAAAAAAATAAATTTTCAACTTAAAAAAACTAATTTTCAACCAAAGAAATTAATTTTCATCCAAAAAGAAAAATTTTCCACCACCAAAAAAGTTTATTTTTTAACGACAAACATACATTTTCAACCAAATATTTGAATTTTCAACCTGATAGTTAAATTTTTAAGCAAAGAACGGAATTTTTAACGAAAAAGATTACTATTCTACCGCAAAAGACGAATTTTCAACAAAATAGTTGAACTTTCAACGGAAGAAGATAAAATTTCAACCAAACACGCAATAGTTAAATTTTTGTTAAAAAAAAACTTATGTTCAACCCAAAAAAATGTTTAACAAAATAGTTGAATTTTGAAAAAAAGGGTTTTCAACTAAAATGATCAATCAACAAAAAAAAAAGAATGTTTAACAAAGTAGTCCCACTTTCAACTAAGTAGTTGAATTTTCAAACAAAAAGTATAACTATATAAGACAATTTTTGAATTTTCAACAAAATAATCAAATTTACTTCAACTTCAGTTTATTGAAAATTTCCTGACTCAGGGTTTCTCTGAAATTCCCTGAGCAGTTTTAAATTCCCCGACTTTCTGGAATTCACTGAGCTGTAGCGAACCTAAAATTGTAGTTTATTTAAAAAAAAAAAGTTTAAACATGAAAATTATATACTTTATAATTCAATATACTTGAAATAGATGAATTTTACATTGAAAAGTTGAAAAATTGTATTTAAATTTAAAGGATTTAAAATAATGTAACAATTTTTTATTTGATCAAATAACCTTGAAATGATTATGTTTAAAATTTCATAATTTAAAATAGAAACTTCATAGTCGATATATAAAAACTTTCACAATATAATAATTTCAAATGAAAGTTTAAACAATTTTAAATTAAAAGCATTTAAAGTTGGATAATTTCAGACTGAAATATTCAAATTGTACAACTTTAAAATAAAATCCCTAACAGTCAAACGATTTTAAACTAAAAGTTAAAAATTTAAATGGTACGGCTTAAAATTGTACAATATTAAACTGAAGCCTTTAATAGTTGTGAAATTTTGCATTTAAAGCATTTATAATTAAACAATCTTGAATTAAATGTCGTCAAAACTGAAAAAATCAAATTAAAACATTTTTGATTGGAAGGGATTAAAATTGTGCAATTTCAAATTCGAATGATAGGAATTTTGTTTCCTAGTTATATTATCAACTTTCAAAGTAATGTTTAATGTATAAGAATACTACGTTAAACAATTAAAAAATTTGTTTAAATACAATTGAGATTAATAAAAAAAGAAACTTAATATAAATGAAGATTGATAATTAAATAAGAAGTAATAATGAAGTCAAAAATGCAGAATCATATTAGAATAAAAGGAGCCACTGTATAGTTGTAGAATGTAGGCCTTCAGATTTTAACGATTTACTCTATGAAGCATGTGCATCACTAAGTGTTTACAACTTTTTTACCGATCTCGAATAACGTCATCGACGATGCGAGTACTTCACAGGCTTTATTAAATTTCTAATTTAGCTATAATTAATTAACAAACTTGTTAATATCCATTTTTTGTTTTTTCATCATTGTTCAAATAAAATATTTATTGTTTACAGTCAATTTTGTAGAATTAAATTGCACTTCTTATTAGGAATTTCAAAATTTTATTACTTTTGATGTAAATTGAAACTGAATTAAAAACTCAGAATATATTATTTTATTGCAAACGTAATTATCTGCATAACTGGATATATGTCACAATCGTTAAAATGACGTATGACGGATTTGTTTTTTTGATAAGATCAATAAGATAAGATATCTGTTATCTATAATTCTATAGTAGCAGAAAGTAAAAAATCAAAGTCAATTTTCATTTAAAAA
Source organism: Andricus curvator (assembly GCA_932195095.1). NCBI lineage: Eukaryota > Metazoa > Arthropoda > Insecta > Hymenoptera > Cynipidae > Andricus > Andricus curvator. Next base: position 1,189,502 of record CAKNYM010053225.1, read on the forward strand.
TATTGACTAACAGAATCTGATTTTTCAGTACAACAATTCATTCCAAGTCTTTAGTCTGAATTAAAATTAATTTAAAAAATGAAAACATCTATTAAAATACAATTTACATATTCGAAGAAAAAACATAATTCTGAAAAGTGTCATAATATGACTAGTATTTCGAATGACTCATTTCTAAACTTGACTAGCAACTATTCAAATTTATTTGTCTGTTTTATTTATTTGAAAATTATATTTTTATACAGATAATTATTATTAATAATATAAAATCAGAACATAATTTGCCATAACTTATACATTAAAATAATTAAAAATAAAACTTTTAAACTTACCAGGAATGAAATTCCATTTAATTAACTGAGAAAATGCACTTTTTAGTTTCACTAGTATTCGTACTTCTTCATTGGATTGTGAAAGTAAATTCGTTGAAAAAAACGCGCTACTGAGCTTCACGACTCTCGAGTGTCAATCGAAGACTGAACTTTCGTTGAGTCAGAACCTCCACATGCTGCTGAAAAACCTTCACCAGTCACACAAATGTTATTTCACGCATACTGAAGAGGAATCATGAAAAAGGATGTGGGCTGGAGATAATAGTTGTTTAGAACGCCCCGTCATCAGTTTCAATTCCAAATTTGTGAAAAGCGTTTTTAGTAATCACTATTTATAATATATATTATTGATTAAATCACTAAAAAATAAAGAAAATTCAACAATCTTTACCTGAAAGGGTTCAGAATTTGTTAATTTTAAAAAGGGTCCCTTCCGGTTTGCAAAAATTTTGCACAAAAAAAATCGAAACAAAAAATTTTCCACTGTTCATCTGAATGTTAAAATTCCCGACTTTGCCCTCGTCCACCGCATACAAATCTTAAAAAGGAAAAATTGTTCTCTTCCATTTTAGAAAAACTTAAAAACTAAAATTTCCATCTTTCCAGCTCAATAAAACTGATAAAAACTAAAAAAGCCTCTTCCAATTCAGAAAAAATTTGAAAACAAAGAATTCTTCCCCTAAACTTAACAAAAATGTCAAAAATTAAAGATTACCCTTCTTCCAATTCATAAAATATTGAAACCCAAAATTTCCTAGTTTCCAACTCATTACAAATGTTAAAAATACAATATTTTCCGGTCTTTAACTCAATATAAATATAAAAAGGAAAAAATTCCTTTTCGAATTAGGAAAAAAATTAAAATTCCAAAATTTTTTTTCCCTTTCTTTTAATATTAAAATTGTGAAATTCAAACAATTTTGAATTGAACATTACAATTGAAACTGTAACGTTCAAAGTTGAAATTTAGTACTCTGAAAATTTAACGATTCAAGGCTTTCTATTTCCAAAAATTTAGATCCAAATTGTTTATTTTGAATATTTAATTTATAATGACTGATGTTTAATGAACATTTAAATATTGCTAAGTATTAAAAAATTGTTCTTTTTAATAAATTTTTTTTTTAATAGAATCTGAAATTGAAACTTTTAAAGTTGAAATTTAGACACTCTGAAATTATAACGATTCAAGGTTTTCTATTTCAAAAAATGCAGTTTTAAATTTTTTATTTTTGAATATTTGATATTTCATGGCTGATTTTTCATGAACAGTAAAATATTTCCAAATATTTAAAAAAATTAATTTTTTTTAATTAAAAAATTTCAAATTTAATGGGTCAAAAATGTAATATTTAAGACAATAAATATTATATTATGATTTGAAATTGAATAAAAGCGTTTAATTATGAATCTATTATTAGAAATTATTTAAAAATTGTTTACTAGGGCTTTCGAATTGAAAAAGTTCAATTTTCAACGTTAAAATCTGTATAATTTTTTTAAATTTTGAACAGATTCGGAATCGTTTTATAAAAACAGTTATTGTTTAATGTTTAACACTCGAACTACAGTTCAGGTTTAAAAATAATTTATTTATTTTTAACGTTGATCAACTTCAAACTTTTTTTTTCCAACATTTTCAAATTCAAACGCTTTTAATCCTTATCTCTTCAAAATTGCATTTTAAAATTCTTTAAATTCAAAAAGTACATTAAAAATAAGACATAAAATGGGAAATTTGTAAAGTAACAGATTTTAGAATTACGCATTGTAAACTATGTGATTTAATAATTTAAAAAATTAACAATTGAACTTGACATTACAAAAAAAAAATTGATAAAATTTCCGAGCAAAAAATAAGTTTACCGTCAATTAAAACCGGCTTACAAGCCCTATGTATAAATTTAATTTCCAAATTTGGGAAACGTTCTTAGTAAACAAATTTAAAATCAATTTCTAGTGTCCTGAAATTGTTCTTAAACATTTGCTCACTGTTTCAGAAAAGTCGCTTGGAAATTTAAAGAATTGAAACGATAAAATATCATGCACATATGTTTTACATTTAAAACTCGATTTACGATTTTACACTACTAAAGACATTATATTATTTTTAAAAATCGTAAGAAATTACTGGTTTCAAATTGCTGACACATAGCTCGTGTCATTTTAACGATTCTGTTAAGCCTAGGGTTAACCAAGTTCAGGACATTGTGACTCATTACGAAGAATCGGAAGAATCACATTTTCTTTGTGCAGGAGATTGAAATTTTATTTATTTAAATACAACCCTATTCAGCATATCTTACTATTTAAAATACTATATTAATTAATTAAATTAATACTATATTAATTAATATTAATAAAACTCTAAAATAATTCCCAAAAAGAATAAAAAAAATAAAAATGCAAGTATTAAACAGGCAATACTGAAAAATTAACATTTATTTATTATTATCTCGCCTACGACAGGTACATCAATGTTCTGCGTTTATTTAGCAGTTATATTTGGAGCTTTGGAAATAATAATCTTCGGTCTTAAGCACGAAGTAATCACGTTTATCTTCCCATCACATACAGCGCACAAATAATATGAAAGAATATTGACTTTTATTTGAGACTATTTTTCTTCTCATTCGTCCGAGTTTTCGTTAAAAAGAAAAAAGAAAAAAATGAAATAATTATTGACTAATTAAAACTGTAAGAAGTAATATAAAATAAAATGTGCCACGGAAATGTTTACGATTTTCTTCACAAGTCTCTCAGTAATACTTTGTATGATACTCTTATCTTGTAAATTATAGAGATGATTGGTTAAATATAAATTTTCGAAGAAAATCTATGAAATAAAAGTATACGGTAACTTAACGGTATAAAACCTTGATTGAAGTTCATCATCTTCTTCGATCAACATTGATCCTCAACCTACACATCTAAAAAACCTTGGATGATGGTTTTTTCTTCTTAGCGAAGAAAGTTAACAACATTGAAAATCGAGATCGCTCGTAGTTTTTAAGACAGAGCAATGCCACGTCCTGAAAATAGAAGATAACACCGTTTTAATATTAAATTATTACTAAATAATAGGTATTAAAACAATTGCTTACTATTAATAATAAAAACGAAGCGATTTCGAACACAAATAAACAAAAAAGTGGCATAACTTCCTTATAAATATCAAAAATTCAACAAACGTTATTTTTCAGGGTGTCTGTTAATTTTCACCCACCAAATTCTCAGTTACTTCCTGGTTGTAAATATCAAATCGACGCCTCCATTCAATATGAGTCTATGTGCTAACAGCGCTCTGTATGAGACTATTCCCTATGCTTATACACAGCGCATAGTCTCATACACAGCGCTGTCAGCACATAGACTCATATTGAATGGAGGCGTCGAAATCTCTTACTACAAGCACGAATAAAACGAATTTAAACGAATTTAACTTGAGGTTTTCCTGTGTGTGATTTCATGTATTGTGATATCTTATAATATTTGAACAAAATAATATTTTTGTAACTTAAGATGTCGAGTAAAAATGAATACAATTAGATTACAATTGCTTCAGATGCAGATTTGATTGACATGATAGTTTCAATTTTTTATAAACAAATCTTTGGGTTTTCACTTTTGATATTCTAATTGTTAAAAAACTCTTAGATATAATGTTTAATGTCTTTGGTATTAACTATTAATTAACGAAGTGTCTCGTTGTTCCGAAATTCGGGATGAGTAGTCAAATATTTTTCATAAGCTTGGCTGGTCGTCCCGAATTTTCGGGACGGCTAGTCAGTCCATCCCCTTTTCCAACTGCCCGAATTTTTCGAGAAGACTAGGAGCAGCCAATTAATGATTATTTATTAAAAATTACAAACAAAAAAACTATGTTTAATATTTCATATTATAAGAGTTTGATTTAAATTACAAGTGTTTATAACATAGTTATTATAAAATTCAGTTAGTATTAAAATAAATCATTTTTATAATGGATTTTTGTAATAACTCTTTAATAATTAATTACTAATACCAAAGAAAAAACTTAATCGATTTTCTCCTAAAAATTTGTAATCTTGCAAAATAAAAAATTTTTTCTTTAAAATCTTTTTCAGTTTTCACGTATCATTTTTCAAAATAAACAATCACATACAATTTTCCCAAGAATCTTAAGAACATTTTTTTATTCTCTTGAAACCTTTGAAAATTCTCAAGACGCTTCTAACTTTCGTTTTGAAATATTCAAAAATCCACTTTTTTTCACTTCTTGAAAAATTTGCAAATTTTAAATTATTTCTGAACAAAATTTCAACAAAATAGTTGAATCTTCAACCAAAAAAGATTATTTTTCAATCAGTTGCATTTTTTACCAAAAATTATGAAACTTTCTACTAAAAAGACGAATTTTCAACGAAATAGTTACATTTTTAACCAAAGAGATGAACTTTCAACTAAAATTTTGAATCTTCATAAAATTTAATTTTTAATAGAGAAAGTCGATATTTCAAATCAAACATATTTTTATTTTAAATCGAATAGAGTTGAAATCATCAAAAAAAAATCAAATTTTCAACTAAATAGTTGAATTTTTAACCAAACAGTTGAATTTTCGACCCGAAAATATGAATTTAAAAAAAATCATTTTCAACCAATTAATTGAATTTTCTATTAAAAAAGACGAATTTTCTACCAAAAACGACGAATTTTTATTTTTAACAAAATACATTAATTTTCAACTAAAAAAGATCCATTTTCAAACAAAAATGGAATAGTTCAATTTTCAGTTTAAAAAATGAATTTTCAAACAATAAAACTAATTTTAAACAAAACAGTTAAATCCTCAACCAAAAAAATTAATATTCAACTAAACAGTTGCATTTTTCATCGAAAATTTGAAATTTCTATCAAGAAGAATTTTCAAAACCTTAATTTCAAAATTCTTAAAATGTTTCGATATTTTTTTCAGACTCTGCAAAAACTTACATTTTCTTTAAAATTTGCTGATAAAGATTCTATTTTTTCCTAAATTAAAAAAAAAATCGTATAAATTTCAAAAAACCTTTTAAGTATCTTTTAAAATTATGGTACTTTTCTTAAATTTTTCTAAAAATTATGCAGAATTAGAATTGCCTTGAAATCTTCTGGATTCTTTATTTAACATTTTTGGGAATCTTTTGAAATATTCTCTTAAAATTAATTTGAAAAAATCATTGAAAATTTTCCCAGAAATCTTAATTTTCCCAGAAATCTTAAGAAAATGTTTTCTTTATCTTCAAACCTTTAAAAATGCACAATTTCCGAAACTTTAAATGTGATTCCTGGCTCGAATTTGTATTCTCGGTTAATTCCCAGTTTTATTTTAATTCCTGGCTATTTCTTAATTTTCCCGGTTAGTAGACAACCTGATATGTGCAAAAAGAAAAAAGATAATTACCACGTCCAGCACCGGGTCGAGGTTCGTTATATTTTCTTCGCGTGCCGTGTCCCCTTCCAACAGAAACTCCCAAACTTGGGAATTCCGACTCGTTGTAAGTATGTTCATCTTCTTTCTGTTTTCCTGCGATATGAGCGTGACCTAGAAAAATGAAAGAAAATAAGAAAAAGCTTAGAAATGTTCTCGAATGCAACAAAGTTCAATTTTCCAATGAATAAGAGATTTAACTTACTTATCGAGTGTGGGCGACGCAGTGGTATTTGATACTCCTGAAAATAATAATCAATCATTGAATATTAAAATTTAGACATGTGAAATTTGTGGAAAACAATGAAATAGTAAAAATACCTTAGGCGGAGGAACAATAACAGGAGCAGGTTCAGGTTCAGCTGGAGGAGGATTCGCTAAATCTCCATACTTAATGACTGTCACAGTCCTCTTGTCGTTCCTACGTTTCTGTTCATCTGCATCCGTTCGTTCCGAAACTCTTGTCCGGTACTCTTTGCTTACCTGCAAAATAAAATATTTTTTAACAAAAGCTTTTAAAGAGCCTAGCTATTCTTAAGAACAAAATTAAAGGTCTTTTCTATGGTTTCCAGGTCAAGAAATCAAGATTTTCCAGGCTGAAAAAGGTGTACATCAAATAATGAAAGAACCATTTGCTACATGTAAAAAATGAGCCATTGCATTTTTCTTAATTTTTTTTCGAACATAAAGTGTTCTTTCAAAAAAAAACATTCCTATGTTTTGAAATCTTTGTAAATTTGTTTAAATATGGAATAGATACACTCAAAAGTTGAATGGCCAATTCCTCGAAAACTCATAGAAGTCTATAAAATAATGAGTAGTCATACAAAAAGTGCCTTAAAATCTCTGTATATATATATATACCATTAAACCATTTCCCTTTCAGGGTAGGCGTGACACTACCCGATTCGGGTAGTGTTTCTAGGTTTTTCTTGTAGTTATAAATAACTACAAGTGTGGGCTCACCACACCCACGATGTGCCAACAGCACTCATGTCAGTATTCTTGAATGGTCACCCATCCAAGTACTAACCGCGTCCAACGCTGCTTAACTTCAGTGATCTGACGAGAACTGGGTTTTTCAGCGTGGTATTGGCCGTTGTAAATATTCTATAATCACTTTAACAAGACATTTACAATCTTTTTCGTTAAACACTTTTCCAGTCTCAGAAAATAAGTTACCCTATAACAATAATTAATAAAAGATAAATTATATTATATATCATTTTTTTAAACAGGGTGTCTAGCGAAATTTCGTTTTCAAATTCCCCGATTTCCCCGATTTCCCCGATCGAAATTAACGTTTTTCCCGGTTTTTTCTTGTGACATGCGGGTTTTGATATCGCACCTCATTATTAGTTTAAAAACTACTAAAAGATACTAGAAAAGTTTACAAAATTAAATTCTTTCGATGAGGATCGGTATGATTTTACCAACAGGACGTATGTTTTGAAGAAAATACCTTGGAATGAAAAGTCAAAACATCATATGAGACAAATTTCGGGCAGTCTTAAATTTGTTTAAAAAATAATAATCAATGTATGTATGTATGTATGTATGTATGTATGTATGTATATGTACACACACACACACATAATATAATAAATATATTATAGTATTCCCGCCTCTACTCTAAACAGTGATCAGTTAGTGGTAACACTACAAAAAATAATAAATATATATCAAATCAACAATAAATATTTATTAAATAAAATGTATCTTTATGTTACCGTTTTAACCTGAATTCAGCTAAAACTAGTTTTAACTAGTTAAAACGCGAAGTAACCAATTGCTTTTGTAAAAACGCGAAGACTTTTATCAATTCTCTCTTTTTTCGTATTTTAACTGAAAATATCAGTTAAAATTAGATTCACCCAATTGCGCTTTTGAAAGAACTAGTTTTACCTATAGTATTCAGTGTGGTTCGAGATGTGACCAATCACTCTTCTGTGACCAGTCGCTAGCACGTATTTTTTTAAAGAGCGAGCTGGAAAAGTGGTTCTTCGAGCTGTGACCAATCACTCTTCTGTGACCAGTCACTGCAAACTCAGTATTTCGGGTTTTCACTGATTGGTGCACGAAAAACTAGTTCTTTCAAAAGCACAATTGGGTGAATCTAGTTTTAACTAATATTTTCAGTTCGAAGACGAAATCAGATGGAACTTAACATTTCTTCGGGTTTTCACGAAAGCACTTGGTTACTCTGCGTTTTTACTAGTTAAAACTAGTTTTGACAAATGCTCCTAGTATTGTCTCGTTTTAACTAGGTAAAACTAGTTTTAACTGATTTCGGGTACAAATGGTGACATTTATATAAGTATATATAAATATACATAAATATCCATATTTAGCCCATTCAAGAATGATGACTTTAATTACCTTTTTTCGAGTTTTTTTTTAGTATTACATTAAGAAAGAGAGATTAACTTAAAAACTTAATTATTACGCAAAAAACTGTCAAAAGTTCAATGATCTATGTTTTACCATATCAAGAAGGCGAATAGCCCATCGGTTAGTTTTAAAATTTCTTTAGAATATATCCTGAGGCAGGACGAACGTTTTGAAGGGATGTAATGTATAAAAATTGTGCTGATTTTTCCTTGAATTCTGCCAATGTCTGATCTTCGAAGAAATAAGTTTTAAACATTCAACAATTTTTTATACTTGAACAATGGATTTTATAAATGATTTTACATTTAACAATTATCACGACTTGTTTGTCTTTGTTCAGATCTTGGTAAAATCAAAGGAAAAATCAGCAGTTTTGTCAAAACTTCGATTATATACGATGGAATATATGTAAGCCCAAGAAAATTTTATTATTTACACTTTTTTCGGAATATTTCTGAAAGAGTGCTCAAAAATATTTTAGCCTAGTATCATACAGTAGACGCAGAAATGTTATATCTTTTACCCTACTTTAAGCAAAAAATACTTAATATTTGTCTTATTTTGTTCTTGTTCTTAAACTTGAAAGTAATCTTAAAAACGAAAAATGCCAAAAAGTATAACAAATTTTTTTTTTTAATTAAGTGGAAAAACTTTCACCATATATGCGTTGATTAAAAATAGTATAACAATTACTAAAATAAATACTAACATGAACAAAAAGTAAAATTTGAAAAGAACTTTTAATTAAAAATTTGTCAGAACAAATAAATACTTTGATGTTTACAAAAACATGAAAACAATTTATTGGAAAAATACATTTTTTCGACCATTTGAATTTTTTATTGTTCGTCCTAAAACTAATAATTTTAAAACATTATAGTCGCTGGACCCGGAAATAAACAGGAATTTTTGAGACCGAGAATAACCAGGAAATGACAGTGAGTTTACTTTTTGACCGGGAATTTTACAAATTTGTAGAAGAATTTAACTTAAATTTATTAAAATTTTTTAATTATTTGAAATATCGTGAATTTCACGTCACATGTCATAAATGCAATTTTAAATAAATTCGATTTGTACTTTTTTTAAAGTGCTGAGTTCAATTGTTAATTTTTTCAATTATGAAATCATTTAGTTTACAATGCGTAATTCTAAAATCTTTAAGTTCCAAAATTTTCCATTTTAGGTCTTCTAAATCTGTTCAAATTTAAAGAATTTACCGATTTTAACTTTAAAAATTGAATTTTTCAATTCGAAAACCTCAGTAGTTAAAAAAATGTAATCGTCCGATTGAGACTTTATAAACTATTTTCAATTTTAAAATAATTTCAAAGCCTGTGTGCGAATATTGTTTCAAACTGAAATATTACACTTTTAACACATCGCAAATTGAAATTTTGTAATTAAAAAAAGGACATTTTTTCAATATTTAGCAATACTTGCTTGCTTGTTTAAAACGAAGTCACTATAAATCAAATATTCAAAACTAAACAATTTGAAACTGAATTGTTTCAAATAAAAAGCCTTGAATCGTTAAAATTTCATAGTGCTAAATTTAGACTTTGAAGGTTAGAACTTTAACTGTTTTTTTTTATTTTTCAATTTGCAAGTGAAATTTTTGACTTTTCAATGTATAAATAACAATTGAACAATTACTGATTTGACACGACTTAAAATTAAAACAATTTAGCTTCTAATTTAAAAGGTTTTTAATTTTTAAACTATCAATGTTTAAAACTTCTAACTTAGAATTGCTTCAAAATTATATAACTTTCAAGATTTAAAAACGTATTGATTCATTCATCAATTTATAGGATTGAAAATGATAACGTAGATTTATATATTTTTAACTAGAAATCTTTCAACTGTTCAATTTATGAGAGTTTAAAATTTCAAGTTTTGTATTTTAACGTCATTTAATTAAAAATGGTTCAACTGAATAATGTTTAAAGCTTTTATTTTATAAGAGTAAATTATTGAGAGTTTGAATTAAAACTGGTTTAAGCTTAAATTGTAAACGTTTAAAATTCAAAAGGTTCAAGTTTAAAACTCAGGACATTAACACGGTCAGAAATTTAATAGAAAAAATTCAAAAATTGTTTTCCTAAATGCACCCTGAAAGTTCATTAAATTACATAAAATGAATTTCAAACCTACCCCCGTCATAGATTTGATGCCAATCGTGTCCTGAATTTGCATAATGTTAATTTTCTCCGAGAGAATGCTCATAGAATCACCCATGTTACTCTGGTCAGAATGAATTTTCAAAGGGAGATGAACTCCATGCAACATCTCAACGCCCAAATTTTCGCAGCAGTAATCGCAGACGGTAAATGCCCATCGCTTTACAATAGACATGCTGCAAAACTGGCTAGTGCCGTCTAAGTTCTTGTGAAACTACAACAGAAAATTGAATTCCATATTTAAATTTCCATAGAAACGAGTTTTCGATTTATAAACTAAATCGTGCGAAGGATGAAATGAGAACTTACGTCGCAGTCGAGTCCCGGAGTAAAAGAGAAAGCATCTTTTATGAGTTCGTACTCCGCCATGACTGTATGAAAACTATCAACCACGCCAGCTTTTTGCATGGCTGCGTTTCGCAAATGTTTAAAAAGGACCTCCAGTTCGTAGACTACGAAAGTTTCCTCAGGAACATCTGAAAAATACAATAGGTTTGTAATTTTAAGATTCGTCATAGTACAGGATGTCTACACAAATTCTGGAAAAAAACTTCCTGGCAATTTCAGGTGTTTTTCAGGCATAGTTTTTCATAGTACTGAGCCATTCAAATATTCCGCGTTTTCGAAAACAATCGATTGGGAATATGTATACAGTTTCACGAGTTTATTAAAAATAATGTTTTTTCCAGTTTCCAGGGGTTCAATTAATATCTTTAATTTAGAAAGCTTTGACAACTTATGTTAAAAGATATTGCTAAATACATACATACATTGATTAGCAGTTCGAACTCGAAAGTTCATTGCCTCACTACCCGATTCGGGTAGTGTTTCTAGGTGGATATTTACTACCAATGTGGGCCCACCACACCCACGACTATTCCTAAATATAATCGATTAATTGAATAATACTAAAAACATAATCATTGATCATATAATAATCATTCAAACTTAATAATTTCTTGAATTTGTCCCTAAAGTCCATAAATTTGAATAATGACTCAAATTTTTATTTCATCTTCTTATACTCAAAATTCAGTGCATAATTTTAAAACTACCGTTCAGAATTTTGACTTCATCTATTTTCTGATGATTGATTAATTTCTCTTAATTTTAATTATGTCAGGGATCAATTTTTTTCTCTAAAGGGTTGAGCTCTCAAAATTCTGCAGAATAAATTTCTGTATAAAATGAGTCCACGATGAAGCCAATTTGCCTATTTGTAAGTAGATATTGCAAAAGTAGTGTAAATTAAAGTTTTTTCTTAAATTGTAGGTAATATCCGAAATAATCAAAATTTCAATAAATCTTTAAAAAATCTATCACAGTACAAGAACTTAAAAGTTTTAACAACAAATTTGGAACAATTTCAAAACATCTGCAGGTTAATCAGAGTAAAAATTAATACGTAAATATATATTTTGAGGGACTTTTATAGAAACTGCATGGTTATGTTTCATATGTTTCCAATAATATTGTTCTTACCATAAGGAATATTGAAATTTGTCCAACTTTTTTGTTACAAATGTAAGTTCTTGCACAGTGATGGAATTTTTTTTTTTAGATTTATGCTCATAAGTTGTTGCCGACATAGTGGAAAAATAGCTTTAAAATGAGCCTAAGAAAATTACAAAAAGTTGATGATTACGGATATTATCTGAAATTTAAGAAAACATTGAAATTTACACTATTTTTGAAATATCTACTTAAAAAATCTGCCCGCTTCGCGGGCACACTCTCATGGCGCGCTTCGCGCGCGGCTCGCTTCGCTCGCAAGTTTGAGCGCGCCTGGGGCGCGCGACTGTTGGATATCGCGCTTCGCGCTCGATTATGTGTTCACCTCGCGCTACGCGCTCGGGCGTATTTGCATCGCGCTTTACGCTAGGCTCCTCTAGATTTTTGAATTTCGTGTTCGACTTCGATGAAAAGAAAAAGTTTGTTTGCAAATATTATAAAATTATCAAAACCTCTACATATTAAGTGATTGTTAAATTTATTTTTCTTTTAGACTGAAAAGGAACTTTATTTATTCAAGGTTCTATCCACCTTAAGGAACACATTCTCATCCAGACACTCGCGCTTCGCGCTCGATATTTGATTTGAAAATCATTTGAACCGTATGATAGAAACAAAAAAGTTTGAGCGCACTTACGGCGTTCGATTTGGTAAATACACTGAGCGCGCAATTTGTGCTTCGTGTTATATGTTCTTCATATACAAATTACTAAATTTGTATTTGATTTCAAATGAAAAGTAATGATATAATTCAGGCGACAAATTTTATTAGTTAACATTTTATTTTAGCTTGTGCCGTTTATCAAAAAAGTTAATTTTTTCATTTTGAATATATTCTTACCACAAAAATTGATTACGGGTGTGTAAGTCTTTTTTGAATGCACAATTTTTGTTTATTTATATGTTTTCGTACCTTGCATTGTTTTTTCAAAAATTTGATTTTTTCTACTGTCAATGTTATTTTCACGAATAAAACAAAAACCACGCATCCTATCGAAACATGAGTCACAATAAATTTGTACCTCTTCCTTGGATGAACAAATTTTGTTTCGGTCATTTTTTCGTAGCTGGTAATATTCGTCTGAAAATTTGATTTTTCTATTTTCAATGCTGTTTTTTACGAATAAAACAAAAACTACGCGTCATATCAAAAAGTGAATGATAAGAAATTTGTAGATTTTTTTTAGGTGCACAATTTTGGTGAGATCATCTTTTCTGGTATCTTGCATAGTTTGACAGCAAAATGGCTTTTTTGATTTTTCATTAATTTTTTGTGCGATGAAAATTTGAATTTTTTATTTTTCAAAAAATTCAAAAAGTTGTTATGAGAATATTATAGGGTGTTCAGGAATCAACGTTTTTCTCCTCTTGACTTTTTTTCATATCGTGCGTTTTTCGGCTTAAAATGTTCATTTTCCTTTGTTTTTTGGAATTTTGAAAATGCTATAACTCCAGTAATTTTTTTTTTATCACGAAAAGTCATTAGAATATTTTGTTCGTCATTTTGCGTACTACTAATAACCGTACATAGAATTTTCAAATCTTCAAAAAAAGTGGTCTCAAAAATTTTCAAAATGTGCTCACTTTTTGGATTTTCATCCAAAATAGCTGGTTAACGAACTCGTTCTCTATTTTTCGGCCATAAAAAAGTGTGCCAAAGCTCAATCAAATCTGATCATTTTTTCGAAAGTTATCGTGGCTACAGACAGACAGACAGACTACAGACAGACAGACACCTTCGTAAAAATCGTTTTTTCTAGCTCAGGGGGTCTCAAAACGTGGAGATTTGATGAAAACCGACTATGTCAAATTTTACATAAAACCAATACCTTCTCATTAGAATGAGAATGTAAAAATAGACAAATTGTGGCTTTATCTTGGGCTCATTTTATACAGAATTTTGAGAGTATTCAATCCTTTAAAGAGAAAAAAGTTTAGCTCTGACATAACTACAATTAAGAGAATTCAATCATAAAAAAAGAGGCGAATTCAAAATTCTGACCGGTAGTGTAGGTAAAATTAATGTGGATGCTACATTAAATTCAATTTAAACCGCTTCAAATTCCTAACTTTTCAAGTAAAAATGTTAGAATTTCAACTAGATGAATTTTTAACCAAGTAGGTGAACTTTCAAACAAAAAGATTAATTTTGTACAAGAAAGACGATCTTTAAAAAAAAAATACATGCATTTTCAATCAAATACTTGAAACTTGAACTAAATAAGATCATACCTAATCTAAAAATGGAATAGTAAAATTTTCAGTTAAAGAAATTATTATTCAACCAGATATGAATTTTCCACTAAAATGATGGATTTTCAACCAAAATGATGAATTTTTGACCAAAAAGCTGAATTTTCTACTAAGAAGATTAATTTCTACCAAAAAAATACGAATTATCAACTAAGAATGATAATTTTTCAACCAAAAATCGAACAGTTAAGCTTTTCGTTAAAAAACGTAATGTTCAACAAAAAAGATTAATTTTTAACTAAAATTACGGAATATTCAACTGGAATAGTTACATTTTAAGTTAAAAAAATTAATTTTCAACAACAAAAAATCGAATTTTCAGTTAAAATGATGAATCCTCAACAACAAAAAATTCGTTTTAACAAATGAATTGGACTTACAACCAAGTAATTAAACTTACATTACAAAAAGATAAATTCTGAACAAAAAATGTAGTAGTCAATATTTCAACCGAAAAAGATTATAACTTTTAATCAAAAACAGCTGAATTTAACCAAAAGAAGACGACTTTTCAACATTAGTTGAATTTTGAACTAAGAAAGATTCTTCAGTCAAGAGGAAAAAATTGCGAACAGAATGTTGAATTTTCAAGCAAAAAGATTAATTTGGAACCAAGAAGATTAATTTTCTACCAACAAAGGAACGAATTTTCAATTAAAAACGATCAATTTTTCACCAAAAATAGGAGTTAAATTAACAGTTAAAAAAAAATAATCTCAAACAAAAAAAAACGAATTTTCAATCAAAAAGTTAAATACAGTAATATGAAGCTACTTTTACATGATAAGAATCATTGTTATTCAATTTTAACAAAATTAAGCAGGCTCCAGAAAAAATTCCCCGACATTTCCAGGTATTTAGAACTTCCCTGACAATTTCTAGTTTTCCAGGTAGGGTAGACACCCTGTATTACACTTGAAATGCCAACTTTCTAAAATTGATCCAAAATATTATTCTGATAGTTACTCAAACTATGGGTCAATCGTTTTACAAGTGCTTTCACGGCCGGGCTGATTTGCTTTGATGTGTACAAGGCCGGATATTTATTCCCGTCCATGCCCGGTTTAAGGAATTCTTTCAGATTTTCGGCCATTACTTCGAAGCGATCTTCTCCACACTGCAAGTTCCATGGTAGCTGATGGGTTTCCTGGCTGGTTTCCATGGCTTCTCTGGTGTAACCACATCGTATTTCAGTTTTTAATATCTGATGATAGATGTTTGTGACTCCGTCTTTCAATGAGAATTCGGAAACCGCAAATTCAGCAGGAATGTAGTCAAATTCATTGTTATCCAAAGCTCTTGTGTGGAACCAATTAGAGTGAATGAAGTTGAACTTAATTACAGGAAGATCTGTTTAAAAGAAATGCATTAAAATGAGATTCTAAATTGCTAATCGCAAAAATGGTTTAAGCCACATGCGTATTAACAAAAAATTATTGTATTTAACTTACTTCCGAATTCCATTGCCATAGCCACAATAGATTCTATGTCATCGTTCATATTTTGGTCGAACTCTACTTTCCTCATTCTTTCTCTTTCAACGGCGTCCATGCTCTCGCCAGTTCCAGTTTTTTTACCAGCACCTGACCTTTTACAATCCTTTGCACGTCGATTATATTCCGCTTTTTTGTCGACATTCATAGTCTGCAAATATTTTGAGTTTTCTTTATAGTATTTGCGATATTCATATTGAGAATGACTTGCTCTATTTTCCATTTAAAAATTGCTTCATTACATACATCTACAACGTTTTTTTTAAGACTGCCAGGAAAAAATACTTATCAGATTAAAATCGAATTATTTTCTACGGAAAATCAACATTTGCAATATTTTTATTTTTACATAATTTACTACAAAGTACCCTCCCTAGGGATCGCGGGACCTTGTAGCTGGTGGGAGGGCTTACGGGTCTCATTGACCACAGATCCGAAATAGGTGAACCTGAGGGGCCGCATCGCGAGGTGTGGCTACTCTGGGGAACTGACGGACTCTGGTCGGTGAGACTTAAACCAAGGAGCGATCCTTCCAGGGGGTAATGGCAAAGCCCACTGGAATATCGAGAGCGCGAGTTCTCATGCTCCCAAGCTAAGATGTGATCGCCGTGTCGAGGGCTGAATGGCACCAGGGTCAACAAATCCTTGGACGCCCGGTCTGCCCCCCTCAGTAGAGGTGGTCAGGCGGGGGTTTCAAAGGAGGTGTCTTAACGGAGACTTTGGGACACCAGGTCGAATCCCATAGTATTTAGACCCGCCCCCTGCAAGCGGGGCTCTGTGGGGGGTGTTTCCTATTTCCCTAGCTTCTCGTGGGACATGAATGTTTCCAACAAATTTTAAAAAACAAAATATAAACGATGAGGGATCCGTTTCGGGTCCATCATCCAACCCACCGCCAAAAGAGGGAGGCTCCGTAGGGGGCAACCCTCCAGAGGCGGTGCGAAATAATGAAGATGGTGGAGACAATTATGTCGAAGCCGTGGAAGTGCAGCTAACGGAACTCTCCTTAGGGAAGAGGCACCGTAGCGGAGCACAAAGAAGGAGAGCCCGTAATGCGCGGCTCGCAAACAGCAGCCAAGGCTCCTCACAGGGGGCAGTGGCTGCTCAAACTTTACCCGGAGCAACTCCTCAGGCTTATTCTATAGGCAAGAGGAAGAAGGGCTCCGCAGAAACTCCCCCAAACAGGGAGTTGAAACGGCAGAAGGCTCTGGTAACACAGGGCCTTACCTTCGCGCAGATGGCCAACAACGCCCTGGTGAGAGTTGTCGTTGCGTCGGGTTATCCTGATGACTGTCTAACTCTCGAGGATTTGGACAGGTTGAGGGATGAAATCTCAAAAGGGATTGACGCGTTACCCCGTGAGGGACGCGCCCCCAGATTCAACGACATCTTCATTAGGTCGGGGGCTATCGTTGTGGAGGCCGCGGATATCTGGTCGCGAGACTGGATTGTGGAGAAAACCCCAATGTTCAGGCTTAGAGAAGGTCTGAACTTGGAAGTCAAGGGGACGGAGTGTCTGCAAAGGTACCGCAGAGCGACCGTACTGATTCCCGGTAATCCCGAGAGTCCGGCGACCGTTCTGGGGCGCCTGAGTTTTCAGAACCCGTCGCTACGAACTGATTCGTGGAAGGTGTTTTCCGACAGGCAGGGATCCAGGCCGAAGGGGAGAAGCTGGATTCTAGTCGTTGGTCTTCCCGAATCTTCAATCAGAGCCCTTGCGGCTCTAGATTATCGTCCCTATCTAGGTGGGAGTAGGGTTACCTTCCGGGTGACCCAACTGGGATCCGCAGGGGTCCCAGAAGCGTCCGGAGGTGCCCCGAACTAGCCTTTCAATGGCTGAGACGGGAATCTCCATTACGCAGATTAATTTGCACCACAGCAAAGGCGCCTCGGCGGTTTTAGCCAGACGCATGTCTGTGGTGCAGACAGGGCTCGCCCTAATCCAAGAACCCTGGTTATACAGGGAAAGGATTTGTGGCTTGTCAGGAT
>CAKNYM010053225.1:1212106-1274895 GCA_932195095.1 Andricus curvator
CTCTCCATGGGCTTCCCACCCGCATTAAAACTAACTAACTAACTACTACAAAGTAATTCTAATAATTATATAAAGCACATCATTTGCTTTTCCTTTATGGAAAAATGAATGAAATATTTCATGTGAAATCCTTTAATTCATTCCGCTTTCGTGTCATAACTTAAACTTTAAGTAAAAATATTTTTGAAACCGTAAAAGTAAAAAAAAATGCTAAACCTAAAATAAATTAATAAAGCTCGAGGACTCTGGGCGCCAAATGTAAAAAATCGGACAATAAACCGAAGGTCATAAAACCTTAACCATAGATAGAGTATAGAATCCCAGGTAGGCTGGGCGCACCCGAATTGAACTAACAGTCAACCACCCTTGCCTTTACTATAGATATAGATAATAGATAGATCTAGCTAGAATCTAGATTCTAGATCCTATACTCTTCTATTTCTATAGTAAAAAAGAGAATTTCAGATTTATTTATTTCAATTAAAAATGATGACTTTCCTACCATACACGATGAATTTTTAATCTAAAAGGACGAATTTTCAACAAAAAAGTTCAATTTTCAACAAAAAAGATGACTTTTAAAGAAAATAGATTAATTTTCAACAAAATACTTGAATTTTTAACCAATTTGTTCAATTTTCAAGCTGCAAAGAATTTTCAACCAAATGGTCGAATTTTTAATAAAAAAAGATTTGAAGCTCAACTAAAAACAGTTGAATTAACAAAAAATCAGTTAAATTTTAAAGCCAAAAAGACGATTTTTTTAGAAGAAAGTTGAATTTTCAACAAAAACATGAATTTTAGACAAGAAAAATGTACCAGTTCATATTTTCATATGTTCATATTATCACATTTTCATCGCGCGCTTGGCGCGCGGCTCGCTTCGCTCGTACGTTTGAGCGCGCCTAGGGCGCGCAGCTGTTGGAAAGTTTATTCGCAAATATTATAAAATTATCAAAACCTCTACATATGAAGTGATTATTAAATTTGTTAAAGAGGAGATCTAATTTACACAAGAACTCCAATATAAGGCCAGTTTGGGAGGTTCCCTCGCAGTGGCCGTGGCACTAAATTCGTCGTTGGACGAATGGTGCGTGGTGGCGACGCATTGTTGACACTGCTTGTGCGCTGAGAAACTGCGTGGGCCAGCAGTTCTAGGAAGAACTAAATCAGTCGACCTTATATTGGAGTTTTTGTGTACTTAAGGTTCTATCGACCTTAATGAACACATTCTCATCCAGACATTCGCGATCCATAACAAAAAATGGAAAACTTACACTAACAGCTGAAAAAAATTAATTTTTAACCAAAAAAATAAACGCTTAACAAAATAATAAAATTTTCAACCAATGAGATGAACCTTCCATCAAAAAAATAAATTTTTAACTAAGTAGTAACTTTTACCGAAGAAGTTGAGATTTCAAATAAAAAAGATCAATTTTCAGCGAATAATGTAATAGTAGATATTTCAACCAAAAAGATATTATTTTTAAATCAAAAACCGTTGAATTAAATAAAAACCACAATGTTGCGTTTTTAACTAAAAAAGAGGAAATTTCAAACCAAGAAGATTAGTTTTCTAGCAAAAAAGACAACATTTTCAACTAAAAAAGATCAATTTTCAAACGAAAATGGAAAATTTACATTTTCAGTTGAAAACATTCATTTTAAACAAAGAAAAAAACGAACATTCAACAATATAATTAAATTTTGAACCAATGAGACGAACCTTCAACAAAAATAAATACATTTTTAACCCAAAAGATTTAAAATATATATATATATATATATATATATATATATTAAAAAATATTTTAATTTCAAATAAAAAATCGTTGAATTCAACCAAATAAGATCAGTTTTCCACTAAAAAGTTGCTTTTTATCCAAAAAAGATTAAATTTCGCATGAAACAGATGAACTCAAAAAAAAAAATGATTGAATTTTCAACCAAGAAAGATTTTAGTTGAATTTTCGATCAAAAAGGATGACTTTTTATCAAAATTGTTGAATTTTCAACAAAATAATAACATTTTTAACTAAAAATATTATCGTCAGGAGGAAGCAGCTGCAAAAAATAGAAATAGAAATACAAGGCAAGTAAATTACTGACAAGAATATTATATCAGAGTCTCACAAAACTACATTTGCAAAATTCCATAAATTTTTCCCTCACTAATTATTCATTTTCCCTCACCATTATGATTCAAAGACTATAATCTTAATCTTGTAACACATATTTAAGATATAATTATTATAAACGGAATAAAACAGATCCAGGTTTTCCCTGATGCCTGATCAGGTTTTAACATTTTTTTAAGTGAATTATTTATCCTGGAATCATGTTAGAATCCTAAAATAAAATACGTGTGAAGTGACTTATAGGTTTAGGTTGAGATTTTGAATTCTGGCTGCATTATTCTGTAGAATTCATAGTTTTAGGCATTTATAGTTTCAAATATCTGTGGATTATAATATGATAAAATACGCAATTTATTTATTAAAATAAGTTCAAAATACTAGTTCAACATAGAACAAAATAGGATGAAATGGATTTTTATTCATTAATTTTCAATGCTCAATTCGGATGAACAATAAAGGGGACCAATGCTCAGGTCAAACACTACTTAAGCGTTGGGCGTTGGCTCAATTCGGGTGCACCTGGTAGGACCATAAAATAAATGACGAACATTCCATGTTATTGACTTCCAGGCACCCTCTCAAATTCCATTCACGAAAAGTATGAGTGAAAATAGAAAAATAATTTTGTATTCGAAATTAATGACAGATATAATATTTATGGAATTTTTATCAATGAATATTTTCGATGATAAATAACCAAGGAAATTGTTTTATAAACAAGAGTTTGCTATATATAAATTTAAGCTATTTATGGTTCACTACCTTACAAATTTGTGAGGTAATTCGAAAAAACTAAAAACTGTGAAAACGGATATAATCGATATTGCAATTTCTCAAAATAAACAACCTACCTAAATACGTTATAACAATTCTCTGATGAAATAAAAAAATTTGAACACAATTTTTGCAATATTTTGTTACATGATTAACAGAATCCTCTAACAAAGAAAAAGAATTCTTTTTCATTATCGAAGCTCAAAACCTTGATTTTTTCATTTTTCTTTCTTTCCTTCCCAGAAACAAAACGAAGGCTGATAAAACTTGAAGTACTTAGTACCTACTTACGTTCTATTTTTAGAGATATATAAACAAGTGGTTCATGTTTCTCATGGATTTCAAGTCATCACAGTAATTTCCAATGTAAATTAATTAAATATTTCTTTCTGAACTGTTAAGCTGGTCAAATTGAATTATTTTCAAATGAGAGAAATCTATAATATTTACTTTAATTTTGAACATTTTCAACTTCAAATTACTCAATAATTTAGGCTTTAAATTTGAAACTGTATCATTTTAATATGAAATTATGCATGTTTTAATAATTCAGACTTCCCAGTCCAAAATGCTCTTGAAGCACGGGAAATAGGGCGATTCTTCACAAAAATAGGGGGAATTTTATTATTATTTTTTATTACAACATTAAGCTAATTCCCTTTCGGGGTAGGAGCATGACTCATCCGGTTCTAGTCTCGTCATATTGTGCCATAGTCGCAATACATAGAATAAACATTGACGATCATGGGGCCATCGAGGGGCCTAATGTCTTCAAGGGAGGTGAAACAGAATAGCTCCAGTGTATTTGCATTCCTCAAATTATATAAAATATAATCTTTTATTTAGAAAAGACCTGAATTTATTTATCCTTACACAACATTAACTTGAAAATGAAACACTTTACTTTCCGAAGATTTAAAGTCCAAATATATTGCATTTTCAAACAAAAGATACTAATTTTCAACCCAAAACGAATTTTTAACAAAACAGTTGACTTTTCAAGTTAAAAGGCCGAACGGTTTAGAAAACAGTGGACTTTTACACCCGCGAGATTAATTTTCAATCAAAAAATTAAATTGAATAATTAAAAAAAAGATTTTTAACCATTAAATATCACTTTTCCATAGTAAAAGATGAATGTTGAACAAAATAGTTGAAATTTTTATCAAAAAATATGACTTTCGAATAAAATAATTGGATTTTCAGCCAAACTGTCTAATTTTCAAATAAAAGAGATTAAACCTCACAATCAACCAAAAAAGTTGTATTTTCAACTACGTAATTCAATACTCAAACGAAAAGGGCCACATTTTTAGAAGACAGATAAATTCTCAGCCTGAACACTTGGATTTTCAACAAATATGTAGATTGTTTTCAACCAAGAAACATGAATTTTTAACCAAAAAGTTAAATGAATGAAAAATAGTAATGTATATAAATCCTCCTTGAAAACAAGCATGTGAAGCAGATAGAGGATGTTTGATGTACTTTCAATCAAAAGAATTGAATTTTCAAATGAATGTTTAACCAAATGATTGAATTTTCATACCAAAAAAGATAATTCTCAACCCAAAAGAACGAATTTCTAACAAAACAGTTGAATTTTCGATAAAAAAAGATGAGTTTACCAAAATAATTAAATTTTCTATAAAATAGTTGAAATTTTAATTAAATAGTTTGATTTTCAACCTACAAAGATGCATTTTCACCAAAATGATGGAATTTTCAAACGAGAATGATTAAAATTCAACCAAAAGCAGTTGCATTTTCATCCAAATAGTTGAACTTTCAAGCCAAACAGATGAATTTTTTAAAAGCTATTCGAATCTTCGACCTGAAAAGTTGATTTTTCAAGCTAAAAAGATGAATTTTTCAGAAGAAAGTTGAATCTTCAACCTGAAAAGTTGAATGTTCAACAAAAAGATGAATTCTTAACAAAAGAGGTAATAGTTGATATTAAAAAAAAAGCAACCAGAGTTGAATTTTCAACCAAATAATTAAATTTTAAACAAAATAGTTGAATTTTTAACCAAACAGTTGAGTTTTCCACCTACAAAGATGAATTCTCAACAAAAAATGTAATAGTTGATATTTCAACTGAAAAAGAAGTAACCTCTACCAAAAAGAGATGAATTTTAAAAACAGAAAGACGATTTTTAAACCAAGAAGATTAATTGTCTACCAAAAAAGATTCAACTTTTTTTTGTTGAAAATGCATGTATTTTGTTAAAAATTCATCTTTTTGGTAGTGAATTAATCTTCTTGGTCAAAATATCATATTTTTGGTTTATTACTATATTATTTCATATTTTAAAATTCAACTACTTCGTTGAAAAATCATGTATTTTGTTTGAATTCGTCTTTTTTGGTTGAAAATTAACTTATTTTGGTCGAGAATCCAACTACCTTGTTAAAAATTGGTCTCTTTTCCAAAAAGATGACTTATTAACAAAATGGTTGGGGTTTGAACAAAATAATTCAATTTTCAAAAAAACTAATTGGATTTTCAAGCTACAAGGATGCATTTTTAACCAAATGGTGGAATTTTCAAAAGAGAAAAATTAAAATTCAACAAAAAACAGTTGCATTTTCATCCAAATAGATGAATTTTCAAGCGAAAAAGATGAATTTTATAGAAGACAGTTGAATCTTCAACCTCAAAAGTTGATTCTTCATCAAAAAGATGAATTCTACGCCAAAAAGGTAATATGTAGTTGATATTAAAAAAAAAAATCAACAAGAGCTGAATTTCCAACAAAATAATTAACTTTTCAATAAAATAGTTGAATTTTTAACCAAACAGTTGAATTCGCAACAAAAAATGCAACTGTTTGCTTGAAAATTAATTTGTTTTGGTTGAGAAACCAACTACTTTGTTGAAAATTTGCCTTTTTCCAAAAAAAGATGACATATTAACAAAATGGTTGAGTTTTCAAACAAAATTAGTCAAATTTTTAACCGAAAAGAATTAACTTTCAACCTAAAATAGTTGGATTGTCTTATTGGGTTCTATTAATTTTAGTTCGCACCTATTAAAAAAAAAAAAACGAAAAAAAAGCAGAATTTTCTTGAAAACAGGTGGTAAAAAAGAGGAACTCTTTAAATACGGGGAAATAGGAGAAAGAGTGTGAAGACTATAATTGAAATTGAAAATAATCAATTTTAAACGTTATGGAATAAAAATGTCTTAACTGCTACGGGTTGCGATTTAAAAAAAAAATTCGAATACGGATTCATGAAATTTGAAATTGTTCAATTTCGAACGCTATTAATTAAAAAATTTCTCAGTAGAAAGCCTTGAGGAGAAATTTCTCAACTTTTAATGTTCTTAATTAAAATGGAAAATTTTGTTCTGTTTTGGAATTTCAATTTCAAAAGTTTCATTGTAATTAAAATTGAAACTAAATCATAGCGAACTTCTGTGAAAAACGAAAAAAGTAGATTATTTGCAGTTCTCTTCAAAAATTAGCTCAATTCTAACTCTGATAATCTAATACTTAGAATCTTATAATGAAATTAATTGCGAAAGATCGAGTTAGTGATTAATAATGCTGACAAAGCAAAATAATGTCACCTATCAGGAAAAACATTTGCTACTTCAATGTAATCGTGAAAAAAAATTTAGTCTGTTATTTTAAATATCGTGTTCCAGTTTGTTTATCTGGCACTGTTTATACTGTAGTCTCAAATAATCTAAAAATACTTCACAAAATCAACAGGTGGCTTATTTCAAAATATCAAGATTGTATCAAGGTCAATTCCAATTTATAGAATAGAATATTGCGTTATAAACATGATACCCCTGGATTCTGATATGACCTTGTTTCTAAATACAAGACTGGAACCAAAATTCAATTGATTTTTCCCGTTTTCCCAGGCTCAAAATCACCAAGGTTACAAAATTGGAACGCATGCGCTTCGAAAACGTACGCAATCAAAGCACTTTGTAAATAATAAATAATACAACTTCAGGTGGCAGAAGTCAAGAAAAATAATTTAAAATTTAGAATCAAACATAACTTTGAAGTTCAAATATTGACTTTGAGTAAAGTACTTACTTATCTTGTACAAAATAACGAGAAAAATAATTATTGAGTCTCTTCTACCGGATGATGAATCGTAAAATGAAACCAATGAAACAAAAAATTACCTGCCATTCCTGATTACATTGTGGATCGTTTTGCACTTCCTGAATGCCGCCTCTAAAAGTGCGTCCTTTGCGTTCTTCTCTTTTTCTATAGTCCATCATAAAGAGAAGAAAACCGTTGGGTTTTGTTTTTTTCGGCATCTTGCTTATTTTTCTCTTCGGTTTGCGTTTGCCTCGGTATAGTTATAGATCGGTTTTCTTTTCACTCTGTATTCTATAATCTTAATGTCGAATTTTTGCGGCACTTGCGGTCTGCCGACTGCTTCTCGCGAAGTGTGCTTCTTCTTCCTTGTTTTGAACGAAGTCTGCTTCTGATGCCTAAATTTGTTCCCGCAAGCGAATTCCAAACGTTATTTACGATGAAAGACCAAAGAATATTGTCATTTATTGAGATTTTCGGTAGAAGAAAGCAACAACTTCCATAAACTTGTGTTAATTTGCCGGTGTGTGCAAATTCGACAATCAACTGCGTCACAATGTCACAAAGTGTCACGTGACTATAAAGAAATCTTATTATGCGCTGTCCGGATAAAAATTGAAATCAATGCGCAGGTACGCAGGCGCAAAAGACAACAGTTTATTTAGCGGCACTTTCGAACATTCAGTTAATAAAATTTGCCACCGGAATGTTTATAATTAAATAAATAAATAAATATATATATCGCGAACTTAGTTCCAGTAATCGTGAGCCAATTTTATTGCTCTTTATTTAATTTTATATAATTTAAATTCCATTTGATACTATAAAATGCTAAAAATAAATGGGTTTTATCATTAAATGTTACTTTTAACATATCTTTTAACAATATATTCAAATTATAATCAGTTTCACGATGATTGGAACCGTCACGGATTACTGGGATATCTAGTATCTACCTTAAAATTGAAGGAGTGTTATGTTTTTAACTAAAAATAGAGTTGTATATTTTCCAATGTATTTTTTTCCTGGTGAAATTAAAAGAGCACTAAAAATTAAAGAAATCTTTTTAAAAATAAGTTTGAATATTTTTTAGTATTTAAAAAGTATACTTTTTAAATCTTTTGCGGGAAGATAAGGCATTCTGATTGGGCCAGCGTCAGAATTAAACATCAGTCTGATTAGCGCAGTTGATGGCTTCTACGTTTGTTAGAATATTTTCATTTTATCCTTCTTCACTGTGTAATTATCAAATTATTGGGGTAGTCACATGAATTTGAGATAATATATTTTTTAAATACTGAATAAAATTCTAAGCTATTATAACTGCATTGGCAAGAAAAAAATTTAAAAATGTATGGAAGACCTTATTCAAACAACTTTGGGAACTTGACACGTTACACTTCCGGTTTCACAGCCAATCAGCAATGCCTCATTTTCCCTAAAAAAAATCAAAAAGTATGCGTTTTAAACATTAAAACAAATGTTCACTTATTTGAACAAACTTTCCTTAAGTAACGACATTCAGCTTTTAATGATATTCGAATTTTACAAGAAAAAAGAATATTTAAAAATATCCAACTAACAATTTTTACTTTCCTAAAAATAAAATTTTTTTCTCTGAAAAAAATAGTTTCTTTATGATTTTAAGAATAAAAAACAAATTACTGATGCCATTTTTCAAATAAAAAAAATTACTTTATATGAGAAATTTTAAAGACTCAACAAAATGTATTTCAACAATGTTTTTTGCAATTAAATTTGTTCTTTTTGCTTCTTACCAATTTTTGAAAATTGCTTGAATTATAATAAATGTTGGGTTTTTTAGGGGAAATATTCTCTTCAACTTGATTGTTTTCAATTTTTAAAGTAAATTTTCTATAGCTGGAATCGTTGAAACAATTTTTGAGAAAGCACGCATTTTTCAAAAAATAACATTATTTGGAGATTACTGACTTATATTTTCAAAACTGGAAACAGTAGAATTGTAAGAAATCTTTTATCTGATACCTAATTTTTGGTATGACAACAAACTTAAGAAAATCAATTATATTTCTACTATAATTCCGAGATTAAATATTAAAACCTTTGAAAGTATACGATACAGTTCCTTATATTATAGTAGTGATTTTGATGTCTCTTTTTCCAGTTGCATTTTTCAATTTTAATCCGATTTAATCACAAATCATTAAATCGTATAAATTATTTATGCAAATTTTAATTAGTATGTGTAAATTTTCAAGAAACATTAAATATCAAATTTAATTATTTTTTAATTGGAACCTTTCACATACATTTTTTAAAATCTGTCAGGGTGACTGCAAAACTTCGTTTTCAAAATTCCCTGACTTTTCTCTAATTCTTCCTTTTCAAAAAGTAACTAAAAGTGACTAGCGTTCTTTTCAATTAAAATAAATTCGATTCATAAGACTTCAAAACAATAAATTGGAATTTTTTTTAATTTAACTGATTTTAGTAAAATTGATGTGAATTTAAAGAAAATTAAAATAATTCGATGAAATTCGTAACATTTCAAGATGAAAACAAAAATCCAAGGTGAATTAAAAAAAGAATCGAGTGAATTGAAAAAAATTCTAAATATGAAAAAAATGCATTGAATTCAGTAAGCTTGAAGTGAGTTTAGAAAAATGCAAGGAAATTCAAAAGAATTTTATTGAAATGCCTAAGAATTCGAGGCGAGTTTAAAAGACTTTAGGATGAATTAAACAAAAACTAAAAAAAATTAAATCCTTTGAATCGAGTAGAATTGAGTGAATTAAAAAGAATTAGGCGAATTAAAAAGAATTAGGTAAATTAAAAAAAAACGAGAATTCCGAAGAATTAAAAGAATTTAGGATAAACTAATAAGACTTTATGATGATTTCCAAATGAACTGCAAAACAATATTTGGAAATCTTTTCAAATCTTTGAAATCTTACGAAATCCGTCACTTCTTGTGAATAAATTGTTTGAAATCCATTGAAATATTATAAAATCCCGTAAAATTCTATGAACTCTGATATTTCTCGAAATCCTGGGAAATTAAATTAAATACCTGAAAGCTTTTAAAATTCCTTAGTCATTGAAATCATCGAAAATCTTATAAAATACCCTGTAATTTTTTAAAATATCATAAAACCTTATAGGTTATGAAAAATCGTTCCGTATCTTCCAAATTACTTTACAACCACATAGAAAATTTTTGTAAACCACTTAAAATCATTCAAATCTTTGGGAATCCCTTGAATTTTTTTTTAATTTCTTGTAAATACTTTGAAATCTTTTAAAATACCCTAAAATAATCTGGAGACTTTTAAAATATTCTGAAATATTCCAAATTCTTTAAAATCCCTTCAAATTATTGAACTCAATTAAAAATACCTTGGAATCTTTTTAAATTCTCTGAAATCCCCTTAAAGTACTGAAATAAATTGAAAATACTTCGGAATCTTTTAGAAAAAACCCGAACATATTTCAAATCCTGTAAACTCTTTAGAAATACCTTGAAATACTTGAATATCTTTGGAATCCTGCGAAATTCCTTAATTCTTATGAATAAATTGTTTTAAATCCATTACAATATTACAAAATCCTGTAAAATTGCATGAAATTTAGTGATATTTCCTGAAAAATTGATTAAAATCCCTTAAAACTTTAAAAGTTCTTGAAAATTCCTCATGAACTTTTTAAAATATCCTAAAACCTTAAAGATCTTACACAATCGTTCCATACCTTTCGAAACTCTTTAAAATCCCATGGAAATTTTTTTAATTCTTTAAAATATTTCAAATTGTTGAAAATTTCTTGACAATTTTTCAATTTTTTTAAATAGCCTTGGAATCTTTTAAAATACCCTAAAACATTTCAAATTCTTTGAAACTTTTTAGAGCTCTTGAAAATTATTTGGGAGTTTTAAAAGTACCATAAAATCTTTCAAATCCTTTGGAATCTCTTCAAATGATAAAAACCTGTTAAAAATTCCTTGGAATTTTTGAAATAACCTAAAATATTTCAAAAATTCTGAAATCCCTTAAAACTTGTAAAGCTCTTGAAAATTCCGTTGAATTTTTTAAAATACAGGCAGCTCTGATTATCGAATTCCCTGACTTTTACATTTTTTTGCTCAAAATCTCTGACTTTTCTCTGAGGAACAATAGTTCCCGATTTCCAGGGTTTCCATGACCTCGGTCACCCTGTATTTATATTTTTTTTAATTACTACACTTTGGTGATGAAAATTAAAAATTAAAAATAAAGCTGAATTTCAATTTTGATAGTGAATTAATATTAAATTTTATTTTGCAACTGATAAACTAAATCATCTAATTTTTAACACAAAGGATTTCAAATGTTTTTTTTTTCAAGATACGCTTCCAAGAAAGATTTATTTCATTTCATAAACAAGAAAATTTTACAAAACGTACAAACGACTATATTACAGTTTAAATATTATTTCTATTATATATAATTATATTTAATAAAACGATAAAAATAAACTCTTAGAGTTAAATTCAATTTATAACTAGAGGGCGGGAAATACATGCACGTCAACTCCACGATAATAAAAAAGGTATGGTACTATTTTTGTTTATTCATATAATTTACGGATTATTCTTTAAATTATAAAATCAACGCTCAAAAACAAGTTCATCATATAACACAATAAAACCAGGTTTATAACGTAACCTTTCTCTGCAATTTAGTATTTAAACTACCACAATTTCCCTGGCTTCATAGAAATGTTAAACTGCTACTTAATACGACAATCCTGGTCAATGACTTTTTATCAAAAGACGGAAATTTATTATATTACAAAATACGTTCATTCAATCTCTATGGGTATAGAAAAAGACCCTGGTAAACATGCTGATATAAACGCCCTGTGAATTATAGAAGAATGATCTTAAATGCAACGAAACTAAAGCATTGCAGTGATGAATGGACCGTGAAAAAGTGACAAGTGATAATAGGTAGGTGGTACTCGTTTTGATCGTGAGAATAAAATACCATTAACATGATTGACGACTGTGTATTCGACTTCTTAATAAAAGTTTCATTCGATCTCGCCATTTAATGCGAAAGCTAATTACAAGATTTAATTAATTATATTACAATGATTCCCTATACTCACAAAACTTGCCACTCCAAGTATTATTATTAATATTATTCTATCGGTAAAAGTTTTACAAACATTTCCCTTCAAAAAGATGACGAACACGAGAAAAATATCATATACAAGAAGACAACCATTGTATTGCATTACGAGTACAAATTTTGCCACTCACTAAAATTCTGACACCTTTTTAAAGGGGAATTTTCTTCGGACGACGAATCGTTTTCCTCATTCTTCCCTATATGCTCATGCAATAAAACTCGTCGCTCAAAAATTAAGTCCTACTTAATCAGCGATAAATTAATTAAACTTTGGATATTCCGTTCACGTCCGATCAATTCGATTTCTCGACAAGTTCATTCCCTGACGAAATAAATATCAATATTTATAATAGAATAATGCTGAACAAAAATTCGCTACTTTGACGATTGCCAATAATATCGACAATTTGGTATGAAGCAAGTAAATGACTTTCGGAAAAAAGTAAAGAAAGGAGGTTTGGAAAAAATCAACACACTCCCGACGACAACATCGATAATACCAAAATATCAAGTACGTTCCAAAATTTCGACACTGTTCCTAAAATATCCGACATCCTATTTCTCGTCGATTTTCGTGCTAAGATTAAACATTTTTCTCTAAACTAGCTCAAATGCCTATACGACTTTTGTCCGTTGTTACGCCTTTCATGAACAACAGTGAACACTTGAGTAGAAATCTTTCATAAATACAAAAGACGCTTCTTACAAAATCTCGTAACATTAATTCGCAACGAACACACAGAGGTTTGGTAGTATCTTGTACCGATCTTCGTTCAGTCCCCCGCGCGTACGCCACATTCAACATTCAATCGACCCAAATCACGACGGCGATGCGAATTGTAATCAACCCCATCCCTAAAACAAATTTCACAAATTTGTTCGTCTATTTACAAAATAAAAAGGAAGATCCAAAAGGTCAGATTTGTATAGAGTACGAAAATTCTCAATTATTCTCTCTTTTCGAACTCTAGACTTGAAAGCGTTTCAATTTAAAAGCGTTTAACTTTGAACCTTTTAGACCTAGAAACGTTGAAACTTGAATTTTCGTTTAAACGCTTTGAAATTGTCGAATAAAATACAAAAGGGCTTTTAAAAGCTTTATCGAACTTTGCAACGCTTAAATCTATAAATCGACTTCTTGGATCTACATTAATTGTCAATTCGCATCTCCACTAATTCTGTCTTTTACAACCGACACTGAGATTAATATTACAGCGTTACTATACGTTACATTCACAAATTGATTTGGGAGCCGCTCAGTGATGCTTATCTTGCATTTACTATTCAAAAAGTACAGCCTTCAATTATTGACCAATTTGTCGGTTTTATTTTTAAAATGAAAGCGTATTCAATTTAACACTTAAGACTTCTCTTTATTATAAAAAAATTAAATAAACAAATATAGAATATGTAGCTAAGTAGCTTATAATACTTACAAAATTACAAAATATTGATAACACGTACCATTTAGCATCGTTAAAAATAATGTAAGTAAACAAATGGAAAATTCTCATTCATTTTTGGCTAATCTAATATCTATTTAAATAGCTTCTCAGAGTTACTACAATCCAGATTTTTCAGAATTCTAATAATTTTGATAAGCTATCTGGATAAAGATGGAGAAGATTTTTTTCCGGGGAAAAAGGATGA
The DNA here is from genome assembly GCA_932195095.1 of Andricus curvator. Classification (NCBI taxonomy): domain Eukaryota; kingdom Metazoa; phylum Arthropoda; class Insecta; order Hymenoptera; family Cynipidae; genus Andricus; species Andricus curvator. Next base: position 1,225,889 of record CAKNYM010053225.1, read on the forward strand.
AACTTTTCTATTTGTTAACTCAACTTATTTATAACAAACCTAAATTTTAAGGTTTAACAATTTTCTGGGTATGATTATATCTGAGAAGCTACTTCTATACATATAAGACGGCAATGCATTTTTTCTGAGCAAAAAGGATGAAAATTGTATATTTGTTTATTTAAATTATTTATAACAGAGTTATATTTTAGGCAATGACAATGTTTTTCCCTTTAGTAAGTCGGATAAGTTGCAGTACCGACCGAAATTATCTACACGCCTATTTTTTAAGCTGTTACTAAGTGCCTTAATTTTTATAACATACAAAAAAAAATTCCTCATAATATCGCAAAAGGTAATCAAATTCTGCGTCTAATAAGCCTGAGTAGAAGGCAAAATATCAATTTTATAAAAAGACATTGCAAGAAAACGTCAAATTTCGATGTTTTTGAAAAATTGGAATAACTCTGGAAATAATTATCATTTTTTGAAGTTATCGTGTTCATTTAAAAGGTAAGTCTCCACAGTATTTTGCTAAACTATTCAGATATTTTGAGAATGTTCTCCATTGATTCTGCCTCAGGGTCGAAGTTGGTGCAAAAAGTTGCAAAATTTCAAATAATCATACTCACATTATTTAAAAAAAATTTTAACGATAAATATTCAGCAAAATACTACGGACATTTACTGGACTACCTTTAAAATGATCACAAGAACTTTAAAAAATGGTAATTATTTCCAGAGTTATTCCAATTTTTCGAATTCATCGAAATTTTACGTTTTTTGCAACATCCTTTTATAAAATTAACATTTTGCCTTCAACTTAGGCTTATTAGACGCAGAAATTTATTATCTTTCGCGATATCACAAGGAAAAAAATGTCATGTTTTTATTATAAAAAACAAGGCACTTTAGCTACAGGTCAAAAAACAGGCATGTAAATAATTTCCGCCAATAGTGTACTTCGATACACTGCTGGCGGAAACAAATTTTTTCCGCGAAGAAAGGATGAAAATGTAGAATTTGTAAACTTAAATTATTTATAACAAAAGTTAAATCTTTAGCATTAACAATTTTCCATAGTATAATAAACAAATTATTTGCTTTCTTTGTATGCTGTGGTTGTAATTCAAGTTTATTGAAAATATGTAAAAGGGCTAAGAGCTTAGAAAAAAAAATAAAAATAAAATGCAATTCTCTGTGACATTATTAAAAAAAAAGGCTAAAGACGAAAAAAATATAATTCTTTTTGTTCAGAATTTAATGCTCTTTGATCGTGAAAAAAAAACTTTCAAAATGGTTAGAAATTGAAAGCTGTCTGAATAATAAATTACAGATTTGCACCAGTGTGAGCCGTGGTGTTCTCTTGGGGAAGAAAAAAGAAAATTACTAAAAGTACACCTAAGAATACTCGTTAGCGGTTAGACTTGAACACATGACGTTAGTCTCAAAACGAATTTAATTTGGAAATTAATTTCCACCTACAATCTTAACTTCCAAATTTAATTTTGTTGTTCATTCAATCCGTATCGACTGATCCGTTAAACTAAACCTAAGACCTAAGTTTAATCAGTACGACTTATGGGTTCTACCTCTCATTTACAACAAAAATATGCAGCTTTGCTTTATGGTCTTCATCTATCAGTGCTCTCAATGATTCTATGTAGTATTGTGGATGAATGCGAGTGTTTGTTTGCATATAAAATTCAAGAAATTTGAACTATATGGTGCACGTCAAGATACAGTCCCGTCTTAATTTTAAGGCCGTGCTTAAATCGAACAACACTATCAATAATATTATACAAGTATACAAGAGGGTAGATTTAAACACGGCGTTAATTAAATTTTAATTGAAAGAAAGAAAACTGCTACTTGAATAGGGTTCGAAAATGTAGTTTTATCAATTGCGTTCAATATTGTAAAAAATTGCAATACCTATCCTGGATATTGAGTCCGTTGTCATCTTATTCCCAGATTAAGAGATGTCATTTTACGAAATATAAAGATCCATGAAGATTCTTCAAAATTTTGTGTTTAATCGCAGGAAATTTAACTTTTTATGTATGTACAATTTCACTAGCTATAGTTTGGGTTATTTTATTGTCAATGGTAATTAATATATTAATATATTTAAAGTGTAGAAAATAATATATACACAAAGAAGTCAAGATTGAAAATTGTGTCTTTCTTTCTCAATATCTTTGAGTCTTTTCTACAAAAAAGTTGATAACAGCTGCTTTAAATAAGAATCTAAAAATGTGTAACTTGTAAATTAAAGTTTGATAAAGTAAAAAGTTAAAATCTCATCAAATAATCCAGAGTATTACTTAAAAATTAATAATAAGAAGTAGCTATAAAAAGATTAATAAAAAAATCATTGTTCCAAAATAACTCAAATAGAAGATACAAAATAGAAACAAACAAAGTCGGTTACTCTAATAACTAAAAAAAAACTGTTAAGTACCTGCCTCAAAAAAATATTAAATTCAACATCAACAACTGTAAGTTTTCAATAAATATTAAACTTAATATACAATAGTAGATATAAAAAATTCAAACCATGTGGTCCACATGCCTTTTAAATTAAACTGTAAATTATTTTAAAAAAGGGGGTACTGAGAAATAAGGTGACAAATGTTTTTAGTTATCGAAGGATTTTCAACCTTCACGTCAAATTATTACGATTTTCGAACCCTATTCTTAAGTTTGACTAATTCTAGTGTTCCCGGAACACTTTACTGTTTCTGTGGTCCGTTTATCGGTTACGGTTGTTCATCGGGGGGAGGCCACTGTCCCGACTGATTCCAGTCCCAGTCTTTGCCCTTGGGGCGAAATTTGCTGGTACTTCCAGCGTTATTCCAGTCTCGGTGAAAAAACTTCTTCTTGAAGTGATGTCTTTCGGGATCTGGTTGTCGCTGGTATTTTAGGGGGACTGTGGGTCCGTTCATACTGCCTCCGTTGACAGAATTGGGGCCGTGAGGACTGTGAGGTGAAGGAGTTCGTGGAGGTCCGAGAGCTTCATCTGGCGAAGGTACCACAGGCGGTGGTCCTAAAACTGCACTATCGGAACCCAACCCACTGTCTGGACTTGTATTTACGCCCTCGGTAGATCTCCTCCTCTTGTCCAATTCGGTCGACGCAAAAGCGACGAGACGATCGAACCCTGAGCTGATTCGGTCCTGCCAATCCGCTTCCCCATCTGTAAATTTGGAATTATCAAAAATTCTATTATCTCCTGGAAACGAAGATACCAGGGAGCGTCACCAAAGTTTCGGCCCGTTTTAAAATTCATTATGGTGGAACGCTTAGGCTGAAATTTAATAATTATTTTCATTTTTCCTATCTTTGTCGCGGATTCATGAAAAATTCTTTAGAGGTCACAAGTTTTTTTTTTAATAATTGAGCCATTCTCTAGAAAAACAACTTAAGTCAACTTAGGTTTTGGCACGAAATTGACAAAGAAACTTTTCAAAATGTGTTTTTACAAACCAAAAAATACATGTTTTAGATTGTGCAAACATTTTAAAAGCCAGAACATATCCTTTTTGGTTTGTAAAAAGACATTATTAAAAGTTTCTTCAGCAATCTTGTGCCAAAGCCTAAGTCGACTTAGGTAATTTTTCTAGAGAACGGCTCAATTAAAAAATGTTCACGATAACAAATGCATAGAATAAATTCTCCGGTTTTAGAATTGTCTTCGAATTTTGTTTATACACGGATGCTAGTTCAAATTGAGCAAGATTTTGTAAAAAAATGGATTATCGCATACTGCATAAAAAATAGTAAATAGTGACCAGTCAAATCGTTGACAAAATCCCGTTGATTAAAATAACACAATTCAAGCCTTCGAAAGTGAATTTTTTATTTGAAGTATTAAAAATCAACTGAAAATTGCGGCGTTTAGCTAAATCAAAATTTAATTCTAGTAAATTTTTGGCAATTCAACTCTACTCAAATTCCGAATTTAAAACAAGAATCTCGTAGAAAAGGTGCAACCAAAATGTCATGATGAGTTGAAATTGAAAGACCAAATTCAACCCCAATTTTTTTTAGATTATGAATAAACATTTAAAATACATACTTATTTTCCTGAATAGAGGAATCACAGTCAGTCCCCTATTTATTTTTTTTCCTACATTAATATTATTAAAGATTACAGTTCAAAAAACGATTTCCAACAGTACAAACAAATACGTGTACATTAAAATCTTCAAATTTAAACAAAAAACGTTCTCTAATAAACTATAATTAGATAATATATGAACACTTTAATATTTCTACGGATGAATGATTTAAAAATTATTTCATGAGCCCCAAGCTTCAAAACTACAAAGTTTAAATCATCGGAAGTTTTGTTCGATTTTGTGACTTATTTACATTACATTTTACTAGTTTACTATTTATTTTACTAATTACATTGAATTTATTGACTTTTGTTTATTCCACTGGTACTTCTAAAAGAAATTTTTCTTCCCTTTTTTAAAAAAATCCCCATTTGATAAATTCTACTGAATGGAATAAAAAAGTGTTTGCTGTAACTTTTTTATTATAAAAAAAAAAACTGTTGAGTTTTAGCTTTAAATCACAGATTAGTCATGAAATTTGGTAGATATTTTTGACATAAGTTCCACTTTTGCAACTTCTAAAAAATTTTTAAAAAATCTGAGAAGTACAGGAAAACTGTCTTATAAGAAAGAAGTTTCGGATTGAGCGTTTTAACAAATTCAAAAAAATGAATTTGCTATCAACCCTAAATTATATTTATAAATCAAAAGTCTCTTCTAATTTCGCTTCGTTTTCGAGATCAGCAAAAGTCTCTTAAAGTTTTGTTTCGTTTCCAAGAACAAAAATACATTACAATGTGAGATAATAAAATTATAATACAAAAAGTGTCAGTATTTCATTGATACAATAGGAATTTTTTTGGGTTGTTTAGTTATTATTTTTGGAAGTGGGGTTCATTTTATTAGTTTTCAAGCTGCCTTCGCTCTCGGGAAAATACGAATTGTGAAAACATTTTGATTTAATAAATGAAAAAAATTAATTTTGCAATTTATTTGGCCTCTTTTTTAATTTTTAATTTAAATCTCAGCGATCATTTCAGAATAATATATAATTTCACTTTCGATAAACTTTGGCTATTTTTTAGAATTTTTAACTCTGCGACATTCGGACCATTTAACTGTAAGTTTCGAAATCAAAATCAAAACTGGAAAGACTGATTTTAGTTTTGGATGCGAAAACCAAATGGGAAAAAACTTTTGTTTAGCTCCTGAAACGAAAACGAAATAGAGTTTTGTTTCCTTTTTTTTACGGTTTCTGGACGATACTCATATTTTCATAAAAATAAGCCATTGTTCTCTTATTATTCGCTTCTGATTTAGAAAGGATTATTATCATTCCTATTTACAATCATTATTATTCTTTAATTAGTCGATAGAGTATTTCTATGTTATGTACGATGTGCAGAAACCATGAATAATTATTGTTGGTCTTTATGTTATTTGAGTAAAGGAGAAACTATATTTTTATATTTAAATGCCGGGACGCATAGAGATCAGGCAGATAAATTTTTCTTCCCATTTGTGTCGTTAAAAAGTTTCAACATTAATTTAAAACTTTTTCAATTCTGATATATTCCAGGACTTCCACTGAATTGTATATTAAAATATTTTTTACAGATTTTAAATAAAACTTTTGAGGGCTTCTAAGAAACAGACCTTTTTCTAAATTAATTAACATACTGGGAATTTTGCAAATATTATCCTTAAATATTTTTGTTGAGATTTACCTCAAATCGATGACACTATAAATTAAATTAAGAATATAGCATTTTCTCAAAAGAATTAATAACTTATTTTGCTTTAAACAACTAAACCATTATCTACGGGAAAATATTTGTTAACTATGTAGAAAATCATCTAAAAAAGAAAAGAAACATAGAAACAAGACACCTAAAATTAAAATGTTTTTACAAAAACCATATATCTTTATGCATACTACCCAAAAATATAATGATTAAAAACAAATAGAGAGAAAAATCTAAAACACAATTAGATTATTTTTACAGAAACTTTTTACCAACATGCTAACATGCACCACTATCAAACCACCAAAATAAAATAAAACAGAATTACCTTTCTTCTCATCTACCCTATTAAATACTCGGAGGCTAATTTACAAACATAGTCCCAATTTTAAAAAAATATTAATTTCTTGTATTGTTTCGATAATGTGGATAGAGTCTGGCTTATTTTCATGGAAATAGCGAAACATCTGTGAGGCGTTTTTGTATAAAAGATTGAGCCTATAAATTTTGATGCTGTGTATTTTTGTAAATTAAAAAAAAAAATTAAAAAACTGTAAATTATTGTGATTGTGGCGAAAAAAATTTCGATCAACCCCTGCGGGACAACTCACCGAAAACCACGAAACAACCCAAAGGCAGCCAAATTTTCTGATTTCTCCCTCTGTTCTGTGCGTCTCAATCTCTAACAAAAATAGCCTCGAGGGTTGTGAGGGAGATGGAGTGTGTGACAGAGAGCTAACCAACAAACAGCTACAGTGCATCTAATAAATACATTAACAGTAACAAAACAAATATAAATAATGTAAGTTCTATCTCCTCAAGCTAAGATAAAACCATAGATAAACATAAATCTTGCACTAATGCAACATCAATGGAAATTAAGCATAGTAAGAAGGGAATAAAAAAAAGATTCTAAATAAAATCTGCAACATAAAAAAATTAAATCAGAGTGTCTACCAGATGGATAATTTTTCAGGGTAGCCGTTCAAATCAAAGAAAAAAATTCACGGTCATTTCCCGGTTCGCAAAAATATTTCACTGTCAATGAAATTAAAAAATTCGAACCCTTGAAGCTACAAATTTTCCCATTTAAAGTAATCAAAACTTAAGTGCAAATTAAGGCACTCAAAGCGAAAATCTTAAATTATAAAGCTTTTAAAATTGAAGAATGTTTTAATTTACAATGTTTGTACTCAAACGCTCAATTATTTACACGTATAAAATGGAAGCTATTAATACTTTTCAATTGAACAAATTTAAATTAAATGCAGTTAAGCGGCAAAATAATTTTTTTACCTTTTATAAATTGTACAGGTTAAAGATGTTTAAAAATGTTTAAAGTCTGTCCCTCGATTTTCGCAATGTTTTTCTTCATTACCGTACATAACTTTTTTAAACTGAAGATTATTCTTAAAATTTAATTACAAACACATAAATATTAAGCATATTGTTTATCATGAGATAAAATCAAATCAAACGTATAATGTGGACTACTTTTTTTGGAATTCGATATTAAAACTGAAAGGTGCATTTTGAAAAGGCGTGACTTATTATCGTGCGTATGTTAAATCCCGATTATGGAGGAAGAAAAATGATAAAACCCATTTCTGAGTTAAGTCCCCTTTTATTATCAAGCTACTTTTTGTAATTACAGTTTTAATTTTTTTTTAAATATCAACAAATTTATTCCCAAGCGCATCGATCATTTTTGGTTTAAATGTTTATTTATTATTTTTAACCTTTCAAGAAATGTTAAAGACGTCTGCACGGAGATTTGAAGCAATTAAGTTTATTATAAAGTACTGTGTCTTGCCGTCTCGTCTATTGTAGAACGAGCTAGGTATTTATGTAGATTTATTTATTTTTTGATCATTTTTTAAGTACGTGAATTTCTTCCACCGAACTTCAAACCTCAAATTTAGTTCCCACATTTCGAGTACAAATTGTATAATTTTTTCTCATCTTCTGAAGTGCCTCTTTTAGATTTCACATTTTTATGAGTGATAAGATCATTTTTTAATACTTCTTATTTAATTATTTATTAATAATAACGGGATCACCAGTTTAGTCGTTCAAGTTTGACTTCGGTTTGACAATCACCAATTTACAATTTCCGATAAATAATAATTCACGAGTTTAAGAGTACACCGGATTTCTAGATTTCAAAGGCTTTAAAGTTTCACAATATAAGAATTGCAAACAGCACAATTTATATTATCGTAATTATCAACAAAAAAGTCTTTTTCATTTTTCGTTTCGCGATTAAACAAACTGAGAGTAATAAAACATCAAAACACATTTCATATTCATTTTAGTACAGTCCAATAAAAAATACGGGTCACTGAATGAAATTTCAACAAGAGAGAATAGATGGTTCTAGAATTTAAAAGAGAAGAAGAGGATAAAGGGTAATAAATAAATAAAGGAAAGTGAGATGCAGTTTTCTAAGAAATTACTAAAAAGGCACTTGACTTGCGTGCCTACAGACGCATGCAGACACTCGTTTTATATACGTTTAAAGTAGAACGTGTAGGTAGTTTGTGAAAGGTAAAAAAAAACTGAAGAGGAAAACTCACCATCGTCGCCAGTCCCATTTCGTTGTCTTTGGCTCATGTGGGGTTCATCGACTAAAGGCGTTGAAGTATTTGAATGTGGTTCCACAAGAGGACTCAAAGGTGCCCCACTGGTACTGACCGATGAAACGGCTGTTTCACATTTTACGGTTGTTGACGGTTGTGAATAGGAAGTCGTTGGGATGTTATGGCTACTACTACTAGGGTAACCAGGGTATGGATGGTACCTAGAACGTACACAAAAACATCTATATATAATTGTGCGTTTAGAAACAATTTTCAGAAAAATGTAATCCAGGGTGGTCACTATTTTAAAAATGTTCGTCTCCCGGCTTTCTCAAGGTAAATATTCGTAATTTCTCCCGGTTTAGAAAAACATATACTCTCTTTGCCAAACCCAGTTTTCTCACATATATGATCAATTGCGGAGACGATAAGCACCAGCAAACCTTTTTCGAAGAAATCTATTGACTTTGAATCATATAATAAGTAGGATAAGGAAATTTTTTCGTCTAATAAAAAAAAATATAGAGCTGCGTTTTATTACACACTAGCAGTAAATACACGCGCGCAAATCACGCATTCATGTCTCTGGATTTTTATTTCCTAACATGAAAAATATAAATAATTTAAACATCCATTAATAAACCAATTTTTAAATATTATGTTTTAAACATTTTTGAAACAATAATTAATAATTTCAAATGGAAAGCGTCTGAAATTAAAAAAATATAAGTATACTGAACGATTTTTGACTATTAGAAAAAGGAATTGAATTGTATAATTTATAATTCGAAGCGCCAAAAATTAAACAATGTTATTTTGAATTGAAAAATGGCGAAATTGAATGATTTCAGATTAAAATGTCGAAAATAGGACAATGTCAAAACGTTAACAATTGAATATTTTAAGAACTGAATTTTGGAATAATTTTAAATTCAAAGCGATTACAATTGGACAATTTGAAATTGAAAACTAAATTAAATCTTTCAAAGTCAAAGCTTCTGAAGTTATAGAATTTGTAATTGTTATTACAGAACAAAATTATAATTTAACATTAAAGCTGATTACACAAATTTTTCTACAGTCAAAAAATGAATTGTTTTGTTAAAAGGTCGTCCCTTTGGATTAAAAACATATTTTACGGTAGAAAATTCATCTTTTTTGATTGAAAATGAACTTTTTTATTGAAAATTCAACGATCTTCGAAAAAATTCGTCTTATTGACTTGAAATTTGAATATTTGGTTAAAATTTCAACTACTTGATTGAAAAGGCAATATAGTTCGACTTAAAATTTTACGAATTTAAAGTGTTTCATATTGAATTTAATATGGTATCTACATTAATTATATTTAAAAGAATTTATAAACGTGAAATCCGTGTTTAGCTAACGGCTACGTTACTTTCTGGAGGGGGTGGGGGTTGGGGAGGTACAAAATTAACCCAAAATTGGTAACGTAGTTTATCGACAGCCCCTTAATGTAAAGAGTGAAAAGTTGAACAACTGTATACATTTTATTTGAATCTTAAAAATGAATAAATAAAATGTTGTATCCAATATTTTGAGTTAGAGAATTTAAATTAAACTAACGTACCTTCGATTATGTGGAGAATTCTGGTCATTTTTCATACTGCTATTTTGATTGTTAATTATTCTCGCATGTAGGGAAGCAGCAAGACCTTCTACGGGTAACCCATCTCCATTTGAAGACGATTGATTCGAGTGCATAGAAGAACTAGGATGTGATTGCGTGTGGGGTGGAGTGGGATTATCAGAAAAGTACGATTCATGGTAAGGCTTGATATCAGCTCGTGGAAGTTGCACCGGCGTATACCTAAAAAATAGTAAAAACTAGAACCAAAAGAATACAAGGTGGCGACTAAAATCTAGAATTTTTCATTGCAAGTGTTCAAAACTAAAGTACAAATTAAAGTATCTGACTCTTTATCAATTGGAAGCATTTAAAATTCATTGAATTTAAACGTTCACTAACGTACAATTACAAAGTGGAAGCCTTCTCATTTGAATAATGTTCATTTTAAACTAAAAAATTAGACAATGCCCAGGTAGCATTTACTTGAAATTTTACTTTCTTTCAAAGTGAAAGCCAAGCAAAATTTAACAATTTGAATTTAGAAGCTGAGAAGCCTGAAAAAATTGTAAATTTAAATTTTAAAACCTGCAAGCCCTCCAAAGCAAACCTCACGGTAACTTACATGGGGAGAGCGGGGATTGAAAATTTCAGAAAAACGCCTAATGTACTCTGTGGATGACCCCTAAACTTCAACTTCCTTTTATCGAAAATTCCCTGACTTTCCAGAATTTCCTGACCTGTAGCAGCCCTGCTATTGTAATTTTATATTAAAATATTAATTTTACGCTTCAAAAATTCCCCAATTTACCAGCAAATTCCTGATATTTTTAGTTCATTCCAAAACATTCTTCGATAATACCTGGTTGCCCAGATGAGTAGACACCCTTAAAAATGTTAAAACACCCACCTTTGTGGTTGAGTAGTAGGAGTGAACAACACGGAAGACCGAGAGGTTGTCGTGGGTGTTGAAGTCGAACCTGAGGTCGAAGTAGGCGCATAACTAGCCACATGTGCCAAAGTTGCCAATCCGGTATCACCTTCTGCACTCGCAGGTCTGCTAATCGGAGAGTAAACAGCTTCCGGTCTCATCATCACGCTCATATCAACAGCAGCATTGATTATAGTCTGATTGGAAATCTCCAGTGTCCTTTCGATCTCTCCACTAACCAAGTCCCCGATTGTCCTCGTACCCAGCAATCCAGCACCTCCAGGACCCATTCGGCTGTCGTGACTTGACTGTCTCGAATCGGCCGTTGACCTCTCCGATGGGGGCATGTGAGTCAAGCGCTCCTGCGAAAGGTGACGGCGAAGAGCCAACTTAGCAGGTGAGACCTGAAACGCCATGTCAACAAACTTCAAAAACATTATAAATTGTTAACTATTTTCACCTGAAAAAAAAATTCGAGATATTTCTTTGAAAGCAGGGCCTAAAATTATTAACATTCTGGACTGCAGACTTTTATCTACTTTCTCGCTCCACGCTTCCCGGTTGACTTTAAGCGTTTTTATGAATAATATTTCAGTCAAGAATAGAAAATAATGGAATTTTTCAACAAAAAAATATCATTTTCAACCCAAAAAGACGAATTTTCAACAAGAAAGTTATTTTTCAACCGAGAAAAATGAATTATCAACCAAATAATTGAATTTTCAACAAAAAAGTTCATTTTCAACAAAAAAAGATCTATCTTCAACCCAATGGTCGAATTTTCAAACAAAAAAGATTAAACTTCAACCAAAAACAGTTGCATTCCCGACAAAATGGTTGAATTTTCATGCCAGAAAGTTCAATCCAAAAGGATGAATTTTCAACCCCAAAAGATGATCTTAAGAAAATAGTTGAATTTTCAACAAAATAATTAAATTTTTAACCAAATAGTGGATATTTAAATTAAAAAGAATGAATGAATTCTCAATCCAAAAGGAGAAACTTTCTATCCAAATAGAAGAATTTTCAACATAGCAATTGATTTTTTTTACCAAAAAGATGACTTTTTATCAAATAGTTCAATTTTCAACCAAATAATTAAACTTTCAATCAAAAAGTTGCATTTTGAACAAAATAATTTAGTTTTTAACATAATAGATGAATTGCCAACCAAACAGATAAACCTTCAACAAAAATCTGACGACATAACTGAAAATGGTTGATCCCATCATAGGATAATTCGAAAATTCAAATTCGCCCTTAAAATTTGTTAGCCACATTTTCCGTTCTAGTGAAAAACAATTAGAGCTCGAACATGAATATATTTTTTAAGTTTTAACAATTATTGGAAGTATTACCAATTTCATAAATTTTATAGAATTTTTTCCCCGCCATTTTATTTGCAATTATAACGCCAGATTTGGATTCAGCGACCTCGAAAATGTAAATATGGACAATTTTGTAAATTTTTCCAATTTTTGTTCCGCCATTTTTTTTATTTTGAGATTCTGACGTCAGATTTGGATTCAGCGGCCTTAAAAACCTGAAGATAATTAACTTTGTCAAGTCAACATCGTGTTTCCGATTTGTGTCTCTCCATATTGGATTTTCCATCTTTAACCGGATTTTTTAAAAAGGAAATGTGCTACGCTATTTTTCCTGGCAGATTTGAATTCAGCATTGAAAAATCTATAAAATATGGTGTTTGGTACTAAAAGAAACTTTTTTTTATAGTTGGAGTACAATTTGATAAATTTTATGAAAAAATGACGGTCTTTTCCCGTATTTTCCAGGCCGTGGAATTCGGCAAAACTTTTCTCTATAATTTTCCTTTATTGTGCATTTAATGAGCTTTTACCTCGTTTAAGGAATAGCCATTTTTATCAATTGGTTCGAGCTAAACACCCTGCTTTTAGAATCTTTGAACAATTTTTGTGAAATAGTTTTGATCTTTGTGAGGTATTTGAAATGTATGCTAAAGCATTGAAATCTCTGTGAAATCATTGAAATCTTTAAAATTGGTATACAATGTACATGTCAAAAGGTTAATCCCTCGTTTAAAACGTTATTATCGTAGTGTGCTTGCTAGACATAAAAAAATAATGGACTGATCTTGATCTTGATTGAGAAGACATTGAAGTTTTACATTACGAGAGTAATGAGAATAAGAGAGAATTTATGGAAATAATTTATATTAAAAACAATAGTTATCCATCAACTTAAAAAACTGATTTTAAAACTGAGTTTCCGTAAATTTTCCTTTCTTTGCTCTTTATGATTAGGAGATTGCCTTCTTTTTCTTTTCTCTTTTTTTAATTTCAATGGAGACATTTAAGAGTGTGTTGTCCAAATTTTATCGTTAGATTCTTTTGTTTAAAAAAAAAAGGTTTTTATAATTTCTAAAAATTTCCTAGTTAAAGTTAAGTTAAAAAATTCCTAGTTTGAGCGCGCCTAGGGCGGGTACTTGTTGGATCTCGCGCTTCGCGCTCGATAATGTGTTTACCTCGTGCTACGCGCTCGGTCATTGTACACCCCCCACAGTTTTGCATAGGACTTTTAAAATTAAAGTTCAAACCATCGACAACTGAAATTTAGTGATTGTGAATTCCCTTTTGTTAAAGCTCTTTCGGCTTTAACGAACACATTCTCATCACGTGTCTCGTGATAAAAAAAAGGTTAAAAGTAAATTTTCAGATCTAATTTAAAAACAATGTTGTTATTAATCATTTTACTGTACCTTGTATCTTTTTGTCCAAAAATTTAATTTGTTTATTTGTAATGTCATTTTTCACGATTAAAACAAAAACTACGCGTCTTATCAAAGAATTATTAATAAAAAATGTGTAGCTCTTTTTTGGGAGAACAACTTTCGTCTATTTTTTTTGGAGCTTACGTTGTTTGTCGTCAAATTTTATTTTTTATTTTGTAGTCATTTTTCAGGATCAAAACAAAAACCACGCGACCTATAAAAAAATGATTCAGAACAAATTTGTAGTGCACAATTTTTGTTTATTCATCTTTTTTTTGTGTCTTGCATAGTTTGAACGAAAAATGGAATTTTTCATTATGCTTTGTGGGGTCAAAATTTGTATTTTCGTTTTTTCAAGAAAATTCAAAAAATTGTTATGATAATCTTGTAGGGCTTTCAAAAAACGTTTTTCTTTTCTTGTCTTTTTTTTCATATCCTGCGTTGTTTGGCTTAAAATGTTAATTTTCGTTTTTTTTTTAGATTTTGAAAATGCTGTAACTCTGATAATTTTGTTTCAATCGAAAAGAAGACATTGAGATAAATTGTTCGAATTTCCGAATACTATGAATAGCCGTAGATAGAATTTTCAAATATTGAAAAAAACGGTCTCAAAAATTTTGAAAATGCCAAACTTTTTGAATTTTCATCCAAAATAGCTGGCGAACGAGCTGTACTTTTCTTTCAGGCCTTAAAAAAGTGGAGATTTAATGAAAACCGACCAAGTCAAATTTTACATAAAACCAATAACTTCTCGTTAGGATGAGAGTATAAAAAAGTATTACAGTTCGAAGCGTGCATTCTAGGCCCTCTTTGAAAGAATTTCAAAAACAATTAAAAACTCTAATTATTCACCTGGGTATAATCTGGCGCAGGAACATTCGGAGTCAAAGCCATTCGTTTCCTTTCCGGTTCTCCTTGGTGTTGCTGATGTTGTTGCTGTTGAAGCTGCTGCATTTGAATTTGCTGCTGTTGTTTATTTCGATTTTGCTGATCTTCGTTCAAAACACTCGTGATGATGCTCTTGAGCCTGTCTTCGAAGTTGGCGACTCTCGGTGGTTCCTGGATTCTACTAGTCGACTCTTTACTACTCGTCTGCGTCGGTGCCGATGAAGGAGACGAAAAGCTGAGAGTGGCTTGAGGCAACCTGGCTCTCATATTATTAATGTTGCTATTAACCGCATTCGTACTTGGCTTGCTCATCATTCTTCCAGCCTCGATCTGCCTTCCAGTTTCGAGAATCTTTTGCGCGAGAATCTCAGGATTATTCTCCTGAATTTTCCCGATGTCGGGAACATCGGGCCAGTCTTGAGATCTGGAACGACTGTCTCTGCTCTTTCGGGAAGGAGGATTTTTCCCATTTTGCTGTTGATTGTACTGATTCTGTAAAAGCTTGGCATTCGCAGCATCTCTTTGTTGTTGAGCCATCGATGCTGATTGTTTGTCTGAGCTCGTTTTCTCCAAAACGTTTAACTCCTGTTCCAACTTTGATACTTGAGAGTGGAGCTTCTTCCTCTGGGACATGGTGGTGCAAATCTCTTTGAGAATGTGGTCTTGAGTAACAGGTTGAGGAGGAGCGGAAGGGCTACTAGTCCCATTGCTGAACTTCTCTTGTAGTTCTTGATAACGTTGAGCAGTGACTTTCGCCTGTTCTGTTTCAATATTAGAGACTTGGGCCTGAAGTTTGCTGGCTTTGTTTTGCAGTTGCTTGTGTCTAAGGACGATTTCCTTGGCCTTGGCGAGAAGGTCTCCCGGCGAGGTAGCATTGATGCCCAGCTCGGTCATTCTAGCTTTTAGTAAAGCGACACTGTCGTCAATTAAAACCTTTATCTGCTTCTCCAGCTGGGCTGCTCTTGATTGAAGCTTCGAGTTTCGTTCTCTTTCCTTCGCAATGTCTGCGTTCACTGAAACTCGATAGGTAGGCGTTCTCATTGAGTCAAGCATCGCCATAAATTGGTCCCTGAGAATAAAAAATTAAAAACATATGAGTTTTTCATCAATTACAATGTTAAAGCCTCAGACTCATTCGATAAATTCAAAATAGTCTCAATAGTAGCATACATTTGAAAACATAATAGCAAAATAGTGTCATGCATTTTTTAAATGTTAAATCGAGGGGTTCAGTCTTTTTGACATCTAGTACGCAATGTACATCTCCCATAACATAGCGCGAAATCCTTTCGAATCTTTTAAAATACCCTAATAGCATTGAAATCCGTTTAGATCCTTTAAGATCCTCTGAAATTCATGGAAAATTCGTCAATCTGATTAAATCCCTTAAAAACTTATAATTTCTTTTTAAATCCTATTCATCCCTTGAAATCTCTGAAAGTCCCTTGAAATATCCTTTCATGTATTCCCTAAAGTTCTCTAAAAATTCATTTAGATCCTCAATACTTTTTTAAATCCTTCAAGAAATAATTTGACATTTTCGGGAATGCTAATTTTTTTGTTCGAAACCCCTTAAAATTTTTGAAGTCTCGTTAAACATCTTGGAATCTTTTAAAATACCCTAAAATCTTTAAAATCCCTTGAAAATTATAAAATCCCTTCCATTATGTGAAATTCCTAGTAATCCCACAAAAATCGAGTAAAATCCCGTAAAACAGATGGGTCAGTTTTAGTTATTTTTTGAAACTGTATTTATTGCATAAATCAACATGTAAGAAACAATAAACTTGAAAAATACAGAGAACAGTAAACGCGACACTTGCTTTACGACATTCATGAGTTTAAACACTAACTCACACATCCAATAATTCAAGTGTCTAGAAAGCCATGTATAGGTGGCAGCACTACTTAGGCTAATCAAGCACTCAGATATAAACACTAAACACGTGTTGTATTATTTAGGTATGCACAATAATCTGTAATATCTTTCAAAAATGATGAAATCCCTGAAATCCCTAGAAAACTCAACAAATTTTTAAAATCCCTTGAAATCTATAGAAATTGCTTATAATCATATGGAATCTTTAAATTTCTTTTGACATCCTATGAAAAATTCCTTGAAGTCTTTCGAAAATTTAAATATCTTGAAATTTTCTATAATACAGCAAAATTTTTAAAGTGAAAAACTTTGTTTTTGGGTATTTCTCGTCTATTATGACAGTTGCGAAAAAATCATTGAAGCTTGTAGTACTTTGCTCCAAATGTATTAAAACTTTGTTAATCTTGATCTTCTTGACTTTTCCGAAGGATGTCATGTGTCACAAACAAGTTTGTTAACATCTGCAAATAAAAGTCTTATTTCAATACTTATTATTTTTATTTTATTTTTTAATTTGCAAACAGATACAATTAATATAGCACGCTGCATTACCCAGCTGGTAGGGTATAATGGCGCACTGGGACTTTTTTGGAAGAATTAATATTGAAGTATTTGAATGGATAGATTCAATTTGTCCTAAGAAAAAGCAAAGCTAAGATATTGATCTACGTGTTACATTCCTTTGAAATCCAGTGACATTTTTTTAAATCTTTAAAGTCCTTGGAGATCCTAGAAAATCGTAAAAAAGCTCTGGTAAAATCCCTTGGAATATTTTGCAATCACGTAAATTATCTTGAAATTTGTAACATCTCTTAAGATTTCTTCAAAATTTTTGAAAACTTTGAAATCCTTTGAAATCACACGAAACTTCTTGAAATCTCTTCAAATCCCTTGAAAATTTGAGAATTCTCTGAAATCCCTTGGAATCGTTTAAAATACACTAAAAGCTTTGAACTCCTATTTTTAGCCAATCAGTAAAGAAGTTTAAAGATAAGTTTAAAGGCAAAGTGAAAAATAGTTGCATTAGCGAGCAATTTGAGAAAATAGTAGCATTAGTATCATTTTTTCAAAATAGTAACAAAACAGCTGCTTCCTTAAAAAAAGTGTCAATAGTGGCTAGAGTCCGATGCTCTGAATATTTTAGAATGTGTGACCGTCCGTGAAGAAAGGGCTCTAAATCCCTGAAGCTAAAATTTATAGGAGAAGCAACTTAAAAACTATCGATTGGTGTAAAAACCTAAAAATATTTTTTTTTAGAGTTAGGTCCCTTTCTTCGCGGACAGTCACATGTTTCTTTAGGAATAAAGAATCGAAGACGCACCTGTACAAGTCAAGGAGAATCTGCAGGGCATAAGGAGTCGCAGATGGAGCCGCGGGAATGCTGAGTTCCTCGTGCACGGCATTAGCACTCGTCTGGAGAGAAATTGAAATAGAAGAAAGCTGTTGATCAACGCAACCTGGAGCAGGAGGTGGCTTTTTGCCCGTGGCCTGCGGAGAAGTACTGAGAAGAGTTTGGCTATGAAGAAGGTCAAGTCCGGAGATGTTTATCGTCTTTTTCGGCTTAGTTTTCTTGACAGCAGCACCACGAGCTCCTTTTTGTCTCCCTCGTGTATTTGGTCTCGTGATTCCATTTGCTGCTGCTGCTTTGCGACTCAATTTCCTACGCAATTTGTTCGGTTGGCGACGTGTTTTCATGGATCCGTCATCCGCATCAGACTCGCTATTGGTGCCTTGCTGTTCTGAATTATTGGGACTGTTATCCAACTGTCTTGATAGATCCCTTTTAGCCCTATCACCTCTTTCACTTCTTGTAGAAGTCCTACTACTATGGCTGGCAGTGATGTTTATCACAGAATCATTATTTTCAGCATCTAGCGCTCCCTGCTTGTTATTCTTCAAGCGATGAAAGTAGCGCTCGAGCTTCGTTCGGTCAATCACGTGCAGATAGTAAGAAACAGGTTTGCCTGTCCAGGAAACTGACCCTTTCAGCGGAGACATTTCGGACACATGCATTATCGTTCCTATGTCTGTGGAGAAATTTTATTTTGTTAATTAATATCATGAACATCTAGATGTTTGGGGTTAATATATATCTCGGATGGTAAAATCAAATTATCTTCCAAGGAATTGGGAGAGTTTAGGAGCAATTAAACACAAATATTACCGCTGAGATTTCTGTCGGTTATCCTGAAGTTCAAGGGACAGAAGGACTTGGACGAAACGATGCGTGCACCATCTCGCAAGTCGGCAAATCTTTCTTTCAACTGATGATCTACATTTGGACCGAACGCAAAATTATTTACAAATACGATTGTGGCTCCCGTAATACTCTCTCGATGTTCATCGGCTAAAAAATCGCCCTTCATCAAACGATACTCTCCGCAACGCTTCCCGTACCAGTTGAGCCATTTTCGAAAATTAGCTTCCATGCACTGTAAAATATAAAGTTAGTTTTCCGAAAATTGTGATCAAAATAAAATATATGTATGTACCTGAGCGTATTTTGAAGGCACATCAGCCCTCTCAACACCAATGCATATTTTACAAAAAGTAGCCGCAGCCATTTGGAGAACGACTTGTCCGACTCCGGAACCAAGATCGACGAAAACATCGTCTTCGGTGACGTCGATTTGGTCGATCATCTGGCAAACCAACTCGTAACTCGTTTCTCCATAGACTTCGGGAGAAAATGGCTCGTAATTATTTAATTTGTCCGGTTCGAGCACAGCTTGATTGTACGTTTGCTGAAGTATGTGACGAAGTAAGCCCCTACTGGGCCTTTTATTTAACCGCTGAGAAGGTAAACTGGTACCCTTTTCCTGTTTTTCAACAACGAAAAATTGCTGTTAAAGTTGAATAAATTCTAATTAACAGAGGCCACACAGCTTCTATTGCAGAAAAAGGATGATAAAGTACAATAATAAAACAATATTAAATAAATGATATGAAATAAAAACAAATATAGGGGAAATTGAGAGCAGCTGTGAGGCCTGCTAAATTAAGGATAGTTTATTAAGAGAGGAAAGGGTTCTTACCAATTGAACTAAACTGTCAATAGCCCTATTAAATCTATCACACAAGCCCTTCATACTTTCGTAATCACGAGTGTCATAGTTGCACAGAATATTATTTTCTAACGGCAGTTTTAGGTCAGGTAAGTCTTCACAAACCCATCGCATCGTCTCCACCACGTCCAAGGCGCCATCGTGACGATCCTGGCAACACAAAATTAATATCTCCGGTGAAATTTTAGTTGTTATTAGAAAAAATGTCAACTAAAAGTTATAATAATGCTGAATTTTTAAAAACTTAATACTTTTTTAAGTTACTGCAAAAAAAAACAATGGATTTAAAATTTGAAAATATAGTTTTTTGTGTATATTTCTAGGTTTTCTTATTGCAATAAAAGAAATACATTTTTTTTAAATCCTTGAAGTTCAAATCTAGTATTTGAAACGGAGTCTAAAATGTAAACATGACTCAGTATGTAACCTTGTCTATGTCACAAAGACAGGCTTTAGTTGATTGAATTATTGGACTTGGATTTGTTAGATGTTAAGAAGGGATTCTTGCAGGTGGAAGAGCTTTTTTTTTACTGAACTTGAATAAAGAAAATAGTGAAAGTTTTATGAGGGTGCACAATTCTGAATAGTGATGACCATTTACCAAATCAGAGGAGTAAAATTTTAATCCTCTGACAATGTCAAACTATGGTTTCTAGTATAGTTATACTTTTTTTACCTAGTCGTTACGTATTTGTCAGCGAGTCTTTTATTTAGTTGCAGCCCGAAGTAACTTTTAGTCATTTTATTTTCTAAAATCTAAATGGTCTTAAGTCAGGACTATAAAATGTACCTTTCCTGTCTTTCGCCAAGGTTTATGAGTCAAGAACACGGTCAAGAATAAGGCTATAAATCATCAAGATGAACCTGAGAGGAAAATACGTACCTTCTGACGACCGAAACTTTCAAATGAACGACTATTTTTTTTCTGATAAACTCGACCCTAAAGTTCAGGATAAAAAAAATATAAAATAAATTAGTGATAATAAAAGCAAGGTAGTAATACATAAATGACTAACTACTTAATAACTAACTTTTTACATATCTAGATTCTTCGGATAAATTTGTAAATAATTTAATAGATTTATTAAATACGATAACATTTTTTTTCGTTTTTCATTTTTTAAAAGAATTTTCGTTCAAATTATAAAAGTAATCATACTTTTTATTTAGGTAAAATAATACCCTACTTTGTTGTTTTTGTATAGTTTTGACTCAATACGATTCGATAAGAAATGTAAAAATTTGCATTGTTATGACTTTAATGCGTAAATTAAATAAAAATAATACATAGTTCTAAACAATAATTGTTCTCTACTTAAAAATTAAACATTAGGTATTTTGTAATTTCTAAACTAGTATAATTCTGCGGTTTTCTTACATTTTAAATACGCATGTAAAAAGAATTCAGAACCTTTGTTGAGCCAGTGATTACAATAGATAAATAAATGACTAAATTATTGTTATAAAATTTGTTTTTCATGTTAAAGACGAACTTTTCTGAAAGGATTTTGCGGCTACTCCAAAGTTTTGAAAATTCAAGTCTTTAATTCAAATTTAAAAAAATAAGGCTGTTAATGTTAAATTTAATAATTTAGAACATTTTCAATTTGAAATTTTCTTATACAAGTAATAAAACGTCCAATTTGAAAATTTATAATTCTAATTAAGAATCCTTGATAGTCAAAGGCGTTTCAAATTTGAAATTGAATTTTTATTGTTCATTTAAGAATGCAGGTAATCAATGTGTGATTTACAAAAAATTATCACTATTTTTGACTGTAAAACTGTTTTTATTATACAAATTGCGAATACGTAGATCTGATTTAAAACTTTAAGAGAATGCAGTGTAGAAACTAGAGTTTTTTAACAAAGTGTCTAAACTCTTAAGCTCACCGAAAGTCGGTGAAACAAATCACCCTTTTCCAGCTCCCCTGAGAGCACCGAAAATATTCGTTCTGCGCTCACCGACTTTCGGTGAACCTAGATGTTATTTTTTTCTCATTATAATTATTTTCAATTCAAAATGGATAGCGACATCCGAATGTTTGTTTTAATAATTTCACGAAATAAAAAATATATAATTCTGCTTAACTGAAAAATACTTCTTCCAAAGTAAATATTAAGAAATAAAAATTTCTCTTTCTGGGAAAAAATAAAAAAATAATTTTTACTTTCTTCGATTACAATTTTCGGATTAAGGATTCCATAAGGGAGTAATTTAAATTAATTTTTTAATTAATTAATAATTAAAATATATTAAATGAAATAGAAAAATATAATTATATATAATATAATTAATAATTAATTAAAAGTAATTTTATCATCACGAACCACTGCGGAATAATTGAAAGACCCACCTCCCTTTACACGTGGTTTTACAATGTTGGTACCTAACCAAAAAGCTGCAATTAAACATGGCGATAATTTTATGTAATTTGATGATAACAGTTAATCTTAAATGGCCTCAGAACAAAAATTTGTTGTTCTGAAGAAAAAAGAAGCCATTACGCAAGACACGAACACGTGGTCGTGATTTGCATTTATTCAACAGAACGCAGTGTAACAATTCCCAATGGTTTTCCATTTTCTCGATTTTTATTTTATTTTGACATTCGCAACAAGATTATTGTCCAAAAAAAAAGAAAGCTATGTAATATTTCAAAAATGTATAATTGAATAAAGAATTTATTCCAGAAGTAGGTCGCGACGTCACGGCGTTCACAATCAGTAATTCTTAGGATTCTTATTCAAACAAATTGCAAAAGCCCATTGCTTCCAGAAAGAAAATTACCAATAAAAGAAAACAATTTTTGCCAACCATCGCGCAAAACAAATGATATAAAATAAACAATACAAAATAAAGAGTGACCTGTAAAAAGGGCACATTTTCCTTTTGCCCTTAACCAGTACAAAATCGATTTCAAGAAACTGCATTAAACCCCCAGGGTGTTTTTGTTGATTCTCTCAAGTTCTGCACTGATAAACATTAAATGGCGCGATTTCTAAGGGAATGGTATATATGCAAGATGGCATGCGCGAGGGCTCCGTGTCACGTACCTCAAAAAGCGTCAAAACCTTCCCCATCATCAATTATTTACCCACAAAAACTCCCCCTCCCAATGCAAAACATGGTCAAAAACCTTCCTTAAAACTCATTCCTTTTTTCACAGCTGAATTGTAGGAAGAAATGAAAGATGAGAAACTTACGGATCCTGATCCCGAGGTGAGGGGCCACTGGTAGACGATGGGCTCCGCTCCGGCTGGGGAATGCAATCGCAGCTCCATTCTGGAATTCTTGAATCCTTGAATCTGCTGTAGGTAGATGGAAAAGCTCGGGCGCGTGACGTAACCACCCAGGTGCACTAGGATACGACGTAGACGTAGACGACGCTCGCGGACCCCCCCCGCTCAGCCCGTGAAACTTTCCCGCACATCAATCCAATATCACGAAATCCCACCTTACGGGAAAACACCACCTCACTTACACTAACGCTTTTCGGGCTGGGGAGCACTGGGGAGGGCTCGCCAAAACCCCCTTACACGAGGAGAGAATCACGGAAAATCACGGGAAAACTGCTGAACGAGTTGATCTTTTTGGGGGGGGATGACGACATCAAAACATGGCGTCATGCATGCCTGCGCATGCGTCGCATGAACCGTTGAACCCAGAGTTGGGAGGTTAGGGGCGGTTTACGTAATTACGTAAGTTATCTGGAAACCGGTAAAGCCTGGTAAAAATAGGCTGCATTAGGAATTTCTTGTTGTGACGTCACCTGACAAGCTGTCTGCACCCCGAGGGCCAAGCAATAATACCAATTGCATTCGACAAAACTTATTTCTTTTTAAAATTTGGAAAGAAAATTATATTTCAACATAAGTGTATTTGATATTATTCTTTATTTTTAAAAAGCTGTTTAAATGAATTGTAAAATCGTCACACATTTTTCACCGATTTTATTATTTAACTGAATAGCCTTTGGAAAATAAAAAATAATGCCCAAATACACTTAGGCTGAAAAATTTTTTTTCTCTAAGTTATTAAAAAAATTAATGTTTTGTCCCATGCAATTGGTTTTATATTTTGGCCCTCGTCATGAAGCCATCTTGGATTTCCCCCACTCAACTTGAAATACCTTATTAGGTTATTTCCAATCACTAACTGTTCAGAAAATATCAACTTATCGTCTGCTATCGCGAATAATGAGTATTCGCAATGCCAAAGATCTTTGGCAATGCATTGCCGTCCTTATGAAAATCGTGGTTCAAAATTTTTAAAAATAAAGTTTGAAAGAATATCAGTCATTGGATTTATCATCGGAAAAAGAAAATATATCCTTCTTTTATCTAGGTGCATGCTTTTTTGAAGTATGGAAAAGTAAATTATCCTAAAAAAATCAACGAAAAGCTATTTGGTTGAGGTTATATCTATAGAACGTCAAAAAGTAAACAAAAGTAATATCTGTGAAATAAAAAAGTGTAGTGCTGTTTTACGATTAAAGAATGATTAAAAAATGTTAAGTATATAGTTACAATTAAAGTTTAAAGTGTGATTTGAAGCTTTGATGTGTAGAAAAAATTAGATTTTCTAGAATTTGGTATTATTATTATAAAAACAGAAATACCTATCTTAAATCTGCAAATTAAAAGCGATATTAATTGTTCTGATATATTGAAAAATATTTTTTATAACGAGAATTAAAGAAAAATACTGGACTTTCTTTTTTTGGCTTTCCGATAATAAATTCAATAACCAATATTCTATCATACTTTGTTTTTATAACGACAGTATAATTTGGTATAATGGTGTATTACACGATGTGTAATCCATTTGCATACCCAGTATTCAGGATAGCAGACGATACAAATATTAAGGCGGGAAATTTTGAAATATTTAAAAAATGCTATTAAGGGCGCTGGAACCAGGCCCTAACCTCAGAATTAAATTGCCTCATTTTACTCCACAAATACTAGAATTACATTTTTGTTAGATACTTAGGGCCTACTCCTGTTTTGAATTAAGTCTGTTTTCAGATTGAAAAATTGGCTAATTTCAATACTTTTTATGTAAAAGGACATTTTCGATTGCGCTCGGGTTAGCGTTCCAACGCCCTCAAGTATTATATTTAAACATTGAATTATGTGTTCATATAGATTACTATTAATATATCAACATTAATATAATATAATTAAAATATTAATATAAATTAATATAAATATTTAATCCTGTATCAAAACAAAATTTTATGTTTTCTAAGTTAATATTTTTAAAGCTTTAATGCATAAAAAATAAATCAAAATTTCTATTTGTTTATCGCATGCTTCACAGACATTCCCTTAGAATCTGCTTTTTTGTTTGAAAATTTGATTATTTTGTTCAAAATTCAGCAACTTTGTTGAATATTCCATTTTTTGTAACAAAATTCATCCTTTTTAATTGAAAACTCAACTGCTTTGTTGAAAAACCGTTTTTTCGGTTGAAAATTCTATATTATATGGTTGAAAATTAACTTTTTTGTTGAGAATTCATCTTTTTTGTTTGAAAATTCATCCGCTTGGTTAAAAGTTGAACCACTTTTTTAAAATTTCATGTCGTTGGTTGAGGATTCTTCATTTTGGTTGAGGATTCATCATTTTAGTTACAAATTAATTTCTTTGGTTGAAAATATAACTTTACAGATAGCAATGTGAGATGCATGCGCAGTACGCGCAGTGCACGCACGCATGCGGATACATACGCTTATTAATTTCAACAATTGCTTGTTGAAAATTTGTCTTTTTTGGTTGAAAATTAATCTTCTTGCTACAAAACTCATTTATTTAGTTGAAAATTCAACTGTTTGGTTAAAGATTAATACTGTTGTTAAAAATTCACATTTTCGGGTAGAAAACTCGACTGTTTTGTATGTAATTCGCCTTTTTGGCTGGAAAATTCAACAATTTGGTTGAAACTTTTGTTATTTATTGACCAAAAAGGCGTTTTTTGTTCTAAATTTTAGTTTGAAAATTAATCTTTTTTGGTAGAAATTTATTTTATTTTTTATTTAAAAATGCAACTGTTTAGTTCTCCATAAATTGGAATCAGTAAAAATGTTTACTAATATCAGCTATTTTCACTGTCACTGATTGACAGTGACAGAGTAATCTGTTTAGCCTAAGGATTCAACTATTTTGTTGAAAATTCGTCGTTTTTGGTTGAATTCATCTGTTTTTGATTCAAAATTAATTTTTGTTTTGTTTAAATATCAAATATTATTTTTTCATTGAGAATTCGTCTTTTTTGGTTGAAAATTCAACTACTTGGTGAAAAGATGAAGTGCTTTGTTAAAAATTAATTTTTTTGGATGAAGATTCATCACTTTAATTATAAATGTATCTCTTTGGTTAAAAATGTCACTATTTTGTTAAAAATTCAACTGTTTTGTTGAAAATTCAACTATTTTGATTAAAATTCTATTTTGTTAAAAAGTTGTTGTTTTTGGTTGAATTCATCTGTTTTTGATTTAAAATTAAATTTTTTGTTGTTTAAATATCAACTATTTTGTTTCTCATTGAGAATTCGTCTTTTTTTGTTAAAAATTCAACTACTTGGTTAAAAGATGAAGTACTTTGTTAAAAATGATTTTTGTTGTTGTTGAAGATTCATCACTTTAATTGAAAATTAATCTCTTTGGTTAAGAATGTAACCATTTTGTTACAAAAAAAGAGGACATTACTGAAAAAACCAGGACACCAGGACAAGCAGGGCAAAATCAAGACATGTCCCGCAGAAACAGGACGTCTGGTCACCCTAAATAACGGTTTCGGGCATGGCCTGCAATTGGCCTCGAAGCTATTTTCAGGGCCTTCAAACATAAACAGCCAGGGCCGTGTGAACCATTTCCAATTGGAATACATGATATTAAGCAATATATACGTGTTTTGTACCCGCGCACTGCACCTTTGTCTGCACGCTGCTGGTGTTTCACGCATGGTTGAGCAGCCCTCTCTCTACCCGTGGGCTCCTCTCTCACCACGAAACTGCGGGCCATTATTTCTAGGAATTAGTAAATCCGAGGTCCAGGATTCCAGGTCCCAGTGCACTTGGTTAAAAGATGAAGTACTTATCGTTAAAAATTCATCTATTTGCGGTTGGAAATGTAACAATTTAATTAAAAATGTATCTCTTTGGTAGAAAATGTAAATATGTAATTAAAAATTGAGTTATTTTGTTGAAATTCATTCTTTTGGTTAAAGATTCATCATTTTAGTTGAAAATTAATCTCTTTGGTTGAAAATTCGTCATTGTTGCTAGAAAATTAATCTTTTTGATTGAAAATTCAACTATTTGGTTCAAATTCATCTATTTTCTTGACATGTTTGCGTAAGTATATTGTGAAACTTTCGGATGTTTCTGAAACTTTGGTCTACTGAAACGTTTCTCATTGTTCCATGAAACTTTCAATATGTTTCAGTGAAACGTTTCCTTGACTCACATCTCTTTTCGAAATACTTAAAAATCACAGAAATCTTTAATTGCTTTGCATTCACCTTCAATAATTCTATTCTACTGAGTTTTGTTGAATTGTGACATTCCATTTACATCGGGATTCGCTAGTTTGAGAATGCACAGTGTACAATTTAAAAATCCCACCTTGCGCACACGTAATACGCGGTAAATTACCGTAAAACTGATTACGAAAATTTACCTGCCCAACCCTGAGTTGAACTTAGTGACTGCAGAGGCGACGGTCACACGTCCGAAAAAAGAGCAAAAATAAACAACCCGAAAACGTCACTTGTTCAAGAACACACCGCACGAGTCAATCACCCGTGTGCATGAAAAAATGTTCAGCATTGTACCTTCTCGAGAATATTTGTCTTTTTGTTTCTCGACACCTTAAAGCACAATCCTTAGAGTTGACCTTCGGTATTTGACCTCTCGTGTTTTTAATTTATCGCATTTCCTCGTGGTTCCCGAAATAGATTCAGACGACTACCATAGCATAGACTATCCCACCACCCCCTGACAATATGTAAACAATGCTCGTGAAGCCCATTCATCCCGTTCAAATGTAAACTTATCTATCTTATCGTATATTTATCTTGGTTTTTCTAAAGCAACAAAAGGTCTAAAATCATTTTATACAGAATTTTGTCATATTTTTTCTTGCCCTTTATTTTAAACTTCCCCTTTTGTCATCAGATTTCAGGATTTTCAGAGCCGTTTTTCTGACCGAATCTATTGTGTAATGAGGTCATGTAACATTGTTATCCTGAACAAATCCTGGAAACATAGGCTTGGTGAGCTTAGTCACGTAGGCACAAGACGTGTAGCGCCTCCCTCGATTTATTCCCGAACCCGATTTTTGGGAATCGGCACGTATAAAAAAAAGTATAAAAAAAAGTGATAAAAAGAAAAGATTCGGCGAAAAAACGGAAGGGGATTGAACAAAAAGATTTGGAATTGACAGTTCGAGAGGGTTCTTCGCGCAATGGAGGAAATACAAACAAGATGTAAAAGATGATTTTATTTCCTTTCAGAGATGTCCATTCGTAGTTGCGTAGTTGCGGTAGGTACAGACCATAGCCATAGGTGGCCATAGGTGTGTGCACGTGTACTGTGTACGCATGGACTCTCACGTACTTGTGTTGGTAGAGTTCAGTTGCCCGTGAAACCTGCGAAGTGGAGGACGTGTTCGGAGTGCTTATTCGTGGTTAATCTTGTAAATACGTTGGAATTAGTTTAATAGGTATTTTTTAACGCCCGAAAAAATGACAGAAGAGGTTAAATTGGACCATCGAGCAAAAAAGCGGATCAAGGAGGTGAAAAGAAAGGCAAGACCTGGTGCGTAAACGTCATAACCTATTTCCTAACCTCAATTCGAATCCGGTAATGGATGCGGTCGGTTTGTATAAACGACGTTTCTTTTCTAAAAAAAGGAATCGGTCTTTTCGATTCAAAATCTAGAACTTTTGCTTTGTATTACTTCCTTTTTACCCCTTTTTTATGATCGGAATAACGACAAACATCAAGAAAGCAGTTGGACGCATCATTTTGATGGAAGGCGTTGTACATTTTGAATCATTTTAATAGTTGTTAAAAAGCCTTTAAAATAGGATAAATCTAACTAATTATTGTTTAAATGTTTTTTTAATGATATGAACTAATTCGAAAATGAGTGGAATATTTTTAGCGGTGAGTGACGATAGAAATCGGAAGCAGGACATGTTAATCATTTTTCCCAGTGATGCCGTGATTTCCTCAAGGTTATTTCCATTTAATATATAGTGTCATTCACTGGCATTTTTGTTTGAATCTGTAATGGCTTTATTTTTATTAAAATAGAAGTCACTGGTTAGTCCAAAATTAATTTCTAGTCGCTTTCCCATTTGAAGGTTCGTTCGATTTTAGAGAAATTCAATTAGGAAGCTTGAGTCTATTAAATTATTACATTTTTTCTGATTTATTAGTGTGACTCATTAGGGAATATTAAACACATCGGATAAATCTTTATCACGAAGAGAGACTTTTGCGTTTTAAATTAAACATTTGGTTCATGAACTTTAAAGAAAGACATTTTAGGTACATTAGAATTTAATTTACGACTCGTTTCATAACTTTCAACTTGCGTAATTTATCGCAAATATTCATGTTTCAGAGCTTGTTGATAAGACTGCCTGGATCCAACATGCATATTATAAGAATTTCCCACCGTTTTGGAAGTTTCAAGACAATGTAGACCGAATCATAGAATCGGAAATGTCGCCCGAAGAATTCGTAGAGAAATATGAAAAACCTTACAAACCTGTGATAATACGAGGAGTGCAAAAAGACTGGAAAGCTCAACATAAATGGACTATAGAGGTATTTTTTACATCACTATATAAAGACAAAATACTTTTTGTTAGTTCCATTCAGTGGTGTAGGCCTAAAAAAGTGGACTGGCGGTACTTTCATATAAACTTTCGACTTACGATGAAATCTTAGAGAATAATCTAGAGACTTGGTCTCTAACTTAGAAAATTGAATTCTTGAAAATTACTTGAAACTTACCAAAATTATCTTGAAATTTACCGAAAATTTCTGTAAAATCAGTTTTGAATTTAAGAGTTTTAGATGTAAATCATGTAAATACAGAGATGTAATCGAGGCCTGGCGCCGCCAGGGTACTTTTTTCGAAGGCCTGGCGGCGCCAGGCCACTTTTTTGTCACACGGAAAATTTTTCCAGTTATGGGCCATCCATAAACTATGTTACCAATTTTTGACTTTTTTATCTCCCCAAAAGTAACTTAGCTGTTGGCTAAAGACGGATTTTACGTTTATACATTATTTTAAATACAATTAATGTAGATAACATATTGCGTTCAATACAAAAGCCTTGAAATTCCTAAGATTTCGAGCCGAAATATATTGCATTTTTAACAAAATAGTTGATTTTCCAACCAAAAAAGGTTTTCTACCCAAAGAGATGATTTTTCAACAAAAAATACGAATTAACAAAAAAATTAATTTTGAACCAAACAGTTACATTAACAAACAAACAGATTAACTTCTCAGTAAAAGCAACGAGTTTTCCAATATATAGTCAAAAATTTAACCAAATAATAACATTTTCAAGACAAAAAGACGACGAAGAAAGATAAATTTTCAACCAAGAAGGATGTTTTTTCTACCATAAAATATGAGTTTTTAACCTAAAATGGTAAAATTTTAACCACATAGTTGAATTTTCATCCAAAATTCATAACTTTAAAAAATAATTAAATTTTCCAAAAATAATTAGATGTTTGACAAAGTAGTTGAATTTCTTACCAAATAGTTGAATTTCCAGCATACAAAGATACATTTTCAATCAAACAGTCGAATTTTCGCACAAAAAAGATTACAATTCAATCAAATATTTGAATTTTCAAGACAAACAGGCAAATTTTTTAGAAGACCGTTGAATTTTTATTTTAAAAAAAATCATTTTCAACCAAGAAAGATAAATTTTCAACGAAAAAGTAAAGTTTTCAAGCTAAAAAATCGAATGTTTTAAAAAACAGCGGTCTTTTAAATCTGAAAAAATGAATTTTTCACAAAAAAGATGATTTTCAATCAAGAAAGATGAATTTTCAACAAGAAAGTTGAATTCCTAATCAAAAAGTTAAACTTTCAACAAACAAGAATAATTTTCTACCCAAAAAGACGACTTTTTAACGAAATATATGAATTTTCTACCAAATAATTAAATTTTCAACTAAAAAGTTGAATTTTCAACAAAAAAGGTTAATTTTCTACCCAAAAATATGAGTCCAACAAAATAAATTAATTTTCTAACAAACAGTTGAATTTTCAAATTATACATTATACAGGATAAAGTTTCAACCAAAAATGGAATAGTTAAATTTAGTTGAAATTCCAAGTCTAATTATGGATCCTCAATAAAAAATTAATGTTTTCACAAAATTGTTCAAATTTAAGTCGAATGATCGATTTTTCAAGCAAAAAAGATGACTTCTCAACTAAGCATAGTAACAGTTGATATTTCAGTCAAACAAATGCATTTTTAACCAAAAAGGATCAATTTTCAACCAAGAAGATTAAATTCCTACCAAGAAAGACGAATTTTCAAGCAAAAAGTTAAATTTTTAACTGAAAAAGATAAATTTTTAAGAATAATTGAAAAGTTTAATTGTCAGTTTAAAAAAATTATTTTCATTAAAATAGTTAAATTTTCAACCAAAGAGATTAATCTTCTACTAAAAAAAAATGAATTTTTGACAAAGTAGTTGAATTTTTGATAAAAAAGATGACTTTTTGAAATATAGTTACATTTTCAACAAAATAATTAAATTTTTCAACCAAATAATAGACTTTTTAACCAAACCCGATGAATTCCGAACCAAAAATATAATAGTAGCCTTTTTAATAAAAAAAAATAACTTTTACCTAAAAATATAGTTGGATTTTGTTATTGGGTTAAAGGTCTCAGTGTTATCTAAGTTCGTAACGTTATTTCCACTTATGACCCCCCCCCCATGTTACAAGCTTAGTTTTCGCCCCCCCCCCCCCCTCAAACTGGAAACGTAATTTATGGAAAGTACCGCCAGGCCACTTTTTCTTTTAGGACTACACCACTGTGTAAATATAAACCAATTTCGAATTAAAAAACTTAAAATTGTACAATTTCAAAAATTAGACTCATGTTTTGCAATTATGTAAAGTTGAATTCGTTGGAAAGTATAATTAGCAATTTAAAAATTATTAATTTTTAAGCGATTGAAATTTATCTCAAGTAATTGAAATTTTAAAGGGTTTGAGTAAAAATAAAATTTTAATATCACAATTTTTTGTGATGAAAATTTTTTCAGTTTCAAGTGAAGTTCTCATTTGTTAAGTTTCAATGTTTCGGAGTAAATATTTTTTCATTTTTCATGTTTCCCATTTAAAATTACTGTTTAATTTGATTTTTTTAAGAATAATTCAATTCCTTTTTCGATTTTAGAAAATTTTTTTCAGATCAGCTTTAATGTTGAATTATAATTTTGTTATGCAATAAAAATTCTAGAATTTCAGAAGCTTTGACTTTGATAGATTCAATCTAGTTTTCAGTTTCAAATTGTCCAATTTTAATCGCTTTGAATTTAAAAATATTCCAAAGTTTTCAGATTTGAATTATTTAATTTTGAACGCTTTTAATAACAAATAATACAATTTCATTTCTTCTGAATTTTAAATGATCCAATTTCCTGAATTCGAATATTAAAATGTTCAAACCTAATTAAAAATTTGTTTAATAATGGATTTTTAAATTGCTTATCTAATTTAAAGTCAGTAGATTTCTTGCAAAAATGTTTGCTGATGCTTATCGACTTCCTCAACTGACCACGTATGTAAAAAAATGTGGATTTCTCAAAGAGAGTATATTTTTTCTCTAAACCGGGATAAATCACGAATATTTACTGGAAGAACTGTGAGACGAATATTTAAAAAATAGTGGTCACCCTAATTATGTTCCTTAAACTTATCAAATTTTAATCTTTTTCAAACAAATTACATAAGTTGTGAATTGAAAAAATGGTAGATTCCGAAAATCTTATTCTCAAATCAGTAATGGAAAAATTGATATTTTTTTTTTGGTTTCGCAATTTTTACCTGCTTACTGACAAAAGACCTATACTATTAGTTTGCCAACGTTTGCTGATTGCAAGTGTCTGAGACTCTGAAACTCGGTCACTCACTTGTCCTCGATATATTACAAACTGTAAGAACTACTGAAATATGTTGTTTTTCAGAAGTAATAAGACGACACGGTCGACACGTAACTTGCCGATTTGCCGAAACATTTTTTTTTATAAAGTTATGAGTGTTTGAATTTTTAGAATTGAAAACGCAGATTATCAAAAATGGTTCAAATTTTTGTTAACGTGTGATATTTTTTAATCTAATACAGGTAATTATCGTTTTCTTTTTGATTCTGATAGAATTTCTCGTCCTTTTTCGGAAACCGTTAGAAAATTTTTTTAAAGTGATAAGGAAGATATCTTGTAAGTTTGGTGCTGGCTAAATAACTTTTATGGCCAGGAGATTTTTTTTCTTACAATCGAATTTTCTCCTTTTTCTCGGAAACAGTGACAGATACGAAAAAATGTTAAAATAAAAATTTGAACGTCTAAGAAAGTTCTATGAAAAATGTAGGTATCCTGTTCTTTTGCGATATCTTTCATTGTTTACGGGAAAAATTCAAAAATTACATTTTTAGGAACAAACAATTCTCTCGAGCTCAAAAATGGTTTAGCCCACATAATGCTGCTAAGATGCCTTCCTTTTATTAGCAGAAACTATTTAAGAATACGCGAAAAAAGGTGGGTTTTTTCCAGAAAATCTTTTTTATTTATTTTAAAAACACGAACAAGAAATATTTTCTGGAAACCCCCACCTTTTTTATTTTTTCACATATTTTTTTTTACAATTTCTGCTATTAGAAGAAAGGAATAATATAGAAGAAACATAGTTTCGTCCCCGAGAGATTCAGCGATTTCAAGTATAGACCCCTGTCTGATTTGAAATGGATTCTGTCCTTTTGACTTTTTCGTATCTTGTGTTGTTTTGAAAAAAAATCTCCCTTCTCGTGTCATCTTATTCCCTTTAAAAACAACATATTTGAGTGGCAAATAATTATGCCTCTTTAGGCATATGTCATCTGTGCGATTTGAAATTAATTCGACCAACAGAATTAATTTAAAACTTGGGAAAATCCCACAAACATGATTCACTGTAGTCATGAAATTCCGAATCATAATATAATCTATGATTCATTGCGATAAATATATTTTTGTAACATATTGTAACTTACTGTCTGAAATGTAAATGGCCCTTTGAATGTTAACTAGAACAATTTATCGTGCGACAAGAAAGCGGCCTGTCTCCGCCAGGCCTTCAAAAAAAGTACCGACGCCAGGGCCCGCCAGGCCTCCACAACACCACTGCTTTTATTTTACAGAAATTTTTTTAAAAAATCTCTTTTTTTGCAGCGGCTGGCAAAAAAGTATCGAAATCAAAAATTTAAATGCGGAGAGGATAACGAAGGTTACAGTGTAAAGATGAAGATGAAATATTACGTTCGCTACATGCTAAAATCGGAAGACGACTCGCCTTTGTACATCTTTGACAGTTCCTTTGGAGAACATCCTCGGAGAAAAAAATTGCTGGAAGATTATGAAATTCCGAGGTACTTTCGAGATGATCTTTTCCAATATGCAGGAGAACATCGGCGGCCGCCTTATCGTTGGTTCGTGATGGGGCCTGCTAGATCTGGTAAGTACTTTACTTATTTAAATCGTTTGTCAAAAAGGGGCCTAAAAACTAAAATCTCGATTTGGAGATTCATAAAAAAAGTGATTTATCGTAAATTTGAATCAATAATCACACACACACACTCACACACACATATATATATATATATATATATATATTTAATTAAGGCTAATAAACTATTATGTATCGCGTCTACTGAATGTTTAGCTTGATTTGCAATGTACTTGGGGAAAACATTCCTTACAGAGAAACAGTGATCTAACTAATATTTCTACTAAAATCCCTGTTCGACTATGCGTATTCCAGGCCTCACGGACCCTTCCCGATATTCTCTCCTCTGCCCTATTTTTGAAGAATACCGTTAACTCAGAAATGAGTGAAGCCGAGAAAATCGACAAAAACTGTTTGAAACTTCTTTCGCGTAGAACGCTTATTTAAAGGATTTTTTTATTTCACTTTTAATGACTAATTTGCCCACGATATTTTCAATGATGTGAAAAAAATTGGTTAAAATGTTAATTAGTAGTCGAAAATTGAGTAAATGGTCTCGATAATTCTGAAGAATACCGCCAACTCAAATACAAATATTTATTATTAATTATCGTAATTTAGTTCATATTATAAGGTTATTCTCTAATGAATTATTTTACGATTATATATATTACTATGTAATAAACAATGTTAATTAATGTTTAATTTTTTTGAAATTATATTTATAATTAAATATTTGGAATACTTGAAAACGAATAATAAAAATACGAATATTGTATATCATTATTATTACTAATTGTTTTTATTATTTTATTAATTATTATAATCATATTAATTATTATTAAGTATTTTTATTTAAATAATGACATTAAAATTATTACTTGTTTTAAATTCTGAAACTTGTATTGTTTCCTTACGTTTCTTTGTAGCTAAAAAAACACAACGATCGTATACAATGATCTGGCAAACCTGAGTAATATATTAAATATTTGGAAACAAATATAATTGAGGATGTTGAATGCTGATTGTTAATTATTGTAATCTATTCCAGTTTAAGAGAAGAAATATAAATATTAAAAAATATGTTAAAAGGTATTAAAACATATACAATAAAAACGGTTAGTTGGGCCAACTGTTTAGTTTGCAAGATATGGTACTGCTATTTTATTAGTTGGAATAACCATTTTCTTAGTTGCTGGTACTAATTGAATAGCCAGCTGCAACTAACGGAATTGTTGTGCCAACTAATAACATAGCAGTATCAACTAATAAAATAGCAGTACCATATCTTTCTAACTAAATAGTTGACCCAACTAAACATTTTTTTCAGTGTTTAGAAAATCTAAGCGGGTGTTTATATTTGAAATAAATTTATTTTCAAACTATATTTGCAAAAACCAGATTTTTAAAATCCAGTAACCTTTTAATCTGAACAAGTTTAAAGCTAAATAAATCTAATTGATATTAATTTAGTAGCTTTATTTAGTTAACTGCATCCTTATTCGATAGATGTTACAAGATATTCTTATAAACAAAAGATGTCACATAATATTCTGCAATATAAAAATGCATTTGATTAATTATGTCCTGTTAAAAAAGTGTAAGAAAGGTTTATTATAATTCAAAATGCCACTTACTACGGCCGTACCAAAATTTCGGTACAAATATCCAGATTTTTTCGGTACGTATAGACACTTCCAATTAGTATACTACTTTATTTTACATATAAATATATAGAAATAATAAATATAAAGAGAAGAGGCTAGAATCGCAGAACTTTTGAAAGTACCCTCCGTGCTTGCCTCTGCAAGTAAAAAGTATTAATAACTATTTTTAAATTATTATTATACCATTAAGCTATTTCCCTTTGGGGGTAGGCGTGACGTGCTCGGTTGGAAAGTAGTAGTGTGTATATGGGTATATAGGTATAAAGTAGGTAGGTATATAGGTGTTAGGTATAGATATTTTAGATTGATCTGGAATTCTCGTGTTATTTATTTAAATGGCACGTTTATTCCACAACACTGCTTCGACCCAGGTGGCTGATCAATCTCTCTAGCGATCACCCCAAGTGAAGAGCCTCACAAAATTGTTATGTATGGTTCCCCACTTGGGCCCATTGGTATCCAAGGTCTTTGTTTCAGGCGTCATTCACTCTATTGTCACTCTGTTTACAAACTATTTGTCGCCACACTTTTATGTCCTGGCATACTACTCTAGCTTCCTTCACGTCCATGCATTTTTTCATGCAAGCTCTTGTGTTTCTATGGCTTCTTATGTCTCTTCGGATTAATGTCTCATTTACAGATTCTAACCATTCTTTCGGCGGTCTACCTCTGGGCATTCTGCCATTTACTTTACCTTTATACACTTGTTTGGTCAGTCGTTCATCTTTCATTCTTTCAAGATGTCCGAACCATCTTAACTAATTTCTTTCCCATATGTCAACTAGTGTTTCTCCTGTACCACATTCTTTGGGGATTGTCTTGTTTCGGACTTTGTCCATCAGTTTTTTCCCGCATATTATGCGCAGAGGTTTCATGCCGATCGCGTTAATTTTACTCCTGTCCTTTTCTTGACAGGTCCATGTCTCGCTACCGTATAGTACAGTCGGTACGAATATAGAATTATGTATGGCCATTTTAGATTTTTTTGATATGTTTTTATTTGTTAGGATGGACCCTGCCCTATCGATAACCTCCCCATCTATTTTTCCGTCGCTAGTGAATAGACTACCTAGATATACGTACTTGTTAGCTTGTTCTAATCTCTCATCATTTAGGACAATGTTGCATATTGTTTTCTCACTTTTTCCCTCAAACACCATGATTTTTGTTTTATTTACGTTAATTTTGAGGTCCATGTTCTTCATGCTTGTATTAAGTTTATTCAACATTCTTTGCAAGTCCTCGACTGATTCTGCCATAACAATCTTGTCATCTGCAAAAGCTAACCCACGTACCTTCACTGTTTCGAGATCTACACCTTCTTCGTCGAAGAGGGCAGTTCTTAGACACTTATCCATGAATATGATAAATAGCCACGAGGACATAACGCATCCTTGTTTCACGCCTTGCAAAATATCGAACCAGTCACTCAGTTTCCCATTTACCCTTACACTCGCTTTACTACCTGTATATATTGTTTTTATTGCTTGTAGGAGCCCTCTATTTACTCCGTATTCTTTAAGGACTTCCCAAAGTTTATTTCTATTTACTTTGTCAAATGCTTTTTCTAGGTCAATAAATACACAGAAAACTTTCTTTCCTACTCTCAAGCTTTTTTCTGTGATCTTTCTTAGGCTAAATATCTGATCTGTACATGATCTTCCTGGCATAAATCCACTGTGGACTTCCCATATTTTTTCTTCTGTGATTTCCAGTACCCTACGAATAAGTATTAATTTTTATTAATCTGGTTACGGCATTTCTCGAAATAAAAACTTTTTTCTGGTTCCTTAATATTATGGAAGAATGCCGAAACATAAGGGGCTAACCCGCGAAAAAATTAAAATTTACTTTTTTGGCTTTTCGTATTGACCTATCTGTCCTAGTATCGTGTTTCTTAAGAAAGTGAAAAAAAATGGAATTTTTCTATTTTTCATGAAAAAACAAAGTTCCCAAAGGGGACATCCCACTGGGTACTCGGGGAACATAAGGGGCTAACCCCAGAGATTCATGATTTTTTGTTGGTCCCGTGAGGTTTCAAGAAAAGGGTACTAGTCTGCGGTGCTATCTGTCGGTTCTAAAGGTAGGCATGGACACTACGAACACGTTCTCGTGCTTACGTTGCATTGAGAACTACATACAAGAGCCAGCTGTTCCTCAACAAGTGACGTGCGTGAGTATTCCTCGTTTTTTTGTTCGTACACAATTATTGAAAATATCCAGGAATTGCACGAAGGTTATTATTACAGAGAATTTTCGAAGCACTTCAAACAAAAAATCATTCCCACAAAAGTCGGTTTTTCGCGTAGAAAAATGAGAAAAAGTGTCAATCGTATTTTAAATGCAGCACGAATGTAGGCGTGGCTTGAGGGTTAGCCCTTTATGTACCCCGATTATCCCTTGGGATAGTTCCCCGGGAAACTTTAACAGTTTTGTTAGCGCTAACAAAAAATTACACGGAAATAACAAATGATATAGTTTTTCCGTTTTCCTGAAAAATTTTCCGAATGAGGGTTAGCCCCTTATGTTGCCCGACCATTTGAATTATAAAATTTACGGAAACTTTAGATGCAAATTATGGAAATCTACCGAAAATTTCCGGTAATTTTTGAAAAATTTTAAAATGAATTTTCGGACCGGTTCGGGGTGGTTTGCTAACCCGACCCGACTCTTTTTTGACTTAGGGCTCATGATTTAAAAACTATTATAGGAAAATTAAAATATGTAATGTTAAACTTATTAAGCTTAATTTAACCTCTAATGTCAGCGGACATTTAAAAAATGGTTGGGATCCCTTTTTGACAATCATCATACATACGGTATGGAGTTACACATAGTAGCGGTTGACTGGCTCCAAGGGGCGTGGGTGAAAATAGGTTCGCGAAGGAGCTTAATACATGAAAACTCATGTGTAAAAAATATAAAAAGGCAGTTTCGTTATTTTTGCACTATTTATTAGTAGCATTCCACATTTAGTTCATTTTGAACTAAAATTAGAATCAAATTTTTTGAACCAAATGTCCTAAGTGGCACCACTCCAAAGGGGACGCGGGATGAATTCTACCTTGGGACCCACGCCAGTCCAACGCTGACACATAGGGTCATATAGCAGGATAAATTCCCGGCAGTGTAAAACTGAGACAACCCCTTGAGGGTTAAAAACTAGTTGCCGCTGAATTTTTGACGTTGGAACTTCGAAAAACTGCTTTGATAAGGGCCACAAGGGCCCTTTTCATTCGGACGCTCACAATTAGAGATTAGTAATATACTTTTTATTGCAGAATTCATTCGTGGACATGTAGTAGAGCCTTTTAGCGTATTTAGTTTCATGTTGACCAAAAAACGACTTAGGCCTCTTGTTGACAAACGGCTTAAACGGTCCTTTCTCCTAGTAGATTTATATTTTTTTACTTTAAAAAAATTGTCATTAATGCTTTTTTGAAATAAAACAGGTACGGGGATTCACATAGACCCTCTCGGTACGAGTGCATGGAATGCTTTGGTCTCAGGGCACAAACGATGGTGCCTCTTTCCTACTCACACCCCTCGTGAGCTTTTAAAAGTCACTGCCTCTGAAGGAGGCAAGCAACGAGACGAGGCCATTACCTGGTTCTCCGTTATTTATCCCAGAACAAAGTTACCATCCTGGCCTCAGGATTGTTTGCCTGTGGAAATTTTACAAAACCCAGGAGAGACTGTTTTTGTTCCTGGTGGCTGGTGGCACGTCGTTTTAAACCTCGACGAAACCATCGCCGTCACGCAGAACTTTTGCTCACGCACTAACTTTCCAATCGTCTGGCACAAAACGGTAAGATTTTATACTCAAATCCGTCGATCCATTACCTCTTTAAGTTTCATAATTCAAATTTAAATAGGAAATTCGTGGAAATTAAAAAGAAAAACAAGAATCTAACGATCAAATATGGACAACACACTCCTAAATGTCTACATTAAAATGAAAACAATTAAAGAAAACCAAGGCAACCTGCAACTTCCCTTTCTTTTTTTCTCGTATTTTATTATTTTTAAATTATAATAAAATTGTAATCATAACAGGTTCGTGGACGACCGAAGTTATCTCGTAAGTGGTTGAAGGCTTTGGGAGAGAAGATTCCTGACATAGCAGCACTAGCTGAAAAAATTGATATTAAGGAAGACACGGGCGTAGCTAGTGATTCCTCAAGTGAATCTTCGAGCAGTTCGTCTAGCAGTTGCAGCAGCAGCCAATCGGAAGAGAGTGAAGAAGACAGTGGGCAGGAATCGCTCGTTGGACACAAGAAAAAAAAGAGGTTTGTATAAAATACAAAAAAAAATCGAAAAGGTCCTGAAAAAACCAGACTCGTAGAAAATACAATTTTTGAAAAATAGCGAATCCAGGCCTCGAACTCACACCACGATTGGCACTTTTTTAACGATGCAGCTATTTTGATACTATTTTCAAAAAATGACTTACTACTGGAACTATTTTTTCACTTCACCTTTAAAAATATTTCCAAGCCTCTTCACTAGATTGGCTGAAATAACATCAGCCATCTGAAAAATCGAAATTTCAGATTTTGAAGATTTCAAGGGATTTATAAAAATTTCAACAGATTATAAGGGGTTTAAAGGCTTTTAACTGATTTGGAAGGATTTTATCGGGATTCACAGCTTTCAGAGTATTTTAAAAGATTTCAGAGAATTTCATAGATTTCAAGAAATTTTAAGAGATATTACAAATTTCAAGATAATATTTACGGGAGTTCAAAGTATTTCATGGGATTTATAGGGATTTTACCAGACCTACGCGATTTTGTAGCATCTCCAAGGTCTTTAAGGACTAAAAAAAAATGTCAAAGGATTTTAAAGATTTTATGATATTTTAGAAGATTCTAAGAAATTTGAAGAGACTAAAAATAATTCAAGGGATTTTAAAAGGGTATCAAAGATATCAAAGGATTTCAAGCTATTTTAGGGAATTTCAAAGAATTTCTAGAAAGCTTTTGGGTGTAAATGCAGTTGAACGAAATTTTCAGGGATTTCTACGTCTTTCATGGGATTTTGAAGATTTAATCATTTTTAAAGGAATTTTAAAAGATATTAAATATTATAGCTGTTGTACGAGATTTCACAATATTTCATAAAGATTAATCTGATTTCTGGGGATTTCAAAGTTTTCAAATTTTTTGAAGATTGTAAGAGATATTACAAATTTTAAGATAATTTAGAAGAGTTCTCAGTATTTCATGTGATTTATAGGGACTTTGCCAGACCTACGCGATTGTATAGGATCACCAAGGATTTGAAAGGTTTTAGGGTATTATACAAGATTTAAAAAATTTCTAGAGAACTTTAGGGAGTAAATGAAATGGAATGAAATTTTCAGGAATTTTTACGGATTTTATGGAATCTCAGACGATTTCAAAGATTGACAAACATTTTTTAACGATTTTGATAAGATATTAAAGGTTTTTAGATTTTGTACGGGATTTCAAAAGTTGTCTAGGGATTTCGCAAGAATTAAGGGATTTTGAAAATCTCAAAGGATTTAAAAGCT
Source organism: Andricus curvator (assembly GCA_932195095.1). Lineage (NCBI taxonomy): Eukaryota > Metazoa > Arthropoda > Insecta > Hymenoptera > Cynipidae > Andricus > Andricus curvator. The sequence goes on from CAKNYM010053225.1 coordinate 1,267,330, forward strand.
TATAGTGTATTTTAAGAGATTCATAGGAATCCATAGGATTTCTAAAGGTATTATAAGATATTAAGGGATTTTGAAAGATTTACGACTTTCCCAGGAATTTTTAAAGGATCTCAACAGATCTTAGGGGTTCTTAAAGGATTTCATTTATCGGAGATGTATATTGTGTACTAGATTTCAAAAATAGGTGACACTTCGATTCAATATTTAAAAAATTGCATGCCTCTATGGACACTACATATTTTGAATTTCTCGAATGAAGTCTGAGGCCTGGGAATAGAAAAAGAGAGTTTTCGACAGGACAATTTTTATTTCCTTCTGTATCGAAATCTGTATAAATAACATCAAGTATTTTCATGTTTACAGAAGAAAAATGGACAACAGTCAACCCTGACAATGTCGCGTACTCGGGACCTACAGAGACCTCAGACTGTACAGTATTAACCAACAGTTATTGTTTGTACTAAGAATAAATATTGTAATTAGTACCATCTTTATGTTCATAATAAAATAAATGCTAGATAATGCCAAATTTTTATCGATTATCTACACGGACCCGAGGTTTTTTAGGCGCTTTTTGGATAATGCACCTACTTAATTTAATTCGAATTGTTCGAGTAGGCTTCAGTTACAATCTACAACAATAAAAATATCGATCGAACAAATCCATTTTCTACTATATCAAGCTATCATTTATAATTAAATATATAAGGTATAAAACTACGATTCGCGTACAAAAAAAATAGCACACGATAATCAGTACCCAGCTTTGAAAAGGAATTACAATAATACTGACAGTAATCGACTAAAAAAGGTTGAAAAATTCATCTAAATAATTAGCAATTGTTCTAGCGATTTACGTCAAACGACGTAGTCTTGACGATGAAAAATGAAATAATAAAAAAACGAGATCTACTTTATCTATAGTACGGTTAATTCACTGGTAAAAATCTTACAGGAAGAAACGAATGGGGATCGGAAAATAAAGTTAGATTGAGGGACTTAAGATTTAAGACTTTGCATCGTGTCTTAATCTATCAAAAAAAAAAAAAAGATTGCCTTTTTTTAACCCAGATTAACCCACGGTGTAAAATTCCTCATTAAAAATCAAACGGATTGTAAAATGATAAATTAACTAGTTCAAAAACACTTTTAAATTGATAGTAGGCGAAATTAAATCGCCTTGATTTCGAAAGCGTTTTTTTAGATTTGATTGTTTTTTTAGGATCCCCATTAAACTAATAAATCGTAATTACAAAATAAATTAAAGTCCTCGTGTTAACACTTCAGCGAGTTGCTCCTCTGGAAATTCCTTGCGTCTCTCTTGATGTAGTTCCATAACTTTATCGTCCCATCGCTTCATGATGACCATGCAATGCATGAAAATAGATGATAAATAACACAGAAGCAAATAAAGCGTTAAAATAAAAAGACAGAAATGAGAAAAGCAAGAGTTTGCGACACACGGCCAGTTTCACAGCAATCGATTTGTTAATTGGTTAATTCTTCTCGATTGCTCAACGAAAAGCAATTACAAATTAAAGAAGAGGCACGAGTGAAATTTATAAATTCTATTTTTAAGTTTAAAAAAATGAATTACAAACTCTTAACAATTTGAACCTTTTCAGGGATTCGCAAATAATTTAATGTAAATAAGTTTATATATTTGTCTGCTTGTAAAAATAGACACAAGAAAAAATCTAAAATGGCACAAAATGATCGTTTTTAGAAACTTTTGGTGTGATAATGAATAGCAAAGACAAATGCTTTTCATGGGTACATGGATAAAATTATAACAATGAGTGAACACGGACTAAATAAGAATTAAAATTGTGAACACAGACAAAATAAGAATAACTTGTAAACACAGGCAAAATCATAATAATTCGTGAATATAGACACAAACAGAATAAAAATAAAACTGATAAAATTAATAAAGTAGAATAAGAAACAAGAAATTATGTTTCACAAATATCATCCGAACGTTTACGAATATTTGTATTAATTTTAAATTTAAAACGTTGCGTATTTTCTTCTGGCATATTTTGCCGAATTTTAATTTTCTCTTCTGGTATATTTCGCCGGATTTTAATTTTCTTTTCCGGCATATTTTATCGTCAAGGCAAACGGGTTTGAAACTTAATCTCCAGCAAGATTTGACGGAATAGAAAATTAAAATCCTACAGTATATGTCGGAAAAGAAAATCAAAATCCGGAAAAATATGCCTGCAGAGAAACTTAAAATTCAGCAAAATACGCAACGTTTCAAATTTGCACTATAACTGTGAAGTAAGCATATTATAAAATTGTAATTCATGTCCAATATTCAATTTTAATCCGAAAAATTAATTTTTACTGGTATTATAATACTGACAATATTTTTAGTCTTAAAATTTAAAAACTAGAAATTGACTAGGGGAAATTATGTTTCACTTAGAAAAGATAGATCTTCACAGGCCTCGGAATTTGGATTAAATTTTACAAAGCAATAAATTTTTTGTGATGTCTTTAGAAAATAGAATACTTAGAATTCACGAAATTACGTTTAATGAAGTTTGAATCCCAGAAAAAAATATTAAAGATTTGATTTTAGAAAATAATGTATATTTTCGTAAATATGTACCTCATACTTTTTTTGCGGATTTCGAAAAAATGGGAATTCTTGCATCAGAATAAAGAAAAAGAGTTGTTAATCCTTATTATTTTGGAAAGTATCGGATTTTCAATACAAATTGTGCCCGTTCTTCAAAAAAATTTGAACTTTTTGTACCCGATTCTAAAATTTGTTTAGGTAAAAAAGAACACACCAAGTTTCATACTTTCTTAGTAACTTGAGCCCAATTTTGGGACAAATTCTGAGGCCTCTTCAGAGAAATAAAACTGTTCTACTTTAAATTAGACTCTACGTTAAAGCTCTGATTAAAGCCAGTCTCACTAATTGTAAAGTTAATTTCACTATAATAACAAGAATATCAAAAGTAATTCCGACCAACTTTCAACATTATTCAACATTTAGACACTTTCCTTGACTTATAATCGACTTTGCCCCTGGATAAATATTTCTCACAGCAATTTCACACAAAAAGTGCTTAATAAGGCAATTCGTGTCTCAATTGCATTTGGAGAAGACATGCGTAGCACACTGCTGATGTAAAAAAATAAACGAAAGCAACTGACAAAGAGCAAATAATAAAAAGAATAAGTTAAAGGGAGACTGTGGACATTGACATGGTCAAAGAGGAGTCGGGAATTCGCCACAGCTTCACTTCCCCAGAGCTGTAACCAACATTCCATACGTTAAACCTGCTACGTATATTTCTCTTAATTAGACTCTACAGTCTACATCTAAAACAGGGTGGGTCGAAAATAAAAAATTATGGAATTCGAAATCGCTACAACGCTAGAAAGTAGCGTATTGGAATCCAAAAAAAGTATTATTAATTTGGATTCGATATATATGCAGCTTGGTTACCCGCGATCGAAAAAAAATGTTTAAAAGATGTCTTCCAAATTTTTTGCGGATTTTAATCAATCTTTTTCTAAGAGTTAATTCCTATTTAATGCGCTTGGTAAAAAATCCGCAAGTCCCAGGAATCGAAATTGGAAATACAGCAAATTTTCCAAATTTGGTATTTAATGCAAGGTGTCTAATAATAAATGAGTCTGATAAAACCTGGAAATGTCAGAGATTTTTTTTTAAAGTCCGCGAATTTTTTCGCAAGCGTGCTTAATTTTTTTTAAATGCAATGTTTTGAATAACAATCATTCTGTATTTGTAAAAGTAGCTTTATATTGCTGTATTCAACTATTTTGTTAAAAATTCGTGTTTTTTTTCGTTTGAAAATAAATTTTTTCAACTGACAATTTAACTATTGTATTTCAGATTGAAAATTGATCATTTTTAGTTGAAAATTCTACAGTTCGTTTGTATTTTTTCTCTCTCTTGACTGAAAAATCTTATTTGAAAATTCAACTCATGTTGAAAAGTCGTCTTTTTTGGTTGAATTCAACTGTTTTTTATTAAAAATTAAAAATTTTTTTGGTTGAAATATCAACTACATTTTTCGTTCAGAACTGATCTTTTTGGAAAGAAACTTTAATTACTAGCATGAAAGTTAAAATGTTTTGTTGAACATTAATTATTTTGGTTGAAGATTCATAATTTTAATTGAATTTTCATCTGTTTGGTTAAAAAATGAGCTATTTTGTTGAAGTTTCATTTTTTCTTTTGCTGAAAATTATTTTTTTTTTTTTACTGGAAACTTAATTATTCTAGTTGAAACTTGAAGTAATTTATTAAAATTTGTGTTGTTGAAAATTAATTTTTTTTAAACTGAAAATGTAACTATTCCAGTTGAAAATTCATCTCTTTGGCTGAACATTAATTTTTTCAACTTACAATTTAACTATTCCATTTTTGGTTGGAAAATGATCATTTTTTCGTTCAAAATTCAACAATTTAGTTGAAAATTTGTCTTTTTTAGTTTAAAATTGTACTTTGTCGAAAAATCGTCTTTTTTATAGAAAATTAATCTTCTTGTTTGAAAATTCATCTTTTTGGTTGAAAATACAACTATTCCAGTTAAATATTCAACATTTTATTTTCAAATTCATCTTTTTGGTTAAAAAAAAAAAATTTTGGGCCGAAAATTTTTTGAACTGAAAATTTAAATATTCCATTTTTTATTAAAAAATGATATTTTTTGGTTAAAAAGTCAACTATATGGTTAAAAATTGATCTTTTTTAGTTGAAAATTCAACTAAAAAATAAAACTTTGTTTGAATTATTATTCAAATTCATGGACTTTAGAGACAAATATATATTTAAGAATATTTTGTAATATAATTTTTCAGAGCTTTCTAAATTAAACATATTAATTGAATCCCGCGAAACTAAAAAGAAAACATAATTTATAATGAACTCGCGAAACTGTGAAGCGGAAAAATTATACCTGGAAAAAACTTACAATTGCCACGGAATTTTTTTCCAGGATTTGAGTAGACACACCGTAATATAATTTTTTCTATGTATTTCTATACTAATAAAGTCTAAACATGTTAAAAAAAATTTCAAACCACAAGTTATAAAGATAATTTCATTAAAGACCAAAATTGGAATTTTAAAAATTCGCTGTATTTGTAATTTTGATTCCTGGGTCTTACCGATTTTTTGCCTAGTGCATTTTTGTCACTGGCAAGTTATCCAAGTACCCGAAAAAATTCTCTTCTGTACACAAGTGTTAAGAATTTTGTCCGAAAACAGAGGTGAAGTAAATAGGAATCATCTCTTGGAGAATAATTGATTAAAACCCGCAAAAAATTGGGAAGTCTTTTTTGTCCTCCAAGAACGAAAAAAAATTAAACTTTAAAGTAAAGAAAACTTAAAAACACTGCAAACAAGAAATGTTATAAAATTTTTTTTTTCGAGCGCGGATAACCAAGCTACATATCTATCGATTCAAATTAAATTATACTTTTTTAGGGTCCCAATACGCTGCTTTCTCGCGTTATAGCTATTTCGAATTCCAGAATTTTTTATTTTCGACCCACCCTAATCTACAATCTATTTAAATATAAAGAAAGTTGTTAAAAATTTGGAATAATTGAAATATTTGGATACAGCTTGCCCGAAGGTTTAAAAGAGGTAAAAGGAATAATACTCACTTGCTTGCGGTGAAAATATTTTGTTGATTTGTTATGACCGCGTTGATGGCGGAACCGTGAGCTCGAACTTCTCCTAGGAGGGAGCATTCTACGGATTGATCTTTTGGAACCGACCAGGCTCGAAGCAAACCTGCTCGACATCCTGAGACCATCACAGATCCACTGTTCACGATACATAATCCCAAAATCCAATCTTTGTGGGCGTTGTTCAGAGACTGCACTAATTCCATTTTGCTCAAGTCCCAGCGTTTTATGCACATGTCCCTTGAACCTGGTGACAAATTGTTGATTAAGTAGTTTGGAATTTTGAAAAAATCTTGTCAATCCATTTCCTGAATATCAGAATTGTAGTTGTTTTGATCAAACTTGGCGAAACTTTAGTTTTGAGTGAGTGAAGTTTATTGTTAAAATGATTTTCCAAAATTTGGAAAATTCAGGAAGTTATAGGATTTTGAGACCCGACTTTTTTGAAAATTCCATACATCTAGGGTTTCTAAAGAACCTGGAAAAATCCTGGAATTTTGAAAATGAACCTGGAAAACGGGAAAAGTCCTAGATTTTTGAAAAAGATCCTAGAAATTTTTTCAAAGTTTTATAAATAATTATTTGAGTACTTTTCTGCTTATTCTACGAATTCAGATTGATAGGAATTGAGGTTTTATATCATTTTTATTTTTTTAAATTTTTTTAATAATTGATAGGAATTGAGGAATTGATCAAGTCACGTTCTAACAATTTGAACGAGCGCGGGAAGCGTATACCTGTTACTTTTTTTACTATTATATATTAATCATTTTTTTACTGCTAAAGAATTCTTTAGAAATAAATAATACTAGAAAAAAACAGTATAAAGTTTGCATTGATTAATAATTTTATGTACAATACCGGCGGAAATTATCTACACGCCTATTTTTTAAGCTGTTGCTAAAAAACCTCATTTTTCTAATATTACCATGAATTTTTTTCCTCATAATAGCACAAAAGTTAATAAAATTCGGTGCCTAATAAATTTTAGTCGAGTTGAAGGCAAAATGCCAATTTAAGAAAAAGATATTGATATTTTTATAAATATTACATTTAAATTTATTATAATATAATGAGTAATGATTTTTAAAAAATGTTTGGAAGTATTTAAACATTTTGGAAATTTTTAGACTTTTTTTGCACCAAGTATGACCCTAGGCCAGAATCTAGGGACAACATTCTAAAAATATCTTAATTTAGTAAAATAATGTGGAAACTACCTTTAAAATGTTATTTTTAAATCGGACTTTTGTAACAACCCTGATATCCCAAAAAGCTGATCGAATTTTAATGATTTTTACAGGTGTATCGTATGATTGATAGGCTTCTCTAATGAAAAACGAAAGGACAGAATCGAAATTATTTGTACGCTATTTGCATTAACATAAAATTTGAAAGAATAACAATTTAAAAATCGCTCATGCATATCAATTCTACATTAAATTCTAAACTTTTCTAAAAACCAAAATCTAAAATCGGTTAAGAATTGCGTTCTGAAAGTTATTTTGAAATTAATATCTCCAAAAGTTACAAAACACCCACCAATTTCTTTTTTTTTTTTTTAATCGACGCAGCAAATTATAAGGAACCAATATATTTATATTAGAAAAGAAATAAAAAATATATTATACTACTACACCTGTAAAAATTATCACAATTTAATCAGATGTTTAGGAGATATGGGGATTTCAAAAAAGACGGGTCTCAAAATTCAAAATCCTGTAACTCCCTGAATTTTCAAAATTTTTGAAAACCGATTTGACCATAAACTTCACTCACCCAATACTCAAGTTTTCTCAAAATCACTAATAGTAAATATATATTCAGGAAATGGTTTGAACCAGTTGTCTGTTTTAAAATTAATATTATTTAAAAATGTAT